>OZ024744.1:9294937-9822437 GCA_964016885.1 Eledone cirrhosa | reverse complement strand
ATCGAGACTAAGGGTTTGGTACTAGAAATGAGGAAGGCTCCAGAATCCTGGAATTCTGCAACGCAAATAACCTAACTATCTGTAACACTAACTTCAAAAAACGAGACAATCACTTGATCACCTATAGATCGGGGGAACACACAAGCCAGGTAGATTATATCCTTACCAGAAGACGTGACAGAGTGTCTGTTGTAAACACTAAATCCCTCCCCCATGAAGAATGCACCTCCCAACATAGACTCATAGTCAGCGACCTCATAGTCAGGACAAGACGTACTCGACAACAGAGGAGGACTATCCTCAGGAGAAAAATATGGAAGCTAAAGGACCCCACAGCCAGAAATAAATTTAAAAGCATATTACTTGATGCTTTCAACAGTAAGGAAGAGCAATTAGAGTCGTACAATATAGAGGAACAGTGGGTATTCCTGAAAGCTAACCTGCTGAAGGTAGCAGATGAAGTTTGTGGCTGGAACAGGCCTATATGCAGGAGGAAAGTAACGTGGTGGTGGAATAGTAAGGTGGAGGAGTCAATTAAGGCCAAAAAGCAGGCTTAGAAAGTATGGCAGGAGGGGGGAAGTAGAGAAGACTATCAAGTGGCCAGGAGGGAAGCTAGGAGACAAGTGTACTTCGCAAGAAGGGCAGCAGAGGAAAGAAAGTTCAAGCATGTTCTACAACGCGAGGACCAGAAACATGAAGTGTTCAGGATTGCTAGGCAATGTGTCAAGGAAAACCGTGATATTGTCGGGGAGAAGTGTGTCCTAAATGATGATGGTGTACTTGCCATCAATGACGCTGATAAGAAGGTAGCTTGGAAGTGTCACTACGAAAGGCTACTAAATGAGGAGAATAAATGGGAGAAAGAGAGTCTCCCCCACATTGATCCAATAGAGGGACCAGCAATGCGAGTTGAAGGTAGTATAATAAGTAAGGCAATCAAAGATATGAAGACGGGTAAGGCGGCCGAGCCTTCAGAAATAGCTGCTGTAATGCTGAAGGCATCTGGAACGGTGGGACACACTATGGTCACCCGGATAGTAAACCAAGTCATACAGAATGGGGCCGTTCTGAAGGACTGGCGTAGCAGCATCATCATTAACTGCTACAAGAGTAAAGGAGATGCTCTTGATAGGGGTAACTATAGAGGCATTAAATTAATCGACCAGGTCATGAAGGTCACAGAAAAAGTAATAGCGCAACTAATCAGAGAGCGAATTGATCTAGATGAAATGCAGTTCGGGTTTGTGTCAGGTAAAAGTACCACTGACGCTCTTTTCATTGTACGACAACTACAAGAGAAGTACCTAGCTAAAAGTAAACCCTTATACTTAGCTTTTGTTGACTTGGAGAAAGCCTTTGACAGAGTCCCCCGCTTAATTATCTGGTGGGCAGATAGAAAACTAGGTGTTGATGAATGGCTTGTGAGAGCTATACAAGCCATGTATAAAGAAACAGTCAGCAAGGTTAGAATTAACAACGGATAAAGTGAAGAGTTTAGCGTAAAAGTTGGTGTTCATCAGGGCTCCGTTCTTAGCCCCCTACTATTTATTATTGCCCTTCAGGCTATAACAGAGGAGTTCAAGACCGGCTGCCCAGGGGAACTCCTATATGCAGATGATCTAACGCTCATAGCTGAATCAATGGCTGAGCTAGAGAAGAAATTCCAAACATGGAAGCATGGCCTAGAATCAAAAGGCCTTAAAGTTAACTTGTCTAAGACTAAAGTACTAGTTTGTAGGAAGGAAAATAGGGCACCGATCCCATCTGGGAAATGGCCATGCTCAGTGTGTAGGAAAGGAGTAGGTAGAAACTCCATTTTATGTCCCAAATGCAAAGTATGGGTGCATAAAAGATGTAGTGGGATCACAGGTAAGCTAACTAAGAATATAGATTTTATATGTGGCCGGTGCTCTGGTGCAATAAGTAGCAGCAAGTGCCCACAGAATACTAGCTCATTCCATTGCACAGATGGTTCTATAGAAATAGTGGACACCTTCCATTACCTAGGTGACAAAATCAGCAGTGGGGAGGGTGCTCTGAAAGTACAGTAGCTAGAGTCAGAACGGGATGGAAAGAGTTCAGAGAGCTTATACCACTATTGGCCGCTAAAGGGTTCTCTCTAAAAATGAAAAGCAGGCTGTATGATGCCTGCATAAGAACAGCAATGTTACATGGCAGTGAGACCTGGGCATTGTGTGCAGAGGATATATGCAGACTAGAGAGGAACGAAGCTTGCATGCTCCGCTGGATGTGTAATAGTAATATACGTGAACGGCAAAGTATAAACGAACTAAGGGAGAAATTAGGAATAAGAGGGATCAGATGTTGTTTACTCGTGAGAAGACTACGTTGGTACGGTCACGTGATGCACATGAAAGACAGCTGTATAAAAAAGTGCAGGGCGATAAAAATAGACGGTAGCCACGGAGTAGGCAGACCCAGAAAAACCTGGGACGACTTGATAAATTCCGACCTCACACACACCTCTCCAAGACAATGTCACTTGACCGAGACCTTTGGCGCTACACAGTCATACAGAAGACCCGCCTTGCCTAAGTACAAAGCGAAACCTACTACAGTCAGTAGGCGCCTCTAACAAAATACATCCCCCGTCCCACTACCCCCACCCCATTAAATGTGAAGTTATGTTGGTACCACAACATCCAGTCCGAAACAAATGAGGTCGTGTAGGTGTCACAACAAAAAAACACACAGTCCACGCTGTAATGTGGCCGTGTAGATAACATGGCAAAAACCTCCCAGTCCACACTGTAAACGTGGTTGGTGTTGGGAAGGGCATCCAGCCGTAGAAAACTAACCAGACAGTCCTATACGAGCAGGACAACAAATCTTGCCTCAAGTGGGAAACCTCCCGTCCAAACCCATGCAAGCGTGGAAGATGGACGTTAAACGATGATGATGATATATATATACATATATATAGACATATATATACAAATATACATACATATATATATATCATCATCATCATCATCATCGTTTAACGTCCCTGTTCCACGCTTGCATGGGTTTGGACGGAGGTTTTCCCACTTGAGGCAAGAGTGGTTGTCTTGCTCGCATAGGACTGTCTGGCGGGTTTTCTACAGCTGGATGCCCTTCCTAACACCAACCACATTTACAGTGTGGGGCTGGGAGGTTTTTACCGTGTTGCCTACACGGCCACATTACAGCGTGGACTGTCTGGCGGGTTTTCTACAGCTGGATGCCCTTCCTAACACCAACCACATTTACAGTGTGGGACTGGGAGGTTTTTACCGTGTTGTCTACACGGTCACATTACAGCGTGGACTGTGTGTTTTTTTTTGTCATGACACCTACACGATCTTGTTTGTTTCGGCCTGGATGTTGTGGCACCAACATAACTTTGCATTGAAGGGGGCGGTGTGGATGGGGTGGGACGGGGTTGTATTTTGTTAGAGATGCCTACTGACTAGTAGGTTTTACTTTGTATTTAGGTGAGGCGGGTCTTCTCTGTTACTGAGTACCGCCAATGGTCTCGGTCTAGTGACATTGTCTTGGAGAGGTGTAAGTGTGTGAGGTCGGAATTTATCAGCTCGTCCCAGGTTTTCCTGGGTCTGCCTACTCCGTGGCTACCATCTATCTTTATTGCCCTGCACTTTGTTATACAGCTGTCGTCTTTCATGCGCATCACGTGACCATACCAACGTAGCCTTCTCTCGAGTAAACAACATCTGATCCCTCTTATTTCTAATTTTTTCCTTAGTTCGTTTATGCTTTGCCGTTCACGTATATTACTATTACACATCCAACGGAGCATGCAAGCTTCGTTCCTCTCTAGTCTGCGTATATCCTTTGCACACAATGCCCAGGTCTCACTGCCATGCAACATTGCTGTTCGTATGCAGGCATTATACAACCTGCTTTTCATTTTTAGGGAGAACCCTTTAGCGGCTAATAGTGGTATAAGCTCTCTGAACTTTTTCCATCCAGTTCTGACTCTAGCTACTGTACTTTCAGAGCACCCTCCCCCACTGCTGATTTTGTCACCCAGGTAACGGAAGCTGTCCACTATTTCTATAGAACCCTCTGCGCAATTGAAAGAGTTAGTATTTTGTGGGCACTTGCTGCTACTTATTGCACCAGAGCACCGGCCACATGTAAAATCTGTGTTCTTAGTTAGCTTACTTGTGATCCCACTACATCTTTTATGCACCCATACTTTGCATTTGGGACATAAAATGGAGTTTCTACCTACGCCTTTCCTACACACTGAGCATGGCCAGTTCCCGGAGGGGACCGGCGCCTTATTTTCTTTCTTACAAACTAGAACTTTAGTCTTAGCCAGGTTAATTTTAAGGCCTTTTGATTCTAGGCCGTGCTTCCATGTTTGGAATTTCTTCTCTAGCTCAGCCATTGATTCAGCTATGAGTGTTAGGTCGTCTGCGTATAGGAGTTCCCATGGGCAGCCGGTATTGAACTCCTCTGTTATAGCCTGAAGGGCAATAATAAATAGTAGGGGGCTAAGAACAGAGCCCTGACGGACACCAACTTTTACGCTAAACTCTTCACTATATTCGTTGTTAATTCTAACCTTGCTGACTGTTTCTTTATACATGGCTTGTATGGCTCTCACAAGCCATTCGTCAACACCTAGTTTTCTAAGAGCCCACCAGATAATGGAACGGGGGACTCTGTCGAAGGCTTTCCCAAGTCGACAAAAGCTAAGTATAGGGGTTTACTTTTAGCTAGGTACTTCTCCTGTAGTTGTCGTACAATGAAGAGAGCGTCTGTGGTACTTTTGCCTGACACAAACCCGAACTGCATTTCATCTAGATCAATTCTCTCTCTGATTAGTTGCGCTATTACTTTTTCCGTGACCTTCATGACCTGGTCGATTAATTTAATGCCTCTATAGTTACTCCTATCTAGGGTGTCTCCTTTACCCTTGTAACAGTTAACGATGATGCTGCTACGCCATATATATATATATACATATATATACATATGTATATACATATATATATTCATATATATATATTTTTATATATATATATGTATATATATATATGTATATATATATATATATATGTATATATATATGTATATATATATATGTATATATATATATATATGTATATATATATGTATATAGTTCATGGTTCAGTGGTTAGAGCCTTGCAATCGAAAGGTTGTGTGTTCAATTCTCAGACCGGGTGATGTGTTGTTTCTTTGAGCAAGACACTTTATTTCAGATTGCTCCAGTTTACTCAGCTGTAGAAATGAGATGATAGGACTGGGGCCCTATCATTCCACTGCAAAGTGGACGTGCAGGTGCCACGGCAAAAAAGCACCCAGCCCACACTGCAAAATGGACGTGTAGGCGCCATGGAAAAAAAGCACCCAGCCCACACTGTAAAGTGGTTGTGGAGCTGCCACGGCAAAAAAGCACCCAGCCCACACTCTAAAGTGGACGTGTAGGCGCAACGGCAAAAAAGCATGCAGCACTCACTGTAAATGAGGTTGGTGTTAGGAACGGCATCCAGCTGTAGAAATCAAGCCAGAATCAGTTTCCATATGAGCAAGGCATGGTCAGCCGACCGGGCACTGCCCACAACAGGACAACCCGTCTAACCCATGCTAGCATAGAAGAACGGACGTAAAACGGTGATGATGATGATGATATATCTATATATATATATATGTGTACACATACACAATTTGGCATTAAGAATTTAAAAGCTAGTTTTAGAGTAAAATAATTTATAGATGATTTACATTAACCCTGTACAGTCATGGGCAAAGGTCACATAAAAATGTGCTTTAGGGTCAAAGGTAATGAATAGTTAACAGTGACCAGATGTTAGCCCCGCACAGTAAACACACCAAATGTTAGGGTTAGGGTTTGGTTAGGGTTTGGGTTAGGGTTTGGTTAGGGTTTGGGTTAGGGTTTGGGTTTGGGTTAGGGTTCGTGTTAGGGTCTTCTGCTATGGTCAAGGGTTAGGGCCTTCTGTTATAGTCCAGTTAGGGATCTTATAGTCAAGTTAGGGGTCTTCTGTTATAGTCAAGGGTTAGGGGTCACCAACAGTGAACAGATATCACCCCTGTACAGTAAAGTGTCAACAGATGCCACCCCTGTATAGTAAAGTGTCAACAGATGTCACCCCTGTACAGTAAATTGTGAACAGATGTCACCCCTGTACAATAAGGTGTGAACAGATGTCACCCCTGTACAGTAAAGTGTCAATAGATGTCAACCCTGTACAGATGTCACCCATGTACAGTCAACAGATGTCACGCCTGTACAGTAAAGTGTCAACAGATGTCACCCACGAACAGTCAACAGATCTCAACCCTGTACAGATGTCACCCATGTAAAGTAAAGAGATGTCAGCCCTGTAGAGTAAAGTGTCAACAGATGTCAACCCTGTACAGATGTCACTCATGTAGAGTCAACACATGTCAATCCTGTATAGATGTCACCCATGTACAGTCAACATATGTCAACCCTGTACAGATGTCATCCATGTACAGTAAACAGATCTCAACACTGTACAGATGTCATCCATGTACAGTAAACAGATCTCACCCTGTACAGTAAACAGAAGTCAACCCTGTACAGATGTCACCTATGTACAGTAAACAGATGTCACCCATGTACAGTCAACAGATGTCACCCTGTACAGTAAACAGATGTCACCCATGTACAGTAAACAGATGTCACCCATGTAGTCAACAGATGTCAACCTTGTACAGATGTCACCCATGTACAGTCAACATATGTCAACCCTGTACAGATTTCACCCATGTACAGTCAACAGATGTCAACCCTGTACAGTAAAGTGTCAACAGATGTCAGCCCTGTACAGATGTCACCCATGTACAGTCAACAGATGTCAACCCTGTACAGATGTCACCCATATACAGTCAACAGATGTCACCCTGTACAGTAAACAGATGTCACCCTGTACAATAAACAGATGTCACCCATGTACTGTAAACAGATGTCACCCATGTAGTCAACAGATGTCAACCCATGTACAGTCAACAGATGTCACCCTGTACAGTAAACAGATGTCAACCCTATACAGATGTCACCCATGTACAGTCAACAGATGTCACCCATGTACAGTCAACAGATGTCAGCCCTGTACAGATGTCACTCATGTACAGTCAACAGATGTCAACCCTGTACAGATGTCACCCATGTACAGTCAACAGATGTCCCCCTGTACAGTAAACAGATGTCAACCCTGTACAGATGTCACCCATGTACAGTAAACAGATGTCACCCATGTACAGTCAACAGATGTCAGCTCTGTACAGATGTCACCCATGTACAGTCAACAGATGTCAGCCCTGTACAGATGTCAGCGCCCATGTACAGTCAACAGATGTCAGCCCTGTACAGATGTCACCCATGTACAGTCAACAGATGTCAACCTTGTACAGATGTCACCCATATACAGTCAACAGATGTCACCCTGTACAGTAAACAGATGTCACCCATGTACAGTAAACAGATGTCACCCATGTAGTCAACAGATGTCAACCCTGTACAGATGTCACCCATGTAGTCAACAGATGTCAACCCTGTACAGATGTCACCCATGTACAGTCAACAGATGTCAGCTCTGTACAGATGTCACCCATGTACAGTCAACAGATGTCAGCCCTGTACAGATGTCAGCGCCCATGTACAGTCAACAGATGTCAGCCCTGTACAGATGTCACCCATGTACAGTCAACAGATGTCAACCTTGTACTGATGTCACCCATATACAGTCAACAGATGTCACCCTGTACAGTAAACAGATGTCACCCATGTACAGTAAACAGATGTCACCCATGTAGTCAACAGATGTCAACCCTGTACAGATGTAACCCATGTAGTCAACAGATGTCAACCCTGTACAGATGTCACCCATGTACAGTCAACAGATGTCACCCTGTACAGTAAACAGATGTCAACCCTGTACAGATGTCACCCATGTACAGTCAACAGATGTCAACCCTGTACAGATGTCACCCATGTACAGTCAACAGATGTCAACCCTGTACAGATGTCACCCATGTACAGTCAACAGATGTCACCCTGTACAGTAAACAGATGTCAACCCTGTACAGATGTCACCCATGTACAGTAAACAGATGTCACCCATGTACAGTCAACAGATGTCAGCCCTGTACAGATGTCACCCATGTACAGTCAACAGATGTCAACCCTGTACAGATGTCACCCATGTACAGTCAACAGATCTCAACCCTGTACAGATGTCACCCATGTACAGTCAACAGATCTCAACCCTGAACAGTAAACACATACTGTAAGGAGGCATTGCTGGTGCCATGACCTGAAGCAAAAATTGTAAGAAAACGAAATTCCTTTCTCACTTACTCTTTTTCTTCTCCTGGTGGGTAACAGTATATTTTTTATTTTCCGCATCGTATTGTTCAATCAAGCTAGCTACGGTGCGATTATCTGAAAGAAGAATAAAAAAAATTTATTAGTACTAGCAGAAAAACCACCCTTAGGTCTGAGAATTGAACTCACAACCTTTCGATTGCAAGCCCAATGCTCTAACCCCTTCACACTCTATATATAAACTCTATACTCTATATGTGTGTGTGGGTGTGTGACAGTTCACACCTATGCAGGTTTAGCTGGCCTCCTCCAATGTATATCTCACTGGAGGTATCTTGGGTGATTTAATGATAGGGACCACAGTCCCTATCATTTCATTTCTACAGCTGAGTAAACTGGAGCAACGTGAAATAAAGTGTCTTGCTCAAGGAAACAACACATCACCCGGTCCGAGAATTGAACTCACAACTTTTCGATTGTAAGCCCAATGCTCTAAGCACTAAGCCATGCATCATCATCGTCATCATTTTACGTCCGCTTTTCCCTGTTAGCAAGGGTGGGTGGGACATCTCCTATTTAGCACAGCATCTCTCCACATGTCACAGTCCGTTGTTATCTCCTCCTTGAGCTTCAGCGATCTGAGGTCTGTTCTCACCACCTCCGCCCATGTTTTTCGTGGTCTACCTCTACTACGTCTTCCTTCAACTGGTATTTCCTGGCACTTCTTCAGCCATCGGTCATCCTCCATGCGCATCACATGTCCATACCACCTCAGTCTCCTCTCCCGTACACTACATTCTATCCCTCTCAGACACAGTTTCTCTCTCAACACATTCAAGCTTGGTCGTTCACGCACATTGACATTGCACATCCAACGGAGCACGCTTACCTCATTTCTCTCCAGCTGTCGCATATCCTCTGCAGTTGCTGCCCATGTCACACTACCATTCTAGATACTATGGCTTCAGAACAGCCCCCTCCCATGCTAATCTGATCACCTAGGTAGCGGAAGCTATCAACCACTTCTCTCACACAGGCCTTTCGTACGCAGGGAGAAACCCTTCTTCGTCAGCAGAGGAAGCAGCTCCCTAAACTTCTTCCAACCCGTCCTTATTCTAGATACTATGGCCTCGGAACACCCCTCTCCCATGCTAATGAACAAGGGTTAGGGTGTTCTCTTCTGCTATAGTCAAGTTGAACACCCTAACCCTACCTAGGTACCGGAAGCTATCAACTTCATGCAATCTATATATATAAAAGCGAGGATGTGTGTGTGTGTGTGGACAGCGAAGGCTTTTACAATTCCCAACCGAATTTGACCAAATTTTCTGTGCACGTTGCACCTGTCGCTAAGATGTTCACATCACAAATATTTTTCAAATCGACCCATGTTGAGCAATAAAAAAATCGATAGCAAAATTATTTTTTCTAAAGTGCATGATGTAAGGTAGAAATCAATCAAAACAAAATCTTGATAGGTCTTTCCATTCAAACTGTTGGGATCTACAACTTTTCAGCTGTAGCTTGCACATTTTTTTGTCACTCACAACAAAATTGTAGGTGTTTATTCTCTGTACTACAAGGCTCTTAAGCGAACATTGATTTTCTTTTAAGTCAGCAAACCCATAAAAAAATAAATCCTTATGGGATTTTCCATTCAAACTTAAAGTTGCTAATTTTCTTCTTTTACTTCCTAGCTGTATATTCTTAGCATAATTTCAAACCCCGGGCAACGCCGGGTAAATCTGCTAGTCTTAACTATAATAAAGAAAGGAGTGCTGGATTGCGTCCAGAATATATTTTTTTACCCCGTTTGTAAAATAAGTTGGATTACAGTGTGTACTGGGTGCCACACTAGTATATATATATAACATGAATATATTGAGTGTAGACAAATGGACATAGTTACAGCTGTGTACAGATATATATATGTGAATATATTTGTGTGTTATTTTGATATTATTTAAAAATCATCCAGTCCACACTGTAAAGTGGTCATGTAAAGTGTCATGAGAAAAATCACCCAGTCCACACTGTAAAGTATTCATGTAGGTGTCATGACAAGAAGTACCCAGTCCACACTGTAAAGTGGTCATGTAGGTATCACAAGTACCCAGTCCACACTGTAAAGTGGTCATGTAGGTGTCACAACAAAAATCACGCAGTCCACACACTGTAAAGTGGTCATGTAGGTGTCACAACAAAATGTACCCAGTCCACACTGTAAAGTGGTCATGTAGGTGTCACAACAAAAAGTACCCAGTCTACACTGTAAAGTGGTCATGTAGGTGTCACAACAAAAATCACGCAGTCCACACTGTAAAGTGGTCATGTAGGTGTCACAACAAAAAGTATCCAGTACACACTGTTAAGTGGTCATGTAGGTGTCACAACAAGTACCCAGTCCACACTGTAAAGTGGTCATGTAGGTGTCACAACAAAAATCACGCAGTCCACACACTGTAAAGTGGTCATGTAGGTGTCAACAAAAATCACACAGTCCACACACTGTAAATGAAGTTGGTGTTAGAAAGACATTCAGCTGTAGAAATCAAGCCAAAATCAGTCCTGTATGGGCAAAACATGGTCACTTGATCTGGCAACCTGTCTAACTCATGTTAGCATGGAAGAATGGACGTAAAACAGTGATGATGGTCATTCAGCTAGTATGGTAATATAGGTTGAAGAATGTTTTGTGACTTTCAAACAATATCCTATTTGTTTTGCTAGAAACTCTAACAAGCCCACAGTATTTACATCTGCCTGACTTAATGCAACATTACCCCCTTCCTCACTCACAGAAACTCTTCCTATTAAACAACTTAATTTTGTGATTTTTCTGCATATCTTGTTCTTCAAAATATCACAGAAACTGCAGGTTAATCCTTTCTCCAACTTGTTCTCAAAATAAATATCAAAATGTCCTAGAATCAATGTTATGTGAGGTAAAGCCTTTACTGTGACAATACAATAGTATATATAGAGTAATGTAAATGTTATGTGAGATATTATGTGAGGTAAAGCCTTTACTGTGACAATACAATAGTATATATAGAGTAATGTAAATGTTATGTGAGATATTATGTGAGGTAAAGCCTTTACTGTGACAATACAATAGTATATATAGAGTAATGTAAATGTTATGTGAGATGTTATGTGAGGTAAAGCCTTTACTGTGACAATACTATAGTATATATAGAGTAATGTAAATGCTATGTGAGATATTATGTGAGGTAAAGCCTTTACTGTGACAATACAACAGTATATATAGAGTAATGTAAATGTTATGTGAGATATTATGTGAGGTAAAGCCTTTACTGTGAAAATACAATAGTATATATAGAGTAATGTAAATGTTATGTGAGATATGATGTGAGGTAAAGCCTTTACTGTGAAAATACAATAGTATATATAGAGTAATGTGAATGTTATGTGAGATATTATGTGAGGTAAAGCCTTTACTGTGAAAATACAATAGTATATATAGAGTAATGTAAATGTTATGTGAGATATGATGTGAGGTAAAGCCTTTACTGTGAAAATACAATAGTATATATAGAGTAATGTGAATGTTATGTGAGATATTATGTGAGGTAAAGCCTTTACTGTGAAAATACAATAGTATATATAGAGTAATGTAAATGTTATGTGAGATATGATGTGAGGTAAAGCCTTTACTGTGAAAATACAATAGTATATATAGAGTAATGTGAATGTTATGTGAGATATTGTGAGGTAAAGCCTTTACTGTGAAAATACAATAGTATATATAGAGTAATGTAAATGTTATGTGAGATGTTATGTGAGGTAAAGCCTTTATTGTGAAAATACAATAGTATATATAGAGTAATGTAAATACTAAACGATTAAACTGGCCATATCCAGCCAGAATTCTCTCACCTCTTTCGGTTCAAACCAGCTGTAACTGATCAGTCATACTGATGTTAAGGTATTATTCTCAAAATAAATAATTGTTTCTACTTATGGCACAAGGCCAGCAATTACCCAATACATTACTGGTACTTTATTTTATCGATCCCGTAAGGATGAAAGGCAAAGTTAACCTCGGGGGGATTTGAACTCAGTCCGTGGACTGGGTGCTTTTTGTTGTGACACCTATATGACCACTTTACAGTGAGGGCTGGGTGCTTTTTCTCATGACACCTACATGACCACTCTACAGTGTGTACTGGGTGCTTTTTGTTGTGACACCTACATGACCACTTTACACTGTGTACTGGGTGTTTTTTGTTGTGACACCTACATGACTACTTTACAGTGTGTACTGGGTACTTGTTGTGACACCTACATGACAACTTTACAGTGTGGACGAACATATTGCCTATATGCTTCAGCTTCAGCTTGTACCCGTAGGAAGTCGGGTCTTCTGTATTACAGAAAACGGAAAACATGAGTGGAATAGCAACATTACAACTAGTAATTAAGGACAAAATGAAGACATACAGACAGACACAAAAACCAAACTAACAAAACAAATCAGACACTCACAGATAGAACAAACAAACCAACTAGTGACAAGTAGCTAAACGCATAAATAAATAAATAAAAACACACACACACACCCGGATGTAACACATGCACAAACTAAACACACAACACACAAAATAAATGTGTGGCGAAAGAGATTTGACAATATATAAATATTCAATTCATTTTTCAATTCAATATATTTGGCAGAAAATAAAACATAGATGCTTCAGATGCCATGTAAGGAGGGGAGAGGGGCAAAATTTACACAGTCGGAAACACAGGGTCCAACACCGGTCCAATTTCGCCTTGAATTGTTGCGTGGTTGACACGTTGACTACTTCTGGAAGCCGATTCCAGGGTCCAAAGATGCGGATCGAGAAAGCAGCTTTCCATCTATTCAGACGAAAGCGGCAGTGAAACAGCTTTTTGTCATGTCCACGTAGACCTCTTTCAAGTGCCGGAGTGAATAGGAGATCTTGAGGGAGATCGTAATGGCTATTGAAGAGATTGTAAGCCAAAATGAGATTGCCTCTTAGCCGTCGAGGCTCCAAGGAGAAGAGGTTCAGCTTCTGCAGCCGGCTTTCGTAGGGCAGCTCATGAAGACCCTGTACCATTTGAGTCGCTAGTCGTTGAACTCTCTCCAAGTGATGGATATCCCGGATGAGATATGGGTTTGATGCTTGGATGCCATATTCTAGGTGCGGTCTCACGAGGGCGACATAGAGAGGCCTGAAAATTTCTGGAGTAAGTTTTGCAAAGGAGCATCGAATAAGAAAAAGAGAGCTCCTTGCCTTGTTTGCGGCTTGAATGCAATGTTTTGATGGTTTGAAGGACAAGTCGACCAGCAGACCAAGATCTTTAGTCTCCTCAACCACCTTCAAAGGAGCAGTGCCACCGTTGAAGGTAAGAGCTGAGTTATAAGGTGTACCCACTGCCATCAAACCAACCAACAGATGGTGGAGGACAGAACAAAGGAGAGACACACAAAATAAAAACGTAGTCATTGAGGAGGTCACAGAATGTGTGATGAAAAAGCTTTGACAATATATATACAACCTTCCGGTTATGAAACCAACCAGCTGGAAATTTATAATAAATTGAAGTGACAACCAACAGGTGTGTGGGTGTTTTTATTGGCAACCTGACTCTCCTAAAGTATAACAATATCATCTTCATCATCATCATCATTTTACATCCGCTTTTCCCTGCTTGCAAGGGTGGGACAGGTCTTATTCAGCACAGCATCTCTCCGCTTCTCACGGTCCTTTGTCATCTCCACCGTGAACTTCAGCAATCTGAGGTCTGTTCTCACCACCTCCGCCCATGTTTTTCGTGGTCTCCCTCTACCACGTCTTCCTTCAACTGGCATTTCCTAGCACTTCTTCACCCATCGGTCATCCTCCATGCGCATCACATGTCCATACCACCTCAGTCTCCTCTCTCGCACACTACATTCAGTTTCTCTCTCAACACATCCATGCTGGGTCGTTCACGCACATTGACATTACACATCCAACGAAGCATGCTTGCCTCATTTCTCTCCAGCCGTCGCATATCCTCTGCAGCTGCTGCCCATGTCTCACTACCATGCAGCATCACGCTCATCACACAGGCATCATATAACCGGCCTTTTATACGCAGGGAGAAACCCTTCTTCCCTATAATATATATATAGAGAGAGGGGTGGGTTATAATATATATTAATTAAGAATGTAGGCTTCACATGCAGCAGCTGTGCTGGGACAGGAAGCAGCAAACAGCCAAAGGAAACAAGCACCACCAATCTCTGGGAGGGCCCTGTAGAGACAGTAGACAGCTTCTGCTACCTAGGTGACCGAATTAGCAGTGGAGGTGGGTGTTCAGAAAGTACAATAACTAGGGTAAGAACGGGATGGAAGAAGTTTAGGGAACTACTACCATTGCTAGCTGCAAAAGGCATCTCCCTCAAAATGAAAGGCAGACTGTATGATGCGTGTATCCGAACAGCAATGTTGCATGGTAGTGAGACCTGGGCGCTGAAGGTGGAAGACTTACGTAGATTAGAGAGAAACGAAGCCTGCATGTTCCGATGGATGTGTAATAGTAACATACATGAACGACAAAGTATAAATGAATTGAGAGAGAGACTGAGCATAAGAGGAATCAAATGCTGTGTGCAGGAGAGGCGGTGGCGCTGGTATGGACATGTGATGCGTATGAAGGATAACAGCTGCATAAAAAGGTGCAGAGCACTAGAAGTCGATAGAAACCGCGGAGTGGGGAGACCCAAGATGACCTGGGATGAGGTGATAAAAGCCGACCTTACCCAATTACACCTCTCAAAGGCGATGACACACGGCCGTGACCTCTGGCGTCACGCAGTAATACAGAGTACCCGACCTCCCATGGGTACAAGCTGAAGCATATAGACAATATGAGAAACTGTGTCTGAGAGGGATAGAATGTAGTCTTCGAGAGAGGAGACTGAGGTGGTATGGACATGTGATGCGCATGGAGGATGACCGATGGGTGAAGAAGTGCCAGGAAATGCCAGTTGAAGGAAGACGTGGTAGAGGTAGACTATGAAAAGCATGGGCGGAGGTGGTGAGAACAGACCTCAGATCGCTGAAGCTCACGGTGGAGATGACGAAGGGTCTGTTCCCCTCTTGGACTCAACTCACCTCCCCAATTTCTCTAATACCGGTCCATTATCACACCCTTAGATTCCTATCGCTTTCTCTTGATCATTAACGTCTTCTGTTACAACTAATACAGGCCGACTATATATGCTCACTCCACTTTTCCCTTCACTGCTCTCTATACATACACACCCTTATATTAACATACTGTTGCTCTTAGCTTTGTACTTACATGCACACACACTCTTTTACTCACATATACACACACATTTCTTCTTAGCTTCGTACGGATGTATAACAACACACACTCACACACGTGCACAAGTATAGCTCTTTTTACAAAACGTTTATTTTCCCTTTCAGGTAGATGTGCTACATCATCCACTTTTCTAAAATATAAATCATACACAAAACGCCAGCACCAACAGTTTTGCAAGAGATGTCAACATCCTGCCCGTCCCCTCAATCTATTTTATTTCTCATTCTTTCTTCTGATGAAGGATATATATATATATATATATAGGAACAAGTAGGACCCCGACGGCTGAGGTCAAGCCGTTTCGACGGCTAATTCTGGACTAAATTAGTCCAGAATTAGCCGTCGAAACGGCTTGAGCTCAGCCGTCGAGATCCTACTTGTTCCTATTACCCACTCTACTACCCTAAGTATTGAGTACTTTGGTGCGTTATGGTCCACCTGGTTCCTTACCACATTTCCTTCGTTATATATATATATATATATATATATATATATATATATACAGGGAGCTACTGCCACTGCTAGCTACAAAAGGATTTTCCCTCAAAATGAAAGGCAGACTGTATGATGCATGTATAGTGACAACATATGTTGATTTAAAACTGCACTATTCACAAGTGTGTTTTAACCTTCATATCATGTCTCCCTATTTTATCTGACGGAAACGCAAATGTTATTGCATGATGATATTTGTTTTTGAAATGCACATAATAAAATACATGGAATTCTTTTAACCATCTTTTGATCTTAAATATTATATATATATATATATATATATTTCGCTGGTGTTAGAAAGGGCATCCAACCAGTGTATCAATGCCAAAGCGCTTTATCAGCACAGCAACAAAACAGCATAGGAACAACAACAAAATATGAAGACGTCGCATCTCAGAGTTGCAACACTTAATGTTGACACTCTCAGAGGTAGATCTGCTGAAATAGCGGAGATGCTGGAGAGAAGGCAGGTGGATGTGTGCTGCGTGCAAGAGGTGAGATGGAGAGGTGCCTCTGCGAGACTAGTCGTAGGCAAGCGTCTTAGCTATAAGCTATTCTGGGTAGGTAAGGATGATGGGTTAGGGGGAGTAGGCATTTTCCTGGCTGAGAAATGGATCAATAAGACAATAGAGGTAGTTCGAGTTAGTAATCGAATAATTAAGCTTAGATTAGTTGTAGGTAGGAGACTACTGACAATCATCTCGGTCTATGCTCCCCAAGCAGGCCTAGGCAAAGATGAGAAAGACTGCTTTTATGAGCAACTTTTACAAACAACCACAATGACAGAAGACGGAGACATCGTTATGCTAGCAGGAGACTTCAATGGTCATGTTGGACAGCTCCAGGATGGTTACACTGGGGTACATGGTGGGCACGGTTACGGTTCAAGAAATGAAGAAGGAGTGAGATTTCTTGAATTTTGTGATGCGAGTACATTGACTATTTGCAACACAAACTTCCAGAAACCTGCCAATCACCTAATAACCTACAAATCTGGTGAGCACATAAGCCAGATTGACTTCCTGCTAGTTAGGCAGCGGGACAGGCAGATAGTGTCTAATACCAAGGCATACCCTGGGGAAGAATGTACCCCACAGCATAGGTTAGTTGTTAGTGATATCTCAGTAAGCAAGAGATGGAATGAGACATATAGGAAGGTGTGGAGAAGAAAGGTCTGGAAGCTAAAAGACCTTTCACTAAAATACAAATTTAGGAAAGCCCTTCAAGATGTATATGACGAAAAAGAAGACGATTTAGAGACGTATGACATAGATAGTAACTGGAAGTTCTTACGTGACAACTTGCTGCAGGCTACTGATGAAACCTGTGGCTGGAGCAGAGCTCCAACCAGACAGAGAGTGACCTGGTGGTGAAACAGCACAGTAGATAAGGCTATTAGAGACAAAAGACTAGCATGGAAGGCTTGGAAAAAGGGTGGGAGTAGGGAAGAATATACAGCCACTAAGAGAGAAGCTAGACATCAGGTGTACTTAGCACGCAGAGAGGCAGAGAGTAGGAGGTTTGCCAATGTTCTGCGACGGGAAGATCAGAGGCGTGCGGTGTTCCACATTGCAAGGCAGTGTGTCAATGCAAATCAGGATGTTGTTGGAGATAAATGTGTCCGGGATGATGCCGGTGTACTTAGTGTCACGAATGACCAGAAAAAGGAGGCCTGGAAATGTCATTATGAGAGACTGAAGAATGTGGAGAACGAATGGGAGAGAGAGAAATTACCCTTGGTAGATCCGACAGAGGGACCAGCTATTGAGATTGACGAATATAGGGTCCAAGAGGCGATTAGGGAAATGAAAAATGGTAAGGCGGCCGGACCATCGGGAATAGTTGCTGAGATGCTGAAGGCATCAGGGGACGTAGGCACTAAACTGGTTGCACGCATCATCAATCAGGCTATATATGGTGGTGTCATACCCAAAGACTGGTGCAGCAGTATTCTCATAAATTGCTACAAAGGTAAAGGGGATGCTTTGGAGAGGAGCAATTATAGGGGTATAAAACTGATAGATCAGGTTATGAAAGTAGCAGAAAGGATTTTAGCACAACTAATTAGAGAAAGGGTCAAACTAGATGAGATGCAGTTTGGTTTTGTGCCTGGCAAGAGTACAACAGATGCCCTCTTCTTGGTGAGACAAATGCAAGAGAGGTTCTTAGAGAAGCCACTATACTTAGCCTTTGTTGACCTAGAGAAGGCCTTTGATAGGGTACCCCGATCTGTCATTTGGTGGTCCCTAAGGAAGCTAGGTGTTGAGGAATGGCTTGTGAGGACAGTGCAAACTTTGTACAGAGGTACTCTGAGTAAAGTCAGGGTAGGAATGGAGTTTAGTGAGGAATTCCAGATACAAGTAGGAGTACATCAGGGTTCGGTCCTCAGCCCGCTCTTGTTCATTATAGTCCTCCAAGCCATAATAGAGGAGTTTAAGACTGGCTGTCCATGGGAACTTCTCTATGCTGATGATCTGGCTCTTATAGCAGAATCAGTAGAAGAGCTAGAGAATAAATTCCGACTATGGAAACAGCAGTTGGAAGCAAGAGGACTGAGAGTAAATCTAGCTAAGACAAAAGTGTTGATGAGTAGAAAAGAGGACAAAACCCTGATTCCGTCAGGGAAATGGCCATGTTCGATATGCAGAAAAGGAACTGGCATAAATTCTATAAAATACACACAATGCAGGTCCCGGGTACACAAGAGATGTAGCGGGATAGCAGGCAAACTAACAGGTAGGGAGAAATATGTATGCAGTAGATGTACAGGGAAATTAGACAGTAGAAGTCGCACTGATAGACAGATTTTTCAAATGCGAGAGGGCGCTATAGAAGTGGTGGATAGCTTCCGGTACCTAGGAGATCAGATTAGCATGGGAGGAGGGTGTTCCGAGGCCATAGTATCTAGAATAAGGATGGGTTGGAAGAAGTTTAGGGAGCTGCTTCCTCTGTTGACGAAGAAGGGTTTCTCCCTGCGTACGAAAGGCCGGTTGTATGATGCCTGTGTGAGGAGCGCGATGCTGCATGGTAGTGAGACATGGGCAGCAACCGCAGAGGATATGCAACGGCTGGAGAGAAATGAGGCAAGCATGCTCCGTTGGATGTGCAGTGTAAATGTGCGTGAACGACCCAGCATAAATGTGTTGAGAGAGAAACTGCGTCTGAGAGGGATAGAATGTAGTGTACAGGAGAGGAGACTGAGGTGGTATGGACATGTGATGCGCATGGAGGATAACCGATGGGTGAAGAAGTACCAGGAAATGCCAGTTGAAGGAAGACGTGGTAGAGGTAGACCACGAAAAACATGGGCGGAGGTGGTGAGAACAGACCTCAGATCATTGAAGCTCACGGTGGAGATGACGAGGGACCATGACGAGTGGAGAGATGCTGTGCTGAATAAGACCCGTCCCACCCTTGCAAGCAGGGAAAAGCGGACGTAAAATGATGACGATGATGATGATTATAAAAAGCCTTATTAGCAGGTATTCAACTAAGCCAAACACTTCTTTTACACTTGTTTTCTTTTGTTTCTTGTACGATAGATCTTAAGATTACAAACTAAACAAATGACTTATTATCAAAGATTTTGTCTTTATTGGTGAAAGGTTAGAAAAAAAAGATAACAATGGGATGTAAGTAAACCTATTTAAGAAATACCAGTATAAATACTTGTATTGTTCCGTTGACTGTCATCCATTGTCAGTTGCAATTACGATTTTATTTGTATATAATATCAATATACACACTACACATGCTAGCAGAAAAACCACTCCTCGGGTGGTTTTCTGCTAGTATGTGTCTGTGTGTCTGTGTATTACCTATAGGGGCCTACATCTTACGACCAATTTTCATGAAACTTTACAGGTTCATAGATTAGTCATCGGGGAGTGTTTTCTATATATCAGCGTATCATTTTTTTTATTCCGGGGTCATTCTGAGATAAAAATTGATAGGGGGGGGGGCACCTTTTTTAGGTATCAAAAAATAAGATTTTTGGCTCTAGCTCCCACATTTTGCCACTGATTTCGTTCTAATTTTAAAGCAAAATAGAATTTATCATTGCACATCCTGTAATGGTTTTATATTTTGCATTTGTTGTTCAGGGACGGCGTGGCAGCCTCTTAAATATTCAAAAATACCACTTTTAGACTAAAATTTCCACTTTTTCGGCTCTAGCTCCCACATTAATCAATCTACTTTGTTCAAATTTTACACTACACTAGATCTGATTATTTCACGTCTTAACGTGGCTTTACATTTTGGATTTTTTGTTGAGGAACGGCATGGCAGCTGCTTAAATATTCAAAAATACCACCTTTTCGCTCAAATTTCTGCCTTTTCATTTCTAGCTCCCACATTTTTCAACCGATTTCATTTAAATTCGAAACTTCGGCTCCACCTCACACATAAATCAATTTATTTGGTTCAACTTTTATACTACGATAGAAACTTTCATTGCACATCTTATAGTAGCTTTACACTTGCATTTTTTGTTCTGGGACGGCGTGGCAGCCGTTTAACTCTTCAAAATACAATTTTTTCCACCTCCCACATATTCCATACGATTTCACTCAACCTTTCGCCATTTGCTACACCTTACGACCGATTTTCAAGAAACTCGCAGTCTCTAAGATCAACACCTTTTCATCAAAGCAGATATTATTTTACCTACCCAGGCAACTGCTGCTAGTTATATATAAACTGCATTAGGAGAAAATTAGTGACGGAAAATTTAGTATGTTTATTTTAGCGATCGCCACTGGAAGTGTTGACATTTCAGAAATTTTAAAGAAGTGAATCTTTAAAAAAACAAAACATATTTTATCAACAGCCCCAAAATTTAGTAGATAAATTATGTAATATTCATTCATTATTTATTCAAAGTAATCCAACTTATTTTACAAACGGGATTAAAAAAAATAAACCGTACACAATCCCGCAGACCTACCTTTCCCGCCGAGGTTAACTTTGCCTTTCATCTTTATGGGGTCAATAAAATAAAGTACCAGTAATTCACTGGGGTAATTGCTGGCCTTGTGCCAAAAGTAGAAACAATTATAGATTAGATTGTCTGTAGACTAAAGTTATCATTTTATGTCCACTTTTCCTTACTTGCAAGGGTGGGACCGCATCTCAGCACAGCATCTCTCTAGTTTAACTAGAAATAGCAGCTAAATTATCTTTAAATTCCTGTACAAGCTGCAATAATGGCAGCTGTGACATCACATAAGTCCTTGCTTCACACCTACTACTACCTAAATATATATTTTGTTTTGGAGGAGGTAATATAATTGTTTCTACTTTAGGCACAAGGCCAGCAATTACCCAGTACATTACTGGTACTTTTTTTTATCGACCCCGTAAGGATGAAAGGCAAAGTTAACATCGGCGGGATTTGAACTCAGACTGTAAAGGGACGTAACTATGCTGGAAAGCATGGCATCCAACCCTCTACTGATACTGCCAATTCACCGTAAAGAGTATCTAGTTTATGCTAGAAATAGCAGCTAAATTATCTTTAAATTTCTGTAAAAGCTGCCATAATGGAGGCTGTGACATATCATAAGGCCTTGCTTCACACCTACTACATCATCATCATCATCATTTTACGTCCGCTGTTCCCTGCTTGCAAGGGTGGGACGGGTCTTATTTAGCACAGCATCTCTCCACTTGTCACGGTCCTTTGTCATCTCCACCGTGAGCTTCAGTGATCTGAGGTCTGTTCTCACCACCTTCGCCCATGTTTTTCGTGGCCTACCTGTACTACGTCTTCCTTCAACTGGCATTTCCTGGCACTTCTTTACCCATCGGTCATCCTCCATGTACATCACATGTCCATACCACCTCAGTTTCCTCTCCCGTACACTACATTCTATCCCTCTCAGACACAGTTTCTCTCTCAACACATCACATGTCCATACCACCTCAGTTTCCTCTCCCGTACACTACATTCTATCCCTCTCAGACACAGTTTCTCTCTCAACACATCACATGTCCATACCACCTCAGTCTCCTCTCCTGTACACTACATTCTATCCCTCTCAGACACAGTTTCTCTCTCAACACATTCATGCTGGGTCGTTCACGCACATCCAACAGAGCA
This sequence comes from Eledone cirrhosa, assembly GCA_964016885.1. NCBI lineage: Eukaryota > Metazoa > Mollusca > Cephalopoda > Octopoda > Eledonidae > Eledone > Eledone cirrhosa. Next base: position 9,800,127 of record OZ024744.1, on the reverse strand, counting down.
TGCTTGCCTCATTTCTCTCCAGCCGTCGCATATCCTCTGCGGTTGCTGCCCATGTCTCACTACCATGCAGCATCGCGCTCCTCACACAGGCATCATATAACCGGCCTTTCGTACGCAGGGAGAAACCCTTCTTCATCAACAGAGGAAGCAGCTCCCTAAACTTCTTCCAACCCGTCCTTATTCTAGATACTTTGGCCTCAGAACACCCCCCCCCCCATGCTAATCTGATCTCCTAGGTACCGGAAGCTATCCACCACTTCTATAGCGCCCGCCTGCATTTGAAAAGTGTGTCTATCAATGCGACTTCTACTGAGATATTCTCTTAAAATGGTGGATCCACACCAATGTCGCTGTGGATCCACCGTGGACTCTTTCGGCCTCCACCCGCTTTCCAGTCGCCACAGTGCCGGCCGCACTCCACGCCATGCTGCCCTCAACGAGATCATTAAGCATGGCTTGGACGCTGCAGGCTTCCCTTCCCAGCTCGAGGGGACGTCAAAAGGCCAGATGGCATGACCATCTTCCCTTTCCGCGGTGGCAAACCCTCGTCTGGGATGCCACTTGCACCAACACTTTCTGCAGCCGCAACCTGGTGCAGTCTGCGACTGGCCCAGGTTCTGCTGCACGTCAGGCTGAGGGGGCCAAACTCCTCAAATACCGGTTGCTCTCCGACAAGTTTGTAGTCGTACCCCTGGAAGTGGAGACTTCTGGTGTCCTCGGCCCCAGGGCTACCTCCTTACTCACCACCATAGGCGCTGAGCTGGCCAGCTGTAGGTGTGAGCCCCTCGAGTTGGAGGGCTTTTCCAGCGCGCCCCCCTCGCCGTCCTCCGTGGGAAACACCTTCTCCATTCTGTCCGCCAGGGCTGTGGGGAGACAAGCAAATTATACTACGAATTCTGTTGACTAGTCTTAAATACATTAAGTTATATTATTAATGTACAGCTTTGTATTGTAGACGAGGTATGCATACATTAGCTAACTATAGATGGAAAGAGATACAGGCAGATAGATAGACAGACAGTGACAGAGAGAACAGCTATAGACACAGACATACAGACACACAGTCAGGCAGACAGACAGCAGGCAGCAGGCATGTGGAGCTAAATAACTAGATGTTTTACTGTCTGAAGATAAAGAGATAAGCTAGTACAGAGCTAAATAGAAATGTGTGCTGCTATACCATTAAGAGGAAGGCAACCACAGTAGCAGTGACAATAACAACAACACTAGCAACAGCTATAGTCCATTACAGCTCTGAGTTTTTCAACCTCAGTGTATACTGATTAATGTTCAGAGCCATCCTCAGCATTCTCGTGTAGCACCCATCCACCATCTGAGTGAGTTTCTTGGTCAGTGTCCAAGTCTCAGACCCATACAGCAGCACAGACTCCACTACAGCAATGAAGAGGTGGATCTTCAGGTCTTTACGAAGGTCCGACTTCCCCACCAATCTCAAGCTGTGGCACGCCACCCAGGCTTTGCTCTTCCTCTCAACCACATCATCTTCTGTATTCCCAATCTTTGCTCCCAAATACAGGAAGTCTTCAACTAATTCTAGCGGCTTTCCGCCTACATTAGTGATCCCCTCTGGCTTCTCAACATTCTCTACCAGATATTTTGTTTTGGTCTCATTCATTCTCAGCCCGACACTCAACGACACTGTCTCAACCTCCCGTATCAAATCCTCTGCCTCCTTCACTGTATTTGTCACCAAAACTATGACGTCGGCAAATTCAGCATCTGATATCTTTTTCGCCTTAACTCTCCTGCTCTGAGCCGGTGCTACAGTAAAGCCAGAGTCCTGGTGTTTCTCCAGTGCAAGGCGCATACAATAGTACACTACGATGATAAAAAGGTAGGGAGCCAATGTATCTCCCTGGAGCACTCCAGCCAGTATCTCAAAGAACTCTGTCATCCCTTCAGGTGGTTTTTCTGCTACCAGTGTGCATATTGATATTATACACAATGTCAGGGGCAAAGGGTGCGTGCATGCGTTATAGAATCTTGAGTTGATCAATTGCGTCGGTTGAAGCAAGCAGAATTTTGGCTGCTTGCTAAATCGTAGACACATAAAAAGATAACACACACACACACTAGATAACACTACATGCGGCTTTGACCGGGAGGGTCATTTAGAGGGAATTGGGGGGGGGGGGGGGGTATCGCTGCACCATGGCGATTGGACTGCATGCCCTGCTTTTCAGGTTACCCTTCGCCACTGATGCATGTATTGTTGTACTTGGGGAGGGTCATGTTGTAATAATATTGCCAGAATTAATAACAGAACACACTCACTGTTTGGTTGGTTTTCGCTTCTGTATCTTTTATATCAGTTAATTTATTCGGTCCTCAATATACAATAGATATACAATACAACAGGTGGAACATAATAGCACCACTGACGATGTTGCAGATGTGCAACGAAAGAACTTTGTTAGACTATATACATATGTGTTTGTGTCTATATTAGATCCTTTGTCTATATAGATCCTTTGCGTGACGCCAGAGGTCGCGGTCGTGTGTCATCTCCTTTGAGAGGTGCAATTGGGTAAGGTCGGCTTTTATCACCTCATCCCAGGTCTCCCCACTCCAAAGCTTCCAACAACTTTGAGCGCACAGCACTTTTTTATGCAGCTGTCATTCATTCACAACACATATATTGACAACCATGTGTTATTAGTAATATACTAAATCACCCGTGACCCATTGGGACACGTTCACTTAAAAATAATTTTTTAATAATTAAAATATACACAGAAAGAAACGAAGCCTGCATGCTCCGATGGATGTGTAATAGTTATATACGCGAACGGCAAAGCATAAATGAATTGAGAGAGAGACTGAGCATAAGAGGAATCAAATGCTGTGTGCAGGAGAGGCGGTTGCGCTGGTATGGACATGTGATGCGTATGAAGGATGACTGTTGTATAAAAAGGTGCAGAGCACTAGAAGTCGATGGAAACTGCAGAGTGGGGAGACCCATGAAGACCTGGGATGAGGTAATAAAAGTTGACCTTGCCCAATTGCACCTCTCAAAGGCGATGACACATGACAGTAACCTCTGGCGTCACGCAGTAATACAGAAGACCCGACTTCCCAAGGGAACAAGCTGAAGCTGAAGCATATAAACAATATCCCCCCACTGCAAGGTGGTCGTGGAGGTGCCACGGTAAAAAAGCACCCAGTACTCACTGTAAATGAGGTTGGTGTTAGGAAGGGCATCCAGCTGTAGAAATCAAGCCAGAATCAGTTCCCGTATGAGCAAGACAAGGTCAACCGACCAGACACTGCCCACAACAGGACAACCCGTCTAACCCATGCTAGCGTGGAAGAACGGACGTAAAACGGTGATGATGATGACAGACATGTATATAATGTGAAATGAAACTGGAAGGCCCGTATCATCATTTTATTTTACGTCCGCTTTTCCCTGCTTGCAAGGGTGGGACGGGAACTGATTCTGGCTTGATTTCTACAGCTGGATGCCCTTTCCAGAGAAGGCCCAATCACTCGGGCCATTTTTGCTACATTCACCCACCTTTCAGTAAAGTTACTGGGGTGCAGTGCCTCTCTATCCACTTTGATTCTCCTTCTAAAGTGGTACCTAAAGAAGGGAATCAATTGTTATCCAGACAGATAGATATATTTCTTTATTTGCCACAAGGGCGCACAAGAAAAGGGGACAATACAAAGACACATGCCGGGGATTTTACATACAGTCGTGTAAAAATATTGAAACAAACAATTATAACAATCGAAATCCCCAATAGGGGGGGAGGCGCCACAAATGGGTTATTTAACACCCCGTCGATAGAACAACCCTCAACTTCAGGAGCGTGTTATGCAAGTGCTCCTTTCTTCCTTTTGCTCTCTTCTTTAACCAACAGGCTTATAAAGAGAGAAGGTCCAATCACTCGGGCCATTTTTGCTACATTCACCCAGCTTTCAGTAAATTTACTGGGGTGCAGTACCTCTCTCTCCACTCTAATTCTCCTTCTAAAGTGGTACCTAAAGAAGGGAATGGGTTGTTGTCCGGAGAGATAAATAGATAAATTTCTTTATTAGCCACAAGGGCACAAAAGAAGGGGACAAATACAAATGGGGAGTTTACATATGAAAATAAAACTATTAATCTATATATATAAAACAGAGGATGTCTGTGTGTCTGTTTCCCTAAAACTCGAGAAGTACCCAACTGGTTTTTTTCAAACTTTATACATGTAACTCGTATGACCCCGGAAGTGTTTTGAGCAAAAAAAAATTTCAAATTTTCAATGCCCTAGGGACCGCATTAGGCGATTTAGCGATCTCTTTCTCTTTCTTTTAGTCTTTCTCTTTTTAGATAGATACATAGATATGACGTCGCACCTTCATAATATTTGTCTGTATGCCTGACTGTCTGCATTACGTCATTATGACGCGATCAGTGTGTGTGTGTATATATGTATATATATAGTGTGTGTGTGTGTGTATATATATTCTTATGCCAGGGAACGTCTTCACGAACCAAAGTATCGTCTTCCTGTTTTCCAGATTGATTTTTTTAGTATAAGAAGATCCCGTTAAGGTTGAAAGCAGCGATTCTTTGCTTAAACATTAATATGTTATTTTAATATAGATATTCGTGTACAGATATTTTTGCACACACAAAAACAAAATATAAGCAAACAAGGCCAAAGATTACATCAATTAGTCTTAGTGTATGTACTTCATACTGCTTTTAGGTAGAATATCCCGTTAAGGGTGAAAGCAGTGATTCTTTGCTTAAACTTTAGTCTGTTATTTTAATATATATATATAATTATATATTTATGGACAGATATTTTTGCATACACAATAACAAAATATAAACAAACGTATTTATTTCACGAGGTTCGATAAGGATAAATATATATCAAATATATAAGAACCCTATAGCAAATCCCGAGCAACGCCGGGCCATTCTGCTAGTAAAATATAAATAGATAGATAGACAGATAGAAAGAGAGATATCAAAAAATTGTAGCAAAAATACAGTCAAATACATACTCTTTTTCTCGTGTATGCAACACACACTCCCCCCACACAAGTACACACAGGAATATAAAATTGCAGGCGAAATCTATCTGGCTTAGAAATACAGATATATATGGAATGCTATTACAGACACACAGGCAGCTTATTGACTGATTGATAGAACGGAAGAAACAGGTGTGTTTATTGATTAGGTAGGCTTGGATTTCAGATAGGTTGAGATATTTTTAGATATAAGGCATGTGGCTGAGTGGTTAGAGAATTGGATTCATAAGACATGGCTTAGTGGTTAGAGCATTGGCCTTGCAATCGAAAGGTTGTGAGTTCAATTCTCAGACCGGGTGATGTGTTGTTTCTTTGAGCAAAACACTTTATTTCACATTGCTCCAGTTTACTCAGCTGGAGAAATGAGATGATAGGACTGGGGTCCATATCATTCCACTGCAAAGTAGTCGTGGAGGTGCCACGGCAAAAAAGCACCCAGCACTCACTGTAAATGAGGTTGGTGTTAGGAAGGGCATCCAGCTGTAGAAATCAAGGCAGAATCAGTTCCCGTCCCACCCTTGCAAACAGGGAAAAGTGGACGTAGAATGAAAAGAAAAAGAAAAGAAGACACCCCCCTCCCCCACCCCCACAAAGCATTTGGGATGCTGCCCAGTGCAGACAGGCTCACGTGCCAGCTCGACCAGCACCGCCTTGCCTGTTTTCGCACGGCCTCCAAACCCCACAGTGGTGCTTGGCTCCAAGCCTTACCCTTCTTCTCCACTTGCATGCAGCTGGATAACAATAGCTTGTGCATCGGCGTTTCCCCAGTCTGGGCCTCTGGATTTGCAATCCACATAAATGTCGCTGTGAATCAACTGTGGACTCTTTCGGCCTCAACCCTTGTCGCCACAGTGCTGGCTGCCTTCCATGCCATGTTGCCCTCAACAAAGTCATAAAACATGGCTTAGATGCTGCAGGCTTCCCCTTCCAACTAGAGAAGGCGGGACTAAACTGAAAGGATGGCAAAAGGCCAGACGGTACAACCATCTTCCTGTTCTGCGGTGGCAAACCCCTCGCCTGAGATGGCAATTATGGCGACACTTTCTCCAGCCGCAACCAAGATGCATAATGGGAAAATACTCTGAAAGGAAGTTGATCCTGAAATCATCATCATCATCATCATTTTACGTCCGCTTTTCCCTGCTTGCAAGGCTGGGACAGGTCTTATTCAGCACCACATTTCTGCACTTGTCACACTCCCTCGTCATCTCCACCATGAGCTTCAACAATCTGAGGTCTGCTCTCACCTCCTCCGCCCATGTTTTTCGTGGTCTACCTCTACCACGTCTTCCTTCAACTGGCATTTCCTGGCACTTCTTCACCCATCGGTTATCCTCCATGCGCATCACATGTCCATACCACCTCAGTCTCCTCTCCCGTACACTACATTCTACCCCTCTCAGACAGTTTCTCTCTCAACACATCACATGTCCATACCACCTCAGTCTCCTCTCCCGTACACTACATTCTACCCCTCTCAGACAGTTTCTCTCTCAACACATCCATGCTGGGTCGTTCACACACATTTACACTGCACATCCAACAGCGCATGCTTGCCTCATTTCTCTCCAGCCGTTGCTGCCCATGTTTCACTACCATGCAGCATCGCGCTCCACACACAGGCATCATATAACCAGGCCTTTCGTACACAGAGAGAAACCCTTCTTTATCAGCAGAGGAAGCAGCTCCCTAAACTTCTTCCAACCCGTCCTTATTCTAGATACTATGGCCTCGGAACACCCCCCTCCCATTTTAATCTGATCTCCTAGGTACATGGGAATACAAATGGGATAAAACAAGTTTCACGTAAATTGGAGCAGTGTATATATATATATATATATGTGTTGGTGTTAGGAAGGGCATCAAGCTGTAGAAAACCCGACAGACAGTCCTATGCGAGCAAGACAACCACTCTTGCCTCAAGTGGGAAAACTCCCGTCCAAACCCATGCAAGCGTGGTACATGGACGTTAAACGAAGATGATGATGATGATGATATATATATATATACATATATATATATATATATAAATATGTGTGTGTGTGTGTATATATATGTGTATATATGTGTATATATATATATATGTGAGTGTGTGTGTGTGTATATATATATATATGTATATGTGTGTGTATATGACGTGTGATATAGGTCACCGACACCCACATATATATATATATATACACACACATGGAGGCACATGGCTTAGTGGTTAGAGCATTGGCCTTGCTATCGAAAGGTTGTGAGTTCAATTCTCAGACCGGGTGATTTGTTGTTTCCTTGAGCCAGACACTTTTTCTCACATTGCTCCAGTTTACTCAGCTGTAGAAATGAGATGATAGGGACTGGGGTCCCTATCTTTCCACTGCAAAGTGGTCGTGGAGGTGCCACGGCAAAAAAGCACCCAGCACTCACTGTAAATGAGGTTGGTGTTAGGAAGGGCATCCAGCTGTAGAAATCAAGGCAGAATCAGTTCCCGTCCCACCTTTGCAAGTAGGGAAAAGCGGACGTAAAATGATGATGATGATGATGATGACACACATTTATATATATATATATACACAGGCAGATTGTATGATGCCTGCATACGAACAGCGATGTTACATGGCAGTGAAACCTGGGCATTGTGTGCAAAGGATCTGCGCAGACTGGAGAGGAACGAAGCTTGCATGCTCCGCTGGATGTGTAATAGTAATATACGTGAACGGCAAAACATAAATGAACTAAGTGAGAAATTAGGAATAAGAGGGATCAGATGCTGTTTACTCAAGAGAAGACTACGTTGGTATGGTCACGTGATGCGCATGAAAGACGACAGCTGTATAAAAAAGTGCAGGGTGATCAATATAGATGGAAGCTACGTAGTAGGCAGACCCAGAAAAACCTGGGATGAGTTGATAAATTCCGACCTCACACACATACACCTCTCCAAGACAATGTCACTGGACCGAGATCTTTGGTGCTACACAGTAATAGAGAAGACCCGCCTTACCTTGTACAAAGTGAAACCTACAATCAGTAGGCACCTCTTAACCAAATATACACCCATCCCACTACCCTATCCCCCCACCCCCATTAACACCAACCCTTTCTCTGTAAAGTTATGTTGGTACCACAACATCCAGTCCTAAATAAATGAGGTTGTGTAGGTGTCACAACAAAAAAACACAGTCCACGCTGTAATGTGGCCGTGTAGGTAACACAGTAAAAACCTCCCAGTCCACTGTAAACGTGGTTGGTGTTAGGAAGGGCATCCAGCTGTAGAAAACCTGCCAGACAGTCCTATACGAGCAAGACAACTAATCTTGCCTCCAGTGGAACAATTCCCATCTAAACCCATGTTAGCGTGGAAGATAGACATTAAACGATGATGATGATGATATATAAACATGTATATATATGAACCTTCGAGTTTCATTCACATTACATATACCAGCAGAAAACCACCCTTCGTGTGTAGTGTGTATATTGATATTATATGCAAATATATATGCATGTAGATATGATCAAATAAAATTGTGACAATATACACAGAAATTGAACGAAGACTGTGTTTCACTGTCTTATGTAATCATCATCATCATCATCATCGTTTAACGTCTATCTTCCATGCTAGCATGGGTTTAGACAGGAGTTGTCCTACGTGAGTCAAAATTGGCCAGGTAACCATGTCTCGCTCGTATAGGACTATCTGGAAGGTTTTCTAAAGCTGGATGCCCTTCCTAAGACCAACCACCTTTACAGTGTGGATTGGGAGGTTTTTACTGTGTTACCTACACGGCCACATTACAGCGTGGACTGTGTTTTTTTGTCGTGACACCTACATGAAATCGATCATGATCTCATATATATATATATATATATAAACATATTTATATATATACATATTTTATATATATATATATAATCATCATCATCATCATCACCGTTTTACGTCCGTTCTTCCACGCTAACATGGGTTAGACGGGTTGTCCTGTTGTGGGCAGTGTCTGGTCGGCTGACCATGCCTTGCTCATACAGGAACTGATTTGGCTTGATTTCTACAGCTGGATGCCCTTCCTAACACCAACCTCATTTACAGTGAGTACTGGGTGCTTTTCCGTGGTGCCTACACGTCCACTTTACAGTGTGGGCCGGGTGCTTTTTTGCCGTGGCACCTCCACGACCACCTTGCGGTGGGGGGTGTGGGGGCATATTGTCTATATGCTTCAGCTTGTACCCATGGGAGGTCGGGTACTCTGTATTACTGCGTGATGCCAGAAGTCACGGTCGTGTGTCATTGCCTTTGAGAGATGTAATTGGGTAAGGTCGGCTTCTATCACCTCATCCCAGGTCATCTTGGGTCTCCCCACTCCGCGGTTTCCATCAACTTCTAGTGCTCTGCACCTTTTTATGCAGCTCTCATCCTTCATACGCATCACATGTCCATACCAGCGCAACCGCCTCTCTTGCACACAGCATTTGATTCCTCTTATGCTCAGTCTCTCTCTCAATTCATATATGCTTTGTCCTTCGCATATATTACTGTTACACATCCATCGGAGCATGCAGGCTTCGTTTCTCTCTAATCTACATAAGTCTTCCACCTTCAGCGCCCAGGTCTCACTACCATGTAACATCGCTGTTCGGATACACGCATCATACAGTCTGCCTTTCATTTTGAGGGAGAAGCCTTTTGCAGTTAGCAGTGGTAGTAGTTCCCTAAACTTTTTCCATCCCGTTCTTACCCTAGTTATTGTACTTTCTGAACACCCACCTCCGCTGCTATATATATATATATATATATATATATAATTGGTGTTGGATGCTTAAAGTATACGGTAGGCCATATGAGCAGGGTATAATATCACAGAAAAAAAGTGAATCAGTGTTGTGACGAATAGAATTTATTGGACATATTACAATCGTTTCTCTGACGACCAGCTCAAGGCACCATCGATGTGATGATCAAACCTGACTCTGAAAATCACAAGGTCCTCAAATACGTCTTGATTCTACGAAGCAGATTTTCCTTTTTCTGATATATATATATATGGAGGCACATGGCTTAGTGGTTAGAGCATTGGCCTTGCAATCGAAAGGTTGTGAGTTCAATTCTCAGACCGGGTGATGTGTTGTTTCCTTGAGCAAGACACTTTATTTCACATTGCTCCAGTTTACTCAGCTGTAGAAATGAGATGATAGGGACTGGGGTCCCTATCATTCCACTGCAAAGTGGTCGTGGAGGTGCCACGGCAAAAAAAAGCACCCAGCCCTCACTGTAAATGAGGTTGGTGTTAGGAAGGGCATCCAGCTGTAGAAATCAAGCCAGCATCAGTTCCCGTCCCACCCTTGCAAGCAGGGAAAAAGCAGATGTAAAATGAAATGAAATAAGGACAAATAAACAGTTCAGTACTATATGAACACGCAGACAAAGACATGACAGTAATAATGACAACATAGAAATTAAAATAATATCTAAACATAGAAATGTCTCAACAGGTAGGCAAATCAGAGAAGCAACTGAGATAGAACTAAGAAGACCAAAGTTAAACAGAACAAAAAACTAAGGCACTCCACGTCACTTGCCAATTGTGTCACTACATTAAAAGATGTTGGATTTTCTGTATTACTTCATGACGCCAGAGGTCACGGTCCTGTGAGAGGTACTCTGGTACTCTGTATTACTGCGTGACGCCAGAGGTCACGGTCATGTGTCATCGCCTTTGAGAGGTGTAATTGGGTAAGGTCGGTTTTTATCACCTCATCCCAGGTCTTCTTGGGTCTCCCCACTCCGCAGTTTCCATCGACTTCTAGTGCTCTATGTATACACACGCACATATATTTTTTATGTGTATTTGGTTTATAGGTTTGTATGTGTGCACGCGTTTATGTGTACATGCATCTTTTTGGATGCATGGCGTGTGTTTTCGCGTATGCATGTGTATGTATGTATATAGATGTGTGTATATATATCTAATTATTATTACTTTAATGGATTCATTGAAGCTCCGACGTCTGGCAATGGACTTGGTGAATACCCACAAAATTTTTAACCATCTCGTCAATTGCAACCCTGAGCGCCTCTTTGATCTCCATGTGTCTAACACACGTGGACATGCCTACAAGATCAGAAAACAGCACAGCTCCCATGACTTTCGTAGACATTTTTTCACGCTCAGAGTTGCTGAAGCATGGAACAAACTGCCTGCGTCAATTGTTAGCTGCCGAGACACTGCATCCTTTAAGACACTCATGCTTCCCGAAATACGCCAAAACTACACCTGATGTACCCCTTCCATACACATGCACACATGTGTGTATCATGACTCGTGCACTGTTCATTTTACTGATGTTTGTGCATTGCCCTATATACTGTACATGCACTTTTTTGATGAGTTGTGGTGCACCTGGGCACTGTACACAATATTTCATTATTGTTATTATTATTATATCATGACTCATACACTGTTCATTTTCCTGACATTTGTACATTATTCTATGTACTATACATGCACCTTTGATGAGTTGTAGTGCACCTGAGCACTGTACACAATAATTTCATTATTATTATTATTATATTAATAACCTGTCATTTTCGTTCTACTAATTTATTTACATTATTCTTAACTCTGAAGCCGAGATTCATTCGGTTTCCCAAATAGTATATTAGTCTATGACTTCATTTATACCATAAACATGGTTTTGTCTTTGCGTGTATTTGTTCTCATAGCTTCACATAACGACGTATTATCCTCGCTTTTTTTCTGTTCATTGCCAGGGAACGTCATCACGAACCAAAGTATCGTCTTCCTGTTTTCCTTTGATTACAATGATTTTGAAATATTTACTTCTGCGTTCACAGATTGATTTTATCAGTTTCAGAAGATCCCGTTAAGGATGAAAGCAGCGATTCTTTGCTTAAACTTTAATCTGTTATTTTAATAAATATATATATATATATATATATATTTATATATTTGTTTTGCAAGGTTTTTGATATGAAATCGTGTGTTGAAATAAATATTGTTATATATGGAGGCACATGGCTTAGTGGTTAGAGCATTGGCCTTGCTATCGAAAGGTTGTGAGTTCAATTCTCAGACCGGGTGATGTGTTGTTTCCTTGAGCAAGACACTTTATTTCACATTGCTCCAGTTTACTCAGCTGTAGAAATGAGATGGTAGGGACTGGGGTCCATATCATCCCACTATAAAGTGGTCGTGGAGGTGCCACGGCAAAAAGCACCCAGCACTCACTATAAATGAGGTTGGTGTTAGGAAGAGCATCCAACTGTAGAAATCAAGCCAGAATTAGTTCCCGTCCCACCCTTGCAAGCAGGGGAAAAGCAGATGTAAAATGAAATGAAATAAGGACAAATAAACAGTTCAGTACTATATGAACACGCAGACAAAGACATGACAGTAATATAGACAACATAGAAATTAAAATAATATCTAAACATAGAAATGACTCAACAGGTAGGCAAATCAGAGAAGCAACTGAGATAGAATTAAGAAGACCAAAATTAAACAGAAAAAAGGAATGGAATAACAACAACCATACCCAAACAAACAATTCTGACTTAAGGGAAAAATAAATAAATAAATAAATATATACACAAGTACAATAACAACAAACACATATAAACACACTAGTGAACAAAAATAGAATCATCATCATCATCATTTTACGTCCCCTTTTCCCTGCTTGCAAGGGTGGGACGGGAACTGTTTCTATTTGATCATATCTACATGCATATATATTTGCATATAATATCAATATACACACTACACACGAAGGGTGCTTTTCTGCTGGTATATGTAATGTGAATGAAACTCGAAGGTTCATATATATACATGTTTATATATCATCATCATCATCATCGTTTAATGTCTATCTTCCACGCTAACATGGGTTTAGATGGGAATTGTTCCACTGGAGGCAAGATTAGTTGTCTTGCTCGTATAGGACTGTCTGGCAGGTTTTCTACAGCTGGATGCCCTTCCTAACACCAACCTCATTTACAGTGAGTGCTGGGTGCTTTTATTCCTGTGGCGCCTACACGTCCACATTACAAGTGGAATGATAGGGACCTCAGTCCCTATCATCTCATTTCTACAGCTGAGTAAACTGGAGCAATGTGAAATAAAGTGTCTTGCTCAAAGAAACAGCACATCACCCAACTCTCAACCTTTCGAATGCAAGCCCAATGCTCTAACCACTAAGCCATGTGCCTCCATTATTATTTATGTGTAGATGGTATTTATATAGATATATACACACACTCATACACACATTCGCACTAAATCACACATTCATATATATATATAAAAATAATAATTGTTTCTACTTTAGGCACAAGGCCAGCAATTACCCAGTGGTACTTTATTTTATCGACCCCGTAAGGATGAAAGGCAAAGTCAACCTCGGCGGGATTTGAACTCGGATCATAAAGGGACGTAACTATGCTGGAAAGCATGGTGTCCGACCCTCTACCGATACTGCCAATCCAATAATGATTTCATTTATTAGCCACAAGAGCCGACATGTAGGGGACGATACAAAGACAGGGACAGTGGGGGTTTACAATAAGGTCGAGTAAAAGTGCACAATGGCAAGACTAATTCAACAATGAAGATATAAAAAAATATAAAATAAACTATGCATAAATATAACAAAATAAATTCCCCTATAGGTGGTGGACGACCCAGGGGTGACTCAGGTACCCCACCAATCCTGAACCACCCTGCGCTTCTCGGCCACCCAGGGAGAGCACCCCTCTCCTCAAGTTAGCTAGCCTATAGGCGCATGGTCAGAGTAGGCCCATTCAAACGGGGCATTCTCGCCACATTCATCCACCTTTTAGCAAATGTACTAGGGGGCAGCACTTCTCTCTCCACCCTCACCTTCCTTTCCAGGTGAAACTTGAAGAAGTTGATGAGGGATTAGCCGAAGAGAAAAGTGTCTGTCTTCAGTCCTTTCAACCTCGTCCACCATATAACCTCTTTCGCAACGGCCTAATGATAATAATGAAAATATTGTGCACAGTGCTCAGGTGCACTACAACTCGTCAAAGGTGCATGTATAGTACATAGAATAATATACAAATGTCAAGGGAGTGAATAGTGTATGAGTCATGATATACATGTGTGTGTATGGAGGGGGAATATCAGGTGTAGTGTTGGCGAATCTCAGGAAGCATGGAGGTTTTAAAGGATGCAGTGTCTTGACAGCTAACAACTGATGCAGGTAGTTTGTTCCATGGAGGTTTTAAAGGATGCAGTGTCTTGACAGCTAACAACTGATGCAGGTAGTTTGTTCCATGGAGGTTTTAAAGGATGCAGTGTCTCGACAGCTAATAACTGATGCAGGTAGTTTGTTCCATGGAGGTTTTAAAGGATGCAGTGTCTCGACAGCTAACAACTGATGCAGGTAGTTTGTTCCATGGAGGTTTTAAAGGATGCAGTGTCTCGACAGCTAACAACTGATGCTGGTAGTTTTGTTCCATGGAGGTTTTAAAGGATGCAGTGTCTCGACAGCTAACAACTGATGCAGGTAGTTTGTTCCATGGAGGTTTTAAAGGATGCAGTGTCTCGACAGCTAACAACTGATGCAGGTAGTTTGTTCCATGGAGGTTTTAAAGGATGCAGTGTCTCGACAGCTAACAACTGATGCAGGTAGTTTGTTCCATGGAGGTTTTAAAGGATGCAGTGTCTCGACAGCTAACAACTGATGCAGGTAGCTTGTTCCATGGAGGTTTTAAAGGATGCAGTGTCTCGACAGCTAACAGCTGATGCAGGTAGTTTGTTCCATGGAGGTTTTAAAGGATGCAGTATCTCGACAGCTAACAACTGATGCAGGTAGTTTGTTCCATGGAGGTTTTAAAGGATGCAGTGTCTCGACAGCTAACAACTGATGCAGGTAGTTTGTTCCATGGAGGTTTTAAAGGATGCAGTGTCTCGACAGCTAACAACTGGTGCAGGTAGTTTGTTCCATGGAGGTTTTAAAGGATGCAGTGTCTCGACAGCTAACAACTGATGCAGGTAGTTTGTTCCATGGAGGTTTTAAAGGATGCAGTGTCTCGACAGCTAACAACTGGTGCAGGTAGTTTGTTCCATGGAGGTTTTAAAGGATGCAGTGTCTCGACAGCTAACAACTGATGCAGGTAGTTTGTTCCATGGAGGTTTTAAAGGATGCAGAGTCTCGACAGCTAACAACTGGTGCAGGTAGTTTGTTCCATGGAGGTTTTAAAGGATGCAGTGTCTCGACAGCTAACAACTGGTGCAGGTAGTTTGTTCCATGGAGGTTTTAAAGGATGCAGTGTCTCGACAGCTAACAACTGGTGCAGGTAGTTTGTTCCATGGGGGTTTTAAAGGATGCAGTGTCTCGACAGCTAACAACTGATGCAGGTAGTTTGTTCCATGGAGGTTTTAAAGGATGCAGTGTCTCGACAGCTAATAACTGATGCTGGTAGTTTGTTCCATAGAGGTTTTAAAGGATGCAGTGTCTCGACAGCTAATAACTGATGCAGGTAGTTTGTTCCATGGAGGTTTTAAAGGATGCAGTGTCTCGACAGCTAACAGCTGATGCAGGTAGTTTGTTCCATAGAGGTTTTAAAGGATGCAGTGTCTCGACAGCTAACAACTGATGCAGGTAGTTTGTTCCATGGAGGTTTTAAAGGATGCAGTGTCTCGACAGCTAATAACTGATGCAGGTAGCTTGTTCCATGGAGGTTTTAAAAGATGCAGTGTCTCGACAGCTAACAACTGATGCAGGTAGTTTGTTCCATAGAGGTTTTAAAGGATGCAGTGTCTCGACAGCTAACAACTGATTTAGGTAGTTTGTTCCATGGAGGTTTTAAAGGATGCAGTGTCTCGACAGCTAACAACTGATGCAGGTAGTTTGTTCCATGGAGGTTTTAAAGGATGCAGTGTCTCGACAGCTAACAGCTGATGCAGGTAGTTTGTTCCATAGAGGTTTTAAAGGATGCAGTGTCTCGACAGCTAACAACTGATGCAGGTAGTTTGTTCCATGGAGGTTTTAAAGGATGCAGTGTCTCGACAGCTAATAACTGATGCAGGTAGCTTGTTCCATGGAGGTTTTAAAGGATGCAGTGTCTCGACAGCTAACAACTGATGCTGGTAGTTTGTTCCATAGAGGTTTTAAAGAATGCAGTGTCTCGACAGCTAATAACTGATGCAGGTAATTTGTTCCATGGAGGTTTTAAAGGATGCAGTGTCTCGACAGCTAACAACAGATGCAGGTAGTTTGTTCCATGGAGGTTTTAAAGGATGCAGTGTCTCGACAGCTAATAACTGATGCAGGTAATTTGTTCCATGGAGGTTTTAAAGGATGCAGTGTCTCGACAGCTAACAACAGATGCAGGTAGTTTGTTCCATGGAGGTTTTAAAGGATGCAGTGTCTCGACAGCTAATAACTGATGCAGGTAGTTTGTTCCATGGAGGTTTTAAAGGATGCAGTGTCTCGACAGCTAACAACTGATGCAGGTAGTTTGTTCCATGGAGGTTTTAAAGGATGCAGTGTCTCGACAGCTAACAACTGATGCTGGTAGTTTGTTCTATAGAGTTTTTAAAGAATGCAGTGTCTCGACAGCTAATAACTGATGCAGGTAGTTTGTTCCATGGAGGTTTTAAAGGATGCAGTGTCTTGACAGCTAACAACTGATGCAGGTAGTTTGTTCCATGGAGGTTTTAAAGAATGCAGTGTCTCGACAGCTAATAACTGGTGCAGGTAGTTTTTTCCATGGAGGTTTTAAAGGATGCAGTGTCTCGACAGCTAACAACTGATGCAGGTAGTTTGTTCCATGCTTCAGCAACTCTGAATGTGAAAAAATGTTTCCGAAAGTCATGAGAACTGGGCTGTTTTCTGACTTTGTTGGCATGCCCACGTGTGTTAGACACATGGAAATCCAAAAGGCACTCATAGTTGTTGTTGGCAAGATGGTTAATAATTTTGTGTGTATAGAAAATATTTGGACCCCATACTGCCAAGCTCTTTTGCAAGATCGGTGAGTAAAGAGGAGTCTGGCTTTCCATCTCAACTGGAACCAGGTTGTCTAGACTGAGGAGATGGCAAGAGCCACGACAGAATCACCTTCTTCCCATTCGAAGGAGGTAGATCCTTCATCTGGGACGCCAGCTGCTACAACACCTTCTCCATCTCCAATTTAGTTGCTTCAGCCACAAACCCCGGCATCATAGCCTGCTTCATTGAACAACGTAAAATAAACAAATACCGGGGTTTGTTTGGCCTCTGTCGAGACATCAGACTTTTACCATCTTGTCCGCGGGGTGCAGCATTTCTGTCCTCTTGCCCTAAGCCCAAAGCCCAATCACTCTTGCCCTCCCCTCTTCTACAACCCATTCCCTTTCTTTTTCTTCTTTCTTTCTCTTTCTTTTGTCAGTAGGACCCTCCTAACCAAATATATACCCCAACCCACTACCCATACCCCATCCTTGCACCCCCATCAACACCACCTCTTTCTCTGTAAAGTTATGTTGGTACCACAACATCCAGTCCAAATAAATGAGGTCGTGTAGGTGTCACAACAAAAAAACACACAATCCACGCTGTAATGTGGCCATGTAGGTAACACGGTAAAAACCTCCCAGTCTACACTGTAAACCTGATTGGTGTTGGAAGGGCATCTAGCCATAGAAAACCTGTCAGATAGTCCTATATGAGCGAGACACAGTCACCCGACCAACCTTGCCTCAAGTGGGACAACTCCTGTCTAACCCATGCTAGCGTGGAAGATGGATGTTAAACGATATTTTCCCCCTGTTTTTTCCTTATTAGTAAACTTCATTTTAAAAATAAACTTGCTGACCCTTTAACATTTAACCCAGCTATACCCAGCCAGAAATCCCTCACCTCCTTCTGTTCAAACCGGCCATAACTAATCACTCATTCCTATGTTAAGGTATTATTCTCAAAATAAATAATATCATCAAAATCTCAAAGATTCAATACTATGTGAGAAGATTATGTGAGATATTATGTGAGGTAAAGCCTTTACTGTGAAAATACAATAGTATATATAGAGTAATGTAAATGTTATGCGAGATATTATGTGAGGCAAAGCCTTTACTGTGAAAATACAATAGTATATATAGAGTAATGTAAATGTTATGTGAGGTATTATGTGAGGCAAAGCCTTTCCTGTGAAAATACAATAGTATATATAGTGTAATATAAATGTTATGAGAGACATTATGTGAGGTAAAGCCTTTACTGTGAAAATACAATAGTATATAGAGTAATGTAAATGTTATGTGAGATATTATGTGAGGTAAAGCCTTTACTGTGAACATACAATAGTATATATAGAGTAATGTAAATGTTATATGAGATATTATGTGAGGTAAAGCCTTTACTGTGAAAATACAATAGCATATATAGAGTAATGTAAATGTTATGTGAGATATTATGTGAGGTAAAGCCTTTACTATGAAAATACAATGGTATATAGAGTAATGTAAATGTTATGTGAGGTAAAGCCTTTACTGTGAAAATACAATAGTATATATAGAGTAATTTCTTTATTTGCCACCAGGGCACAAAAGGTAGGGACAGATACAAGGGGGGAAGTTTACGTATAATTAACGAGTACAAAATTATAAAAATGAAATAACAACAAACGAAGTCCTCAATAGGGAGGGGACATTAACATGGGTCGCACACACCCCGGAAAAATATGCAACCCTTCTCCTCAGGAGCACAAAGAGTAGGTGCTTCCCTCGTCTCCTCTTTTTCATCTTCTTTCACCTACAGGCTGATATAGAGAGAAGACCCATTCACTCTGGCCATTCTCCCTACTTTCACCCACCTTTCATAAAACTTGCTGGGGTAGAGCACCTCTCTCTCCATACTGATCCTTCTTTTAAAATGGTATTTGAAAAAGCGGACCAGTTGTTGGCCGGAGAGAAAGGTGTCTGACCTCAGCCATTTCAGCCTCGTCCACCATACAACTTCTTTAGCCATGGCTATCACACAGAGAAAAACCGCCTCTCCTTCGTTTTTGAAAGGGGGAGGCGGTTTGATCTTGACAATGGACTCGGTGGTCAACCGGATTGGTCCCACCCTCGACAGTAGTCATTCCACATAGCCCCACAGGTCAGCAATGCCTGGGCAGTGTATGAATGCGTGCGCAACGGTTTCGCCGTCATGCACGCATCTTGGACTGATCTTATTCAAAGGATCCCTACCCAGGCTCCCATGCCTGTGGAGCTTGTCTCGAACGGGTAGAGCCCCTCGGTAGCACTGCCAAGCCAGGGACTTTTGGAAGTTGTCCATCGGTCCAGGGCCAAACGTCCTACCAAACAGACTGGCCAGTTCATCTTCCTCCATGCCTAGAGCTTCTCCAAGAGCATCGTCGCACCTGCTGCGTACCAACCCTCTATAGAATGTCGAGGTGGAATCTCCACTGATTGCCGGGTCCACTTTCCAGAAGGCCGTGAGCGCCTGGGCACATTCAATGTGCCAGTCGCCCACTTTTCTCGGTCTTTGCTTGACCCAGGATTGCAGCTCGGTGAGCGAGACGAGTCTGGGAAAGGCTCGCCTCACAAACGGGGCCCACGCCGGTTGACCGGTGAGGAATACCTGGAGGTGCCGTAGCCTTAATGCGTGTTTACGCATCTGTAGCCACGGCATCCCCAGCCCTCCTTTCGAAGGGTGTTGACAGCAGATGGATCTCCTCACCAAAGGGGTCCACTTGTTCCAAAGAAAGTGGAACAGCGCGCACTCCATTTTGGCGAGTCTTTTCATTGGGCAAGGCACGACGGTCAAGCGGTAGTAGATGACGGATGCTATATAAGCGTTCGCCACCTCCGCTCGACCTTTCAGGGATAGTTTTGCACTGGGCCCACTTCTGGGCGAGTGCAAACACCCTGGCCGTTACCTCGTTCCAGTTTTTCTCCACCTGGAGGTCTGGTCCGAACCAGACCCCAAGCAGCTTCACCGGGCCCTCCGTCCAACGTCCGACGACGTTATTGGAGGGCATCGGTTTGCCTCTCCATGTTCCGAGTTGCAAACCGACGGACTTGTCCCGGTTCAGTTTGGCTCCTGTAAACCTTTCATATTCCTCCAGTAAGGTGCCAATCTCACCGATTTGCGTGGTTTTCGACATCATTACTGTCACGTCATCGGCGTAGGCCGACGCCGCTTTCTGCAATCCCGGTTCCAAAGGGATGCCCTGCAACCGCTCCAACTTTCGCAGTAGTGGCTCAAGAGCCAGCACATACAGAAGGGAGGAGAGAGGGCATCCCTGTCGGATGGATCGCATGATTTGGAACGGCTCCGAGAGGTGGCCGTTCACCTTGACCCTTGAGCAGACGTTGCTGCTGTGCATTGCAGCAATCCAACCCCTGAAAACGGGTCCGAAGCCTGCCGCCGCGAGCACCGCATCCAGGTATCGATGGTCAACCCTATCGAGAGCTTTAGATTGATCCAAGTTGATCAGGGCCCCACCAAAGCAGGGTTCATTCCCTACCCTCTCTATGATGTATCGCATAAGGTGGAGATTGTCGTGAATGGACCTGGATGGGATTGTGCTTGTCTGCACTTCTCCCACCAGGTTTCCGACGACAAGTGCCAACCTCTTCGCTAACACCTTGGCCAAAATCTTTAACTCTGCATTTAGCAGAGTTATGGGCCTGAAGTTACCTATGTCATCCCCCTTGTTCTCATCCTTCCTCACCAGCGTAACTACGCCCTTGGTCACAGAACTGGCAATTCTCCTGTTCTGCTGCCAGTTGCAGTAGACCGCTTCGAGGATATCGGAGAACAAGTCCGGCATCGCTACATATAGCTCGTATGGTAGACCATCGAGACCCGGGGATTTGCGTTTGCCGCATTGGCTCAGCGCCGCCCCTATCTCAGCAGCAGAAATCGGCCTTTAGCAGGACTTTGCCTCCCCGTCCGAGAGGCGCGGCAGACTGTCGAGGTATAGATTGAAATCCATAGTCTCACCCGGCGCGCCGCCCCTCCCGAACAGTCGTGCAAAGTGCCGCTGAAAGGCCGCACACATCTGCCCAGGTTCAAGGATCACACGCCCATCCTGGTCCTTCAAAGACCGAATCGTGGACTTGTTCCCACTTTTTGCCTCTGTCACTCGGGCCCAGCTAACAGCTTTGGCTCCCTCATTACCCAGAGCACGTATTTTACTCCTGACAACGCAGCCCTCGTGCTTCACATCAAAGAACTGGTCTAAGGCCATTCTTGATGCCAGCATGCCGGCTACATTGCCACTCCTAATCGCCTCTTCTACTCTATCTACTAATTCCCTTTCCGTCTTGTTCCTATCCCTTGCTAATTCCTGACTAAAACCTATCGATTCTATTCTAATTGCGCTCTTAAAAGAGCTCCACCACCAGTTGTTGACAATTGCCCCTGTCAAACTCTGCTTAACTAATGTGCTAATCCGTTTACTGTAAGCTTTGCTTGTCAGTAAGGACAAGTTCAGCTTCCAGTAACCGGGTCCCTGTCTATGGGATACCATTCCAGTCCCCCACTAAAAGCAAGGAGCGGGACGATTCCAGACGTTGGAAGTATTCCGGCCACGCTGCCCAAAAAGGGGCGTACACAGCTATTAGTCTAAGGGCTCCACTTTCACTACTGCCGACGTCTAAAACCACCATTCGACCCTCCGGGTCCAGGTGCACCTTCTGTATGGCGAGGCCCAGGTGTTTTCGCAGCAGAACGACAACTCCACCCCCACACCCCGGTTGACAGAGAGATGCGAAGATCTCAAAGTCGTCGAAGAGGGGCGCCAGTTGGTGCTCGCTGCTGATCCTGGACTCGCAAATAGCCATTACATCCATTCTATGTGACCTGAGATCGTTTAAAAGTTTGCCTTGTTTCCAAGACAGTCCCAGGCAGCGTACATTCAGACACCCAACTCTTATATCAGCCATGTTGGTTAAAAGAGGAAGGACCTACCTGTTCGGCTCCTGAGGAGCATGTTGCACAATATCCATGGGCGTATTTGAGGGGTTGTTTGGTGGGGTGTTGTTCTGTGGTGGAGTGGGGGTGTTTGGTGAGGTGTGGGTGGGGAAACGTTTCAAGAGGACGCGGTTATAGGGTCGAGTACATGTTTTCCCCACATCCTCAGGAAAGTTCTCTCTTAGTTTTGCATAGGTGTCCATTGGGAGTCTTATCATTTTTAAATGCAGTTTGTTGGCCGCACTTGCAAAGAATTGCCCTTCAGTTTCCACCGAAAGGTTTATGTGTATTGTTTTTACTAGTTCTTTGTTATTTGTGTTAATGTATGTATACTGTTTTATTTGTATTGTGTTTGTGTTTGTTTGTTGTTCTTGTGTGTGTTATGTTTTGGGGTGGGGTGGATTTTGTTTGTTCTGTTTGTTTTGTTTTTGTTGTTGTTTGTGTGTTTGTTTCGTTTATGTTCGAGTGGTGTTTTCTTTTCTTTCTTTTTACAGGTTGGAAGGGTTCCCCCTCTTTGTCACTAGGTGCCGTTTCAGCTGGGTCCTCGTCCATGCTGTCGGGTAGTGGTGTATTTTGGGGTTTTGTTGTGTTTGTGTGTGTTTTTGGAGTTGTTTTGGGTGGGACCGTGTCTTGTGTTATTTTTCCGTGTTGTTTTTGTTGTTGTTGTTGTTATTGTTTTTTTTGTTGTTGTGGTGGTGGTAGTGGTGGTGGCGGTGGCGGTGGTGGTGTGTGGGGTGTAGGCAAAAGAGCCTTTTTTTTTGTCAATTGAGGACAGGCAGCCCTTAGATGACCTCTGCTTGACAGTAGTATCATATGGGCCTCCTGCCCTCGGCTGAAATGTATAAAAATGTTTTTCCATCGAGGGACACCCTCTGTGGTATTCTAGCTATTCGTTCTGGTCTCATTTGGACCAGAACCTCCATGCTCAAACCGCCGAAAACGTCTGTGGTGACTTCTCCTACTGAGAGGGTTCCGTCCTCGTCTTCTAAAAATCCTGTTAGTACCCAGGAACTTCATGCATTTGGCCAGATTCCGGAGACTTTTATTTTCTGCGTTCTTTTCCCTAAATATGTGGGGGAAAATGTGTGTAGCTTGGAAACAATTGGCGCCACAGAGTATTTCCTGGCCGTCAATTGATCCTTCATTAGCACCGTTATATTCCCATAGAGTGGCCCTTTTTGTATGAACGATATATCACTCCAAACATTTTTTAGGACCAGCTCAATTTCTTTTTGGGATAATTGAGCTGGATTCCTTGTTATGTTGGAAATTGTTCTGAAAGATATCGTTCTTAGTGTCGTGTCTCTTTTGATTTCTTGTGGGGAGGTGATTGTGAAGTCTCCTCCTTCTTTGAAAGTTACATACTGTTTTGCTTCTTTCATCTTTTCTCTCAGAGTTGTAATGTCCAGTTGCTTGCAGGTCTGTGTTTTTCGGACCGCCTGTGCAAAGGAAGCACCAGTAGTGGGTTTGGCTTTGTTTGGTGTTATCGTTATTTTTTTCATTTTTTTCTTGGTTGTTGTTGTGAGTATTGCTGTTGTTGGTGTTGTGACTATTGCTCTCGTTAGGATGAGATGTGAAAATTCCGTCCATTTTTATCAGTTTGCCGTAACAAATTTTTGAATGGAAAATTCGCCCCAAAAAGGGGCGAAAATAAATAAGCTCAAAGTTTGACGACCAAGGCAAGGGGTTAACGTATATTACAGTACAAAAACAATAAATCAAAACTCACTTTTGAGTAAGTAAATCCAACTCGGTAGCCGAGCTTGTTCACACACGTCAACACACATCTCTCGTATACGAGATGTTATGTGAGATATTATGTGAGGTAAAGTTTTTACTGTGAAAATACAATAGTATATATAGAGTAATGTAAATGTTATGTGAGGTAAAGCCTTTACCCTATATATACTATTGTATTTTCACATTAAAGGCTTTACCTCACATAATACCTCACATAACATTTACATTACTCTATATATACTATTGTATTTTCACAGTAAAGGCTTTACCTCACATAATATCTCACATAACATTTACATTACTCTATATATACTATTGTATTTTGACAGTAAAGGCTTTACCTCACATAATACCTCACATAACATTTACATTACTCTATATATACTATTGTATTTTCACAGTAGAGGCTTTACCTCATATAATATCTCACATAACATGTCGTATACGAGAGACGTGTGTTGACGTGTGTGAACAAGCTCGGCTACCGAGTTGGATTTACTTACTCAAAAGCAAGTTTTGATTAATTTTTTTCTACTGTAATATACGTTAACCCCTTGCCTGGGTCGTCAAACTTTGAGTTTATTTATTTTCGCCCCTTTTTAGGGTGAATTTTCCAGTTAAAAATTTATTACGGCAAACTGATAGAAATGGACGGAATTTTCACATCTCATCCTAACGAGAAAGCCACGCCCCCTAAGAAAGGTGATACAGAGAAGCTAGAAGCACAAGGCTCTAAGTCTTCCCTCCTCACTTCTGCAGAAGAAACATGGAACACAGAATTAAAAGAAACATTTGTAAAAATGGGTGAAAATCCAGAAAGTCACATAAACGCAGACAAAAACAACAATGACAATAACAGCAATAGTCACAACACCAACCAAGGAAAAAATAACGATAACAGTAAACAAAGCGAACCCACTACTGGTGCCTCCTTTGCACAGAAGGTCCGGAAAACATAGACCTGCAAGCAACTGGACATTACAACTCTGAGAGAAAAGATGAAGGATGCAAAACAGTATGTAACTTTCAAAGAAGGAGACTTCACAATCACCTCCCCACAAGAAATCAAAAGAGACACGACACTAAGAACGATATCTTTCAGAACAATTTCCAACATAACAAGGAAACCAGCTCAATTATCCCAAAAAGAAATTGAGCTGGTCCTAAAAAATGTGTGGAGTGATATATCGTTCATACAAAAAGGGCCACTCTATGGGAATATAACGGTGCTAATGAAGGATCAATTGACGGCCAGGAAATACTCTGTGGCGCCAATTGTTTCCAAGCTACACACATTTTTCCCCACATATTTAGGGAAAAGAACGCAGAAGATAAGGGTCTCCGGAATCCGGCCAAATGCATGCATTTCCTAGGTACTAACAGGATTTTTAGAAGACGAGGACGGAATCCTCTCAGTAGCAGAAGTCACCACAGACATTTTCGGCAGTTTGAGCATGGAGGTTCTGGTCCAAATGAGACCAGAACGAATAGCTAGAATACCACAGAGGGTATCCCTCGATGGAGAAACATTTATATACATTTCAGCCGAGGGTAGGAGGCCCATATGTTACTACTGTTCAAGCAGGGGTCATCTAAGGGCTGCCTGTCCTCAATTGACAAAAAATAAGGCTCTTTTGCCTACACCCCACACACCACCACCGCCACCACCACCACCACCACCACCACCACAACAACAACAAACACAACACGGAAAAATAACACAAGACACGGTCCCACCCAAAACAACTCCAAAAACACACACAAACACAACAAAACCCCAAAATACACCACTACCCAACAGCCCGGATGAGGACCCAGCTGAAACGGCACCTAGTGACGAAGAGGGGGGACTCTTCCAACCTGTAAAAAGGAAAAAAAGAAAGCACCACTCGAACATAAACGAAACAAACACACAAACAACAACAACAACAAAAACAACACGGAAAAATAACACAAGACACGGTCCCACCCAAAACAACTCCAAAAACACACACAAACACAACAAAACCCCAAAATACACCACTACCCGACAGCACGGATGAGGACCCAGCTGAAACGGCACCTAGTGACGAAGAGGGGGGACTCTTCCAACCTGTAAAAAGGAAAAAAAGAAAGCACCACTCGAACATAAACGAAACAAACACACAACCACCAACAAACAGAACAAACAAAATTCGCCCCACCCCAAAAC
The DNA here is from genome assembly GCA_964016885.1 of Eledone cirrhosa. Classification (NCBI taxonomy): domain Eukaryota; kingdom Metazoa; phylum Mollusca; class Cephalopoda; order Octopoda; family Eledonidae; genus Eledone; species Eledone cirrhosa. The sequence continues at coordinate 9,774,197 of OZ024744.1, read as the reverse complement.
ATAACACATACAACAAAACGTAAGCACACACAAGAACAACAAACAAACACAAACACAATACAAATAAAACAGTATACATACATTAACACAAATAACAAAGAACTAGTAAAAACAATACACAAAGACCCTTCGGTGGAAACTGAAGGGCAATTCTTTGCAAGCGCGGCCAACAAACCGCATTTAAAAATGATAAGACTCCCAATGGACACCTATGCAAAACTAAGAGAGAACTTTCCTGAGGACGTGGGGAAAACATGTACTCGACCCTATAACGCGTCCTCTTGAAACGTTTCCCCACCCACACCTCACCAAACACCCCCACTCCACCACAGAACAACACCCCACCAAACAATCCCTCCAATACGCCCATGGATATTGTGCAACATGCTCCTCAGGAGCCGAACAGGTAGGTCCTTCCTCTTTTAACCAACATGGCTGATATAAGAGTTGGGTGTCTGAATGTACGCGGCCTGGGACTGTCTTGGAAACAAGGCAAACTTTTAAACGATCTCGGGTCGCATAGAATGGATGTAATGGCTATTTGCGAGTCCAGGATCAGCAGCGAGCACCAACTGGCACCCCTCTTCGACGACTTTGAGATCTTCGCATCTCTCTGTCAACCGGGGGGTGGAGTTGTCGTTCTGCTGCGAAAACACCTGGGCCTCGCCATACAGAAGGTGCACCTGGGCACGGAGGGTCGAATGGTGGTTTTAGACGTCGGCAGTAGTGAAAGTGGGGCCCTTAGACTAATTGCTGTGTACGCCCCTTTTTGGGCAGCGTGGCCGGAATACTTCCAATGTCTGGAAACTTTTCTGGGAACGTCCCGCTCCTTGCTTTTAGTGGGGGACTGGAATGGTATCCTGGATGCACGTTGGGACTATGTAGGGGCATGTGCCAATAGAGGGGTATGCAAAAGCCTCAAAAGGTTAATCGGCCGATTTGACCTGGCCGATAGATATCGACTAGATTTTCCGACTGTACCACTATGGACGTGGACCAATCGCAGCGGAACATCTAGGTCGTACATAGATAGGGTCCTAGTTAGAGAGAAGGATAGGGACACATTTAGCTGTCCAAAAATGTTCATGGTTGACTATTCGGATCACAAGTTAGTGACCTGCATAGCCACCTTGATAGAACCCATAGACAGGGACCCGGTTACTGGAAGCTGAACTTGTCCTTACCGCCAAGCAAAGCTTACAGTAAACGGATTAGCACGTTAGTTAAGCAGAGTTTGACAGGGGCAATTGTCAACAACAGGTGGTGGAGCTCTCTTAGGAGAGCAATTAGAATAGAATCGATAGGTTTTAGTCAGGAATTAGCAAGGGATAGGAACAAGACGGAAAGGGAATTAGTAGATAGAGTAGAAGAGGCGATTAGGAGTGGCAATGTAGCCGGCGTGCTGGCATCAAGAATGGCCTTAGACCAGTTCTTTGAGGTGAAGCATGAAGGCTGCGTTGTCATCATCATCATCATCATCACCGTTTTACGTCCGTTCTTCCACGCTAGCATGGGTTAGACGGGTTGTCCTGTTGTGGGCAGTGTCTGGTCGGCTGACCATGCCTTGCTCATACAGGAACTGATCTGGCTTGATTTCTACAGCTGGATGCCCTTCCTAACACCAACCTCATTTACAGTGAGTGCTGGGTGCTTTTTCGTGGCGCCTACACGTCCACTTTACAGTGTGGGCTGGGTGCTTTTTTGCCGTGGCACCTCCACGACCACCTTGCGGTGGGGGGCATATTGTTTATATGCTTCAGCATGTACCCATGGGAGGTCGGGTACCCTGTATTACTGCGTGACGCCAGAAGTCACGGTCGTGTGTCTTCTGGCGTCACGCAGTAATACAGGGTACCCGACCTCCCATGGGTACATGTCAGGAGTAAAATACGTGCTCTGGGTAATGAGGGAGCCAAAGCTGTGAGCTGGGCCCGAGTGACAGAGGCAAAAAGTGGGAACAAGTCCACGATTCGGTCTTTGAAGGACCAGGATGGGCGTGTGATCCTTGAACCTGGGCAGATGTGTGCGGCCTTTCAGCGGCACTTTGCACGACTGTTCGGGAGGGGCGGCGCGCCGGGTGAGACTATGGATTTCAATCTATACCTCGACAGTCTGCCGCGCCTCTCGGACGGGGAGGCAAAGTCCTGCTAAAGGCCGATTTCTGCTGCTGAGATAGGGGCGGCGCTGAGCCAATGCGGCAAACGCAAATCCCCGGGTCTCGATGGTCTACCATACGAGTTATATGTAGCGATGCCGGACTTGTTCTCCGATATCCTCGAAGCGGTCTACTGCAACTGGCAGCAGAACGGGAGAATTCCCAGTTCTGTGACCAAGGGCGTAGTTACGCTGGTGAGGAAGGATGAGAACAAGGGGGATGACATAAGTAACTTCAGGCCCATAACTCTGCTAAATACAGAGTTAAAGATTTTGGCCAAGGTGTTAGCGAAGAGGTTGGCGCTTGTCGTCGGAAACCTGGTGGGAGAAGCGCAGACATGCGCAATCCCGTCCAGGTCCATTCACGACAATCTCCACCTTATGCGATACATCATAGAGAGGGTAGGGAATGAACCCGGCTTTGGTGGGGCCCTGATCAACTTGGATCAATCTAAAGCTTTCGATAGGGTTGACCATCGTTACCTGGATGCGGTGCTCGCGGCGGCAGGCTTCGGACCCGTTTTCAGGGGTTGGATTGCTGCGATGCACAGCAGCAACGTCTGCTCAAGGGTCAAGGTGAACGGCCACCTCTCGGGGCCATTCCAAATCATGCGATCCATCCGACAGGGATGCCCTCTCTCCTCCCTTCTGTATGTGCTGGCTCTTGAGCCACTACTGCGGAAGTTGGAGCGGTTGCAGGGCATCCCTTTGGAACCGGGATTGCAGAAAGCGGCGTCGGCCTACGCCGATGACGTGACAGTAATGGTGTCGAAAACCTCGCAAATCGGTGAGATCGGCACCTTACTGGAGGAATATGAAAGGTTTGCAGGAGCCAAGCTGAACCGGGACAAGTCCGTTGGTTTGCAACTCGGAACATGGAGAGGCAAACCGATGCCCTCCAATAACGTCGTCGGACGCTGGACGGAGGGCCCGGTGAAGCTGCTTGGGGTCTGGTTCGGACCAGACCTCCAGTAGGAGAAAAACTGGAACGAGATAACGGCCAGGGTGTTTGCACTGACCGAGAAGTGGGCCCAGTGCAAACTATCCCTGAAAGGTCGAGCGGAGGTGGCGAATACTTATATAGCATCCGTCATCTACTACCGCTTGACCGTCGTGCCTTGCCCAGTGAAAAGACTCGCCAAAATGGAGTACGCGCTGTTCCAATTTCTTTGGAACAAGCGGACCCCTTTGGTGAGGAGATCCATCTGCTGTCAACACCCTTCGAAAGGAGGGCTGGGGATGCCGTGGCTACAGATGCGTAAACACGCATTAAGGCTACGGCACCTCCAGGTATTCCTCACTGGTCAACCGGTGTGGGCCCCGTTTGTGAGGCGAGCCTTTCCCAGACTCGTTTCGCTCACCGAGCTGCAATCCTGGGTCAAGCAAAGACCGAGAAAAGTGGGCGACTGGCACATTGAATGTGCCCAGGCGCTCACGGCCCTCTGGAAAGCGGACCCGGCAATCAGTGGAGACTCCACCTCGACATTCTATAGAGAGTTGGTACGCAGCAGGTGTGACAATGCTCTCGGAGAAGCTCTAGGCATGGAGGAAGATGAACTGGCCAGTCTGTTTGGTAGGACGTTTGGCCCTGGACCGATGGACAACTTCCAAAAGTCCCTGGCTTGGCAGTGCTACCGAGGGGCTCTACCCGTTCGAGACAAGCTCCACAGGCATGGGAGCCTGGGTAGGGATCCTTTGAATAAGATCTATCCGAGATGCGTGCATGACGACGAAACCGTTGTGCACGCATTCGTACACTGCCCAGGCATTGCTAACCTGTGGGGCTATGTGGAACTACTGTCGAGGGTGGGACCAATCCGGTTGACCACCGAGTCCATTGTCAAGATCAAACCGCCTCCCCCTTTCAAAAACGAAGGAGAGGCGGTTTTTCTCTGTGTGATAGCCATGGCTAAAGAAGTTCTATGGTGGACGAGGCTGAAAGGGCTGAGGTCAGACACCTTTCTCTCCGGCCAACAACTGGTCCCCTTTTTCAAATACCGTTTTAAAAGAAGGATCAGAATGGAGAGAGAGGTGCTCTACCCCAGCAAGTTTTATGAAAGGTGGGTGAAAGTAGGGAGAATGGCCAGAGTGAATGGGTCTTCTCTCTATATCAGCCTGTAGGTGAAAGACGAGGAAAAAGAGGAGACGAGGGAAGCACCTACTCTTTGTGCTCCTGAGGAGAAGGGTCGCACATTTTTTCCGGGGTGTGTGCGACCCATGTTAATGCCCCCTCCCTATTGAGGACTTCGTTTGTTGTTGTTATTTCATTGTTATATTTTTGTACTCGTTAATTATATGTAAACTTCCGCCCTTGTATCTGTCCCTACCTTTTGTGCCCTAGTGGCAAATAAAGAAATCACTCTATATATACTATTGTATTGTCACAGTAAAGGCTTTACATCACATAATACCTCACATAACATTTACATTACTCTATATATACTATTGTATTTTCACAGTAATGTCTTTACCTCACATAATATCTCACATAACATTTACATGACTCTATATATACTATTGTATTTTCACAGTAAAGGTTTTACCTCACATAATATCTCGTATGACATTTACATTACTCTTTATATACTATTGTATTTTCACAGTAAAGGCTTTATCTCACATAATATCTCACATAACATTTACATTACTCTATATATACTATTGTATTTTCACAGTAAAGACTTTACCTCACATAATACCTCACATAACATTTACATTACTCTATATATACTATTGTATTTTCACAGTAAAGGCTTTACCTCACATAATATCTCACATGACGTTTACATTACTCTATATATACTATTGTATTTTCACAGTAAAGGCTTTAACTCACATAATATCTCACATAACATTTACATTACTCTATATATACTATTGTATTTCCACAGTAAAGTCTTTACCTCACAATATCTCACATAACATTCACATTACTCTATATTTACTATTCTATTTTCGCAGTAGAGTCTTTACCTCACATAATATCTCACATAACACTCTATATATACTATTGTATTTTGACAGTAAAGGCTTTACCTCACATAACATTTACATTGCTCTTTATATACTATTGTATTTCCACAGTAAAGGCTTTACCTCACAATATCTCACATAACATTCACATTACTCTATATATACTATTGTATTTTCACAGTAAAGGCTTTACCTCACATAATATCTCACATAACATTTACATTACTCTATATTTACTATTGTATTTACACAGTAAAGGCTTTACCTCACACAATACCTCACATAACATTTACATTACTCTATATATACTATTGTATTTACACAGTAAGGGCTTAACCTCACAGAACATTTACATTACTCTATATATACTATTGAATTTTCACAGTAAAGGCGTTACCTCACATAACATTTACATTACTCTACATATACTATTGTATTTTCACAGTAAAGGCTTTACCTCACATAATATCTCACATAACATTTACATTACTCTATATATACTATTGTATTTTCACAGTAAAGGCTTTACTTCACATAATATCTCACATAACATTTACATTATTCTATATAAACTATTGTATTTTCACAGTAAAGGCTTTACCTCACATAATATCTCACATAACATTTACATTACTCTATATATACTATTGTATTTTCACAGTAAAGGCTTTACTTCACATAATATCTCACATAACATTTACATTACTCTATATATACTATTGTATTTTCACAGTAAAGGCTTTACCTCACATAATATCTCGCATAACATTTACATTACTCTATATATACTATTGTATTTTCACAGTAAAGGCTTTACCTCACATAATATCTCACATAACATTTACATTACTCTATATATACTATTGTATTTTCACAGTAAAGGCTTTACCTCACATAATATCTCACATAACATTTACATTACTCTATATATACTATAGCATTTTCACAGTAAAGACTTTACCTCACCCAATATCTCATCACGTTTACATTACTCTATATATACTATTGTATTTTCACAGTAAAGGCTTTACCTCATAATATCTCATAACATTTACATTACTCTATATATACTATTGTATTTTCACAATAAAGGCTTTACCTCACATAACATTTACATTACTCTATATATACTATTATATTGTCACAGTAAAGGCTTTACCTCACATAATATCTCACATAACATTTACATTACTCTATATATGCTATTGTATTTTCACGGTAAAGGCTTTACCTCACATATCTCACATAACATTTACATTACTCTATATATATACTATTGTATTTTCACAGTAAAGGCTTTACCTCACATAACATTTACATTACTCTATATATACCATTGTATTTTCACAGTAAAGGCTTTACCTCACATAATATCTCCCATAACATTTGCATTACTCTATATATACTATTGTATTGTCACAGTAAAGGCTTTATCTCACATAATATCTCACATAACATTTACATTACTCTATATATACTATTGTATTGTCACAGTAAGGGCTTAACCTCACATAACATTTACATTACTCTATATATACTATTGTATTTTCACAGTAAGGGTTTTACCTCACATAACATTTACATTACTCTATATATACAATTGTATTTTCACAGTAAAGGCTTCACCTCATATAATATCTCATAACATTTACATTACTCTATATATACAATTGTATTTTCACAGTAAAGGCTTTACCTCACATAACATTTACATTACTCTATATATACTATTGTATTTTCACAGTAAGGGCTTTACCTCACATAACATTTACATTACTCTATATATACTATTGTATTTCCACAGTAAAGGCTTTACCTCACAATATCTCACATAACATTTACATTACTCTATATTTACTATTCTATTTTCGCAGTAAAGTCTTTACCTCACATAACATCTCACATAACATTTACATTACTCTATATATACTATTGTATTTTCACAGTAAAGGCTTTACCTGACATAACATTTACATTACTCTATATATACTATTGTATTGCCACAGTAAAGGCTTTACCTCACAATATCTCACATAACATTTACATTACTCTATATATACTATTGTATTTTCACAGTAAGGGCTTAACCTCACAGAACATTTACATTACTCTATATATACTATTGTATTTTCACAGTAAAGGCTTTACCTCACATAACATTTACATTACTCTATATATACTATCGTATTTTCACAGTAAAGGCTTTACCTCACATAATATCTCACATAATATTTACATTACTCTATATATACTATTGTATTTTCACAGTAAAGGCTTAACCTCACAGAACATTTACATTACTCTATATATATATTGTATTTTCACAGTAAAGGCTTTACCTCACATAACATTTACATTACTCTATATATACTATTGTATTTTCACAGTAAAGGCTTTACCTCACATATCTCACATAACATTTACATTACTCTATATATACTATTGTATTTTCACAGTAAAGTCTTTACCTCACATAATATCTCACATAACATTTACATTACTCTATATATACTATTGTATTTTCACAGTGAAGGCTTTACCTCACATAACATTTACATTACTCTATATACACTATTGTATTTTCACAGTAAAGGCTTTACCTCACATAATATCTCACATAACATTTACATTACTCTATATATACTATTGTATTTTCACAGTGAAGGCTTTACCTCACATAATATCTCACATAACATTTACATTACTCTATATACACTATTGTATTTTCACAGTAAAGGCTTTACCTCACATAGTACCTCACATAACATTTACATTACTCTATATATGCTATTGTATTTTCACAGTAAAGGCTTTACCTCACATAATATCCAACATAACATTTACATTACTCTATATATACTATTGTATTTACACAGTAAAGGCTTTACCTCACATAGTACCTCACATAACATTTACATTACTCTATATATACTATTGTATTTTCACAGTGAAGGCTTTACCTCACATAATATCTCACATAACATTTACATTACTCTATATACACTATTGTATTTTCACAGTAAAGGCTTTACCTCACATAATATCTCACATAACATTTACATTACTCTATATATACTATTGTATTTTCACAGTAAAGGCTTTACCTCACATAGTACCTCACATAACATTTACATTACTCTATATATGCTATTGTATTTTCACAGTAAAGGCTTTACCTCACATAACATCCAACATAACATTTACATTACTCTATATATACTATTGTATTTACACAGTAAAGGCTTTACCTCACATAGTACCTCACATAACATTTACATTACTCTATATATACTATTGTATTTTCACAGTAAAGGCTTTACCTCACATAATATCTACATTACTCTATATATACTATTGTATTGTCACAGTAAAGGCTTTACCTCACATAACATTTACATTACTCTATATATACTATTGTATTTCCACAGTAAAGGCTTTACCTCACATAGTACCTCACATAACATTTACATTACTCTATATATACTATTGTATTTTCACAGTAAAGGCTTTACCTCACATAATATCTCACATAACATTTACATTACTCTATATATACTATTGTATTTTCACAGTAAAGTCTTTACCTCACATAATATCTCACATAACATTTACATTACTCTATATATACTATTGTATTTTCACAGTAAAGGCTTTACCTCACATAATATCTCGCATAACATTTACATTACTCTATATATACTATTGTATTTTCACAGTAAAGGCTTTACCTCACATAATATCTCACATAACATTTACATTACTCTATATATACTATTGTATTTTCACAGTAAAGGCTTTACCTCACATAATATCTCGCATAACATTTACATTACTCTATATATACTATAGCATTTTCACAGTAAAGACTTTACCTCACCCAATATCTCATCACGTTTACATTACTCTATATATACTATTGTATTTTCACAGTAAAGGCTTTACCTCATAATATCTCATAACATTTACATTACTCTATATATACTATTGTATTTTCACAATAAAGGCTTTACCTCACATAACATTTACATTACTCTATATATACTATTATATTGTCACAGTAAAGGCTTTACCTCACATAATATCTCACATAACATTTACATTACTCTATATATGCTATTGTATTTTCACGGTAAAGGCTTTACCTCACATATCTCACATAACATTTACATTACTCTATATATATACTATTGTATTTTCACAGTAAAGGCTTTACCTCACATAACATTTACATTACTCTATATATACCATTGTATTTTCACAGTAAAGGCTTTACCTCACATAATATCTCCCATAACATTTGCATTACTCTATATATACTATTGTATTGTCACAGTAAAGGCTTTATCTCACATAATATCTCACATAACATTTACATTACTCTATATATACTATTGTATTGTCACAGTAAGGGCTTAACCTCACATAACATTTACATTACTCTATATATACTATTGTATTTTCACAGTAAGGGTTTTACCTCACATAACATTTACATTACTCTATATATACAATTGTATTTTCACAGTAAAGGCTTCACCTCATATAATATCTCATAACATTTACATTACTCTATATATACAATTGTATTTTCACAGTAAAGGCTTTACCTCACATAACATTTACATTACTCTATATATACTATTGTATTTTCACAGTAAGGGCTTTACCTCACATAACATTTACATTACTCTATATATACTATTGTATTTCCACAGTAAAGGCTTTACCTCACAATATCTCACATAACATTTACATTACTCTATATTTACTATTCTATTTTCGCAGTAAAGTCTTTACCTCACATAACATCTCACATAACATTTACATTACTCTATATATACTATTGTATTTTCACAGTAAAGGCTTTACCTGACATAACATTTACATTACTCTATATATACTATTGTATTTCCACAGTAAAGGCTTTACCTCACAATATCTCACATAACATTTACATTACTCTATATATACTATTGTATTTTCACAGTAAGGGCTTAACCTCACAGAACATTTACATTACTCTATATATATATTGTATTTTCACAGTAAAGGCTTTACCTCACATAACATTTACATTACTCTATATATACTATTGTATTTTCACAGTAAAGGCTTTACCTCACATAACATTTACATTACTCTATATATACTATCGTATTTTCACAGTAAAGGCTTTACCTCACATAATATCTCACATAATATTTACATTACTCTATATATACTATTGTATTTTCACAGTAAAGGCTTAACCTCACAGAACATTTACATTACTCTATATATATATTGTATTTTCACAGTAAAGGCTTTACCTCACATAACATTTACATTACTCTATATATACTATTGTATTTTCACAGTAAAGGCTTTACCTCACATAATATCTCACATAACATTTACATTACTCTATATATACTATTGTATTTTCACAGTAAAGGCTTTACCTCACATAATACCTCACATTAATCTATATATATATATATACATATTCACAGTAAATATTAAAACGTTAATAAAAAATAAACAATATGTGATACCTTACCTTCGCAGTCTTCCCCCTCTTCAACTTCATATTCATCATCAAGGTACTCATAAGAAGTTTTAGAAATATGAACACGTCCAGGTTTTCCAGTTGCTTCCATGATGTTTGCTAGGGTAACATCATTAGACCAGACATCAAATTTAAATTGTTTTGAGCCGACAATCCCACAAAGGACTGTCCCTGTGTGGACCCCAACTCGCATATTAACTTGTTCGTTATTTTCCTTATCAAATTCCTGTATGGCCTCAATCATACGAAGGCCCATCTCAACACAGCATTTCGCATGGTCCTTATTAGCTTCTGGGCAACCAGACACGCAGTAGTAACAGTCCCCTAAAGTACTTATTTTTTCACATCCTAGGGTTTCACAAAGTTTATCAAAACGTCCAAATAAATCACTTAAAAGGTCCACAAGATGTTTAGCGGTTTTATTCGAACTCATTTTAGTGAAACCCACAATGTCTGCAAAGAGGATGCTAACATGGTCGATTTTATCGATCTGGAAGGGTCTGAATGTTATAACCCCATCACCAGAAGGCTGAGAATCGATGACATTTTTAGCAACAGCGGGTGGCATAAGAGAATGTAACATTCGTTCAATTATTTTTTTATCTTCCTCCTGTGTCCGTTTATTTCGTGTCGACTGTTGAAGCTTTTGGAATAAACTATGTCGTCGCACTTGTAAAATAATGTATAAGTAACCACCAAGTATATGTAGACATAGATGTAACAAAACCCTTCCGGTTATTACCGTGGCAATAAAAGATGATGGGGATTTAAACACGTTTATAACTTCCAAAGATGTCGAATGGATAATCCCAACAGGGAATATAAACGTTAAGGGCAGTGGTATGGTGGTATACATTAAAATAATGATGGTCACTGAAGCTGCAAATGTCGATACCTCGTAGTTTGGGTTATCAAGAAATATATAGACTATCAGAATGGTGATGCATATTCCAGGCCCCATAAATATTGATGGGATGATGTAAAATTTCCGATAGAACCAGGTGTATGTGAATCCTAGGCAAGCAAGTTCGATGAAAATCAGAAGGACCACAATGAAGGAAAACCACCATTCTAATTTGTCGATGTTAACCCCACAGAAAATACTCCATAATATAGTACTGAGAATAATAAAAAAGATTGCTGATCGGAATCTTCTAGTCAGTAATGGAAAATAACTGTCAAGGTTTTTATAATATAAATACTTTGATTGATATCTGGGAGGATTAAACCATGTTTTTTTATAGTCTTTTAAAGATGTTAACCTTCCAGTTTTTTTAGACTTGTAGCGATTTTTAACAGGATTAATGTCCACATTAACACAATCAGGCGCATTGTTTGCATCATAATGAACATCTACCGAACTCGATTGACTCTCATTAATATCCTTAACAGATTTAGTCCCGTCATTAGCAGCGACAATACTTAAATTTTGGCTATCATTTACAGCTACATCAGTACTGCGGGTGTTGTCTTCACTGTTCGCCATTTTGAAATTAAGCTATATATATATATATATATATATATATATATATATATATATATATATATAGAAGAAACCCGCGCTGCTGGTAGACACACATGCATATATACATGCACAAAATAACAACACTTGTAGCAGCAACACCTCCAACTAGTAGTACTGACAATACTAATCGTAGTAGTAGTATAAATTAAACTTCAACACTGATAACAATACCACCACTACAAGTTAAACTACAGTGGGTCTAGTTTAGTAGAGGCAGACATTGCTTGCTTCCCTGCTGCTGTTTCTTTGTTTAGTTATTTTTCCTTAATTTCATCTCTCTCTCTCTCTCAAAAAATAATGTGACAGTTCAATGATAATTTCAGTATATATATATATTATGGAATACTGTTGGCTTCTTGCTACAATACTTTCTATACCTTTCATTTATATATATATACAATGATATATATATATATAAATATATATATATACAATGATATATATATATATATATATATATATATATATATATATATATATATATATATATATAAATATATATATATATATAAATATATATATATATATATATAAATATAAATATATATATATATATATATATATATATATATATATAATGATATATATATATATATATATATATATATATATATATATAAATATATGATGATGATGATGATATATATATACACAATGATATATATATATATATAAATATATATATATATATATACAATGATATATATATATATAAATATATATATATATATACAATGATATATATATATATATATATATATATATATATATATAAATATATATATATATACAATGATATATATATATATATATATATATATAAATATATATATATATACAATGATATATATATATATATATAAATATATATATATATATATACAATGATATATATATATATATATATATATATATATATATATATACAATGATATATATATATATATATATATATATATATACAATGATATATATATATATATATATATATATAATGATATATATATATATATATATATATATATATATATACAATGATATATATATATATATATATATATATATATATATATATATATATATATATATAAATATATATATATATATATATATACATATATATATATATATATAAATATATATATATATATATATATATATATATAAATATATATATATATATATATAAATATATATATATATATATATATATATATATATATATATATATATATATATATACAATGATATATATATATATACAATGATATATATATATATATATATATATATATATAAATATATATATATATATATCAATGATATATATATATATAAATATATATATATATATATATATACAATGATATATATATATATAAATATATATATATATATATATATACAATGATATATATATATATATATATATATATATATATATATATACAATGATATATATATATATATATACAATGATATATATTGATCTTATATTATGTTAACTTTGCCTTTCATCCATACGGGGTCGATAAAATAAAGTACCAGTAATGCACTGTGTAATTGCTGGCCTTGTGCCAAAAGTAGAAACAATTATATATATATATATATATATATATATATATATATATATATATATATATACAATGATATATATATATATATATACAATGATATATATATATATACAATGATATATATATATAGGAGAGAGTATGACCCCGACGGCAGAGCTCAAGACGTTTCGACGGCTATTTCTGGACTAAAAAGTCACTTTAGTCCAGAAATAGCCGTCGAAACGGCTTGAGCTCTGTCGTCGGGGTCATACTCTCTCCTATTACCCACTCTACTAGCCTATGTATTGAGTACTCTGGTGCGTTATGCTCCATCTGGTTCCTTACCACAACTCTTCCGTTATATATATATATATATATATATATATACGATATTAACAAATGGAAACTATATTTATAAAATAAATATGGTTTTATAAATATAGTTTCCATTTGTTAATATCGTATGTTTATTCCAAAGACTTGTTGAGTGCTTTATATCAGTTATAAAAATATTTGCTTGTTGTATCCCAACAATTTAAATAGAACTTTTGCATATATATATATTATTCAAAATATTAATAAATTGATACATTCACATAATCAAAATATATGTTTTACTAGCAGTGGTACCCGGCGTTGCACGGGATGAGGTATTTTGGAACGCGGGCCACCAACAGACCTAATTGTGGAAAAACTGCATGCCTAGACAATATATAAAGAAAATAAACCGAATACTCTGATGGCTGGATAATCTTCAAGATTTTCTTCGATGAAACAGGAAAAATGCAGGTTTTCACCTAATGCGGGCCCTAGGGGATCAAGAAAGTGAATTTTTTTTAATGTGCATAATATGCCTTGAAATTTCGGGGAAATCGGCTAGATGTAACGCCTCAAAAAAGCTCTAAAAAGCTGAAAAAATGAAGTTTTTCACCTAATGCGGGCCCTAGGCCATAAAAAGTTGGATTTTCTTTGCTCACGGTATGAAGAAGAGACTCACTAATACATAGTTACAATTTCAAGGAAATCGGTCTGACGTAACGACTCAAAATAACCCTAAAACCTGAAAAAACGCAGTTTTTCACCTAATGCGGGCTCAAAGGGATCAAAAAGTTGAATTTCTTTATGTGCATAACACTCCCTGAAACAAGTGATACACATGTAAAGTTTGAAAAAAGTCAGTTTGGTACTTCTCGAGTTGGTACTTCTCGAGTTTTAGGGATTCAAACTCACAGACACACACACACAGACGTCCCCAATGAGGTGACGTAATGCAAACAATCAGACATACAGACAGATATTAAAAAGAGAAAGACTAAGAATTATACAGAGAATTATACAGTCGGTTGGGTGGTTCTAGAGTTTTAGGGATTCAAACTCACACACACACAGACAGACATCCTCAGTTTTATAGATATAGATTATATATATTTCGGAGGTACTGTGCTGTTATTTCAGTATGTCCTCATCAGATAAAATTCACTGCCAAGACTGGAATTGAACCATCAGCACATTTGAGGTATGTCATACATCAATTTATGTATTTTATCTGATCAGGACGTACTCAAAAAATAGCACAGTACCTCCAAAATATATATAATAAAACATATATTTTCATTATGTGAATGTCTCCATTTATTAATATTTTGAATAATGTTAATAACTCCTGAAAACTTTTTGTTGAGGTCTTTTAATCTATTGTAAAACTATATTAATTGAATAATCAATGAACCATGTTTAACATTTGGTTATATATATACAATGATATCACTTTCCAGTGATAACTTGAACCGTTAAGGTATATTATCCTTGGTTATGTCTGGAAAGTGATATCATTGTATATATATATATATATATATATATATTTCATTGTATATCTTTGTATATATATGGTCATGGTTTTCATTGACTTTAGGAAAGTCTTTGATTCTGTGGACCGTCACTGCCTGATGAAGATCTTACAGGCTTATGGAATCGCCAAGAAGATAGTGGACCTGATATCACTGCTCTACACCAACACCAAAGCCCAAGTCATTACACCTGATGGGATGACAGAGTTCTTTGAGATACTGGCTGGAGTGCTCCAGGGAGATACATTGGCTCCCTACCTTTTTATCATCGTAGTGGACTATTGTATGCGCCTTGCACTGGAGAAACACCAGGACTCTGGCTTTACTGTAGCACCGGCTCAGAGCAGGAGAGTTAAGGCAAAAAAGATATCAGATGCTGAATTTGCCGACGACATAGTTTTAGTGACAAATACAGTGAAGGAGGCAGAGGATTTGATACGGGAGGTTGAGACAGTGTCGTTGAGTGTCGGGCTGAGAATGAATGAGACCAAAACAAAATATCTGGTAGAGAATGTTGAGAAGCCAGAGGGGATCACTAATGTAGGCGGGAAGCCGCTAGAATTAGTTGAAGACTTCCTGTATTTGGGAGCAAAGATTGGGAATACAGAAGATGATGTGGTTGAGAGGAAGAGCAAAGCCTGGGTGGCGTGCCACAGCTTGAGATTGGTGGGGAAGTCGGACCTTCGTAAAGACCTGAAGATCCACCTCTTCATTGCTGTAGTGGAGTCTGTGCTGCTGTATGGGTCTGAGACTTGGACACTGACCAAGAAACTCACTCAGATGGTGGATGGGTGCTACACGAGAATGCTGAGGATGGCTCTGAACATTAATCAGTATACACTGAGGTTGAAAAACTCAGAGCTGTATGGGAGCCTCCCAAAAGTCAGCTCAAAAGTGACACAGAGGAGACTGAGGTTAGCTGGACATGCTCGCCGACATCCAGAGTTATCATTGCACTCAGTGCTCCTGTGGGAGCCCCTACATGGACACACTGGAAGAGGAAGACCAAAGTTAACGTATGTTGATGCCCTAATGACAGACACTGGTCTGTTGCAGACGCAGGACATGGCAGCGATAATGAGGGATATAGAGCGCTGGAGAGAACTCGTCCATGGATCTCGGGAATTTTACCCGCCTTAGAATATATATATATATATATATATATATATATATATATATATATATATATATATATACACAATGATATACAATGAAATATATATATATATGTAGTGAACCTAGCTAAACAAAAGTGTTGATGAGTAGAAAAGAGGACAAAACTCTGATTCCGTCAGAGAAATAGCCATGTTCCATATGCAGAAAAGGAACTGGCATAAATTCTAAAGAATGTACACAATGCAGATCCTGGGTACACAAGAGATGTAGTGGGATAGCAGGCAAACTAACAGACAGGGAGAAATATGTATGCAGAAGATGTACAGGGAAATTAGACAGTAGAAGTCACATTGATAGACACATTTTTCAAATGCAGGCGGGTGCTATAGAAGTGGTGGACAGCTTCCGGTACCTAGGAGATCGGATTAGCATGGGAGGGGAATGTTCCGAGGCCATAGTATCTAGAATAAGGACCGGTTGGAAGAAGTTTAGAGAGCTGATTCCTCTGCTGACGAAGAAGGGTTTCTCGCTACTAAAGAAAAGCCGGTTATATGATGCCTGTATTAGATGCGCGATACTGCATGGCAGTGGGACATGGGCAGCAACTGCAGAGGATATGCGACAGCTGGAGACAAATGAAGCAAGCATGCTCCGTTGGATGTGCAATGTCAATGTGCGTGAACGAACAAGCATAGATGAGTCGAGAGAGAAACTGGGTATAAGAGGGATAAATTGAAGTGTGCAGGAGAGAAGACTGAGATGGTATGCACATGTGATGAGTTGAGAGAGAAACTGTGTATAAGAGGGATAAGTTGTAGTGTGTGGGAGAGAAGACTGAGATGGTATGGACATATGATGAGTTGAGAGGGAGACTGGGTATAAGAGGGATAGGTTATGGTGTACAGGAGAGAAGACTGAGATGGTATGGACATGTGATGTGTTGAGAGAGACACTAGGTATAAGAGGGATAAGTTGTAGTGTGTGGTAGAGAAGACTGAGATGGTATGGACATGTGATGTGTTGAGAGAGAAACTGTGTATAAGAAGGATTAGTTGTAGTGTGTGGGAGAGAAGACTGAGGTGGTATGGACATGTGATGTATTGAGAGAGAAACTGGGTATAAGAGGGATAAGTTGTGGTGTGTGGGAGAGAAGACTGAAATGGTTTGGACATGTGATGAGTTGAAAGGGAACTGGGTATAAGAGGGATACGTTATGGTTTGTTCCATGCTTCAGCAACTCTGAGCGTGAAAAAATGTTTCCGAAAGTCATGGGAACTGTGCTGTTTTCTGACTTTGTGGGCATGCCCACGTGTGTTAGACACATGGAAATCAAAAAGGTACTCAGGGTTGTTGTTGGCAACATGGTTAACAATTTTGTGGGTGTTTACCAAGTCAGTTGCCAGGCGTCGGAACTTCAATGAATCCATGCCCAGGGAAGCAAGGCGTTCAGAGTATGGTAGATGCCTGATGGAGGGTATTCACTTGGTTGCACGTCACTGAACAGTTTCCAGGCGGTCAATGTTCTGAGCAAGATAGGGGTTACAGACTGGTGATGCAAATTCTAAGTGTGGCCACACCATAGCCATGTACAGCCTTAAATAGATAGCTGGAGAGCGGCTGACAAAGGTCTTGCTGAGTGATGCTAAGACACCCTCGGCCCTCTTGACAATTTTAGAGATGTGCTTCGTCCAACGCAAATCGCTGCTGACCGTAATGCCCAGGTCACGTTCACAAGAAGACTTCTTGATATTAGTGCTGTGGAGGGAGTATGTGGACGCTGGGTTTTTACTCCCAAAATGCATGGTGGGGCACTTGTCCACAGCTAGCTTGAGTTGCCAGTCTGAGATCCACTGTTGCATTGTGTCCAGGTCAGACTGCAAGCAAGATCTATAGTGTTCAGGATCTGTCCTTTTTATCTCAAGGTACAGCTTGATGTCATCTGCGTACTTTAGTACTGTGGCATTCCTTAAGTTGGCATCTATGTCATTAATATATGCCACAAACAAAAGGGGGCCAAGAACAGATCCCTGTGGTACACCAGATGACATCTCATATGGTGAGGAATGCTGTCCCAGAACCGTGACTACCTCTCTTCGACTGAGAATGAAGGACTTCAACCAGTTAAAAAGATCATCCTTCACACCCATTGCAGAGAGTTTTGTCATAAGCCTTTTGTGTGGCACAGAATTGAAGGCCTTCGCAAAGTAAAGGTAAACAACATCCACCCATGAGCCGCCAACAGTGATCCGGGTGATGTCCTCAAGAAACTCTATAAGTTGATCACAGCAGCTGGAGTTGGGGATAAATCCAAATACGAGGGCCGGATAAGACTGTGAGAGCTCCAGAAGTTCCAAAGTGTTTCTCTGACACAGGATTCCATCAGTTTGACGATGCAACTAATAAGACTGACTGGACGATAGTTCACAGGTGATGTGCGGTCACCCTTTTTGAACAGAGGAATGACATGTGATGTGTTGAGAGAGAAACTGTGTATAAGAGGGATAAATTGTAGTGTGTGGGAGAGAAGACTGAGATGGTATGGACATGTGATGTGTTGAGAGAGAAACTGTGTATAAGAGGGATAACTTGTGGTGTACAGGAGAGAAAATTGTGTTGGTATGGACATGTGATAAGTTGAGGTAGAAACTAAGTATGAGAGGGATAAGTTGTAGTGTGCGGGAGAGAAGATTGGGATGGTATGGACATGTGATGAGTTGAGAGAGAAACTGGGTATAAAAAGGATAAGCTGTAGTGTGTGGGAGGGAAGACTGCGTTGGTACAGACATGTGATGAGTTGAGAGGGAAACTGGGTATAAGAGGGATAAACTTTAGTGTGTGGGAGAGAAGACAACATTGGTATCGACATGTGACGAGTTGAGAGAGACTCTGTATAAGAGGGATAAGTTGTAGTGTGTGGGAGAGAAGACTGAGATGGTATGGACATGTGATGAGTTGAGAGAGACTGTGTATAAGAGGGATAAGTTGTGGTGTACAGGAGGGAAGACTGAGAAGGTATGGACATGTAATGAGTTGAGGGAGAAACTAAGTATGAGAGGGATAAGTTGTAGTGTGTGGGAGAGAAGACTGGGATGGTATGGACATGTGATGAGTTGAGAGAGAAACTTTTAGCAGTTAAGATATGTTATAGCTAGTAGCGCCACGCGTAATTAGTTTGGTAGAAAGATGTGATAAGAACATCGACAACGACTTGGTTTGTTTTACATTATTTATTAACAAGGTTGAGCTGTGTAGAGCTAACTAGAGCAGGCATGCCAAGAGTAATAAAACAAACGAATTAAGAATTTCAGAAGGCACGGTCCACTGGCTGAAGTCTAGCAAGGTTGTGGTTAAGTTGTGTTATATGTTGGCTAGTGATTTCACGACGAAAGAAAGTTAGTTGTTTACCTTTTCACTGTCAGGATGCAAGAGCAAGATTTCTCAAATATACGCGGGAATTTTTCCCTCAGGTCGCGTAGAGATACATTCTCCTCCGCTGGCGGTCATTGGCTGGGCTGAGCGAAATAACGCACGAAGAATGTATGTGAGCCTGCGGAATGTAGGTCATTACAATGTGATGAGTTGAGAAAGAAACCGCAGCAAGAGTTGCCTCCCTTGTCATGACAATCTCATCACCGCTCTCTAGACAGGAAGTAGCTGGAGTTGCTTCCCTTTGGGATTGACAGACTCCCTGTTGGTCACTTCCGGTCACCTCCTATAAAAGTAACAGGTTACCATGATATCTCCCTCTTGCCTCCTGATTTCTGAAGTGGTAACACCTGCGACCTTAGCTTGTGATGATTCCTTCTTGATAATCCTTCGCTACCAAGAACAATGCAACTTGCAGCCTGAGAGCCTAAGATGTTAATACCAGCTAGAAAAGATCTCTTCTTTTCTCTACCAACTTCAGCCTCGAGTTATGACCATCGGGTAACAAATCCTTAATATTTAATACCTTTGACTTCCATGAAGTAAAAACATTATTATAACACACACACCGGTATTTACTGTCTTTTTTATGTTATATGTACACCGATACTAATCTCCTAAAGTGGTGACCCTGACGTGATTTAAAAAAAAAAAGAATGGGAAATGGTATACGGTGTATATAATATAAAAAAAAAAGAGAGACAGAAGAAAAAGAGAAAAATATAACAATTTAATACAAAACGAACACCTACAATTATTGACACACAGACAAACAGCAATTGTATAAATGTTTTTGCCTTTTTTTTTCTCTCCTTTTCTGCCCTTCTCTTCACTGGCTAAAAAATTTTGAGGATGACAAGATGGAGTCTCTCTTCTCCATCAATAGTGTTTTGGGCGCGAAATAGTCCGCGATGTTGGATTTTTTTTTTTAGGTTCCTTGCCCTTACCTTAGTATAACAGCATTCACTTAATCGCTTGTTTGCATATTGTCCCGGATGCATTATTTTTCCGGTCCAGTGGTTTGACGGAAAAATTTTGTTTTCCTTTTCTGTTATGTTAAAGACATTTTTCCAAACGGTAGATTGCCTACGGTATACCAATAGCTTGTGTTCACCACCCAGCTCGGGCCACACGCGGCCATGCGATCTACGCGGCAGCGCCAACAGACAGCTCGACCATTATAGCGATGCAAAGGTCCATTCAGGAGCTCACCATAGAGCTCCACAAGATGAAGGCCTTGTGTGGTGGCTGTTCGCGCCCCCGCAGTAGCGGGAGATCGCAAAGTTTTAGACGGCGTTCTAAGTCACCAGCTTCATCTTTATGCTGGTACCACGAGCGATTTGCTGAGAACGCGAATCACTGCGTGCAACCTTGCTCCTTTCATAAGGCGGGAAACGCCTAAGAGGTCCTCTGATGGGGACAGTTGACCTCAACATAAAGCCACCAAACCGCCATTTCTTCATTAAGGACCTAATGTCCGGAAGAGGTTTCCTCGTGGATACAGGAGCCTCCTGTAGTATTTGGCCGGTCCATTGCCTGAAAGATACCCCCATAGAGTCATCTGTTACGCTGCAGGCAGTGAACCACTCGTCTATAAAGACGTACGGGCAAATCTCGCTTCCTCTTAAATTCCTAAATCTTCGAAGGGATTTTAAGTGGATTTTTACGGTTGCCGATTTGCCATATCCCATCTTAGGAGCGGATTTCCTCCACAACTTCTCTTTAACTGTGGACGTCCGTGGCCAACGCCTGGTGGATAACATCACCGGCTGTTCAATTCATGGCCAGGAAGCCAATGCTCCAATAGTCAGCCCCGTATTCTTTGTCGCTGCCGCTGGGGACGCCTACCATGCGTTGCTGGGTTCTTTCCCGGAGCTCACGGATGGAAATTTTCGAGTCACTGACCCAACACACTCGACCGAACATTTCGTTTCCACCACCGGTGCCCCAGTGTTTTCGCGTCCACGCCGCTTACCGGCGGAAAAATTAAAGGCAGCACGGTCCGAGTTCGACCATATGCTGCAGCTGGGCATTATTCGCCCATCTACGAGTCCTTGGGCTTCACCATTACATATGGTGACCAAGACTTCCGGCAACTGGAGATCCACTGGGGATTATAGGAGGTTAAATGCCATGACCGTCCCGGATAGGTATCCGATTCCCCATCTCCACGATTTTGCATCTTCACTGCAGGGGTGTAAGCTTTTTTCTAAGTTAGATTTAGTGCGAGCCTACCACCAAATTCCGGTCAGGAAGGAGGATATTCCGAAAACGGCGATTACAACCCCTTTCGGATCCTTCGAATTTTTGACCATGCCTTTCGGACTCAGGAACGCCGCTAGCACTTTTCAGCGGTTCATAGACGAGGTCACGCGTGGTCTGGACTTCGTCTATGCTTACATAGACGATATTCTCGTCGCTAGTTCCTCTCCGGAAGAGCATATGCGCCACATGCTTCTCTTATTTCGGCGACTTCAGGATTACCGCGTTCGCGTAAATCCTGCAAAGTGTGTTTTCGGTTCCACTTCCCTACATTTTTTAGGCCACCTCATCGACGCCGAAGGTATTAGGCCGCTCCCTCAGCGAGTTCAAGCCATACAGGAGTTACCTCCGCCTACTAAACTTCACCAGTTGCGTCACTTCTTAGGCCTAATCAATTTCTATAGGCGTTTCATTCCTCATTGTGCTAATTGGCTATCTTCCCTTACTGACATTTTAAAAAATCGTCGTAAGAAGAATGAAGACATTTCCTTGACACAAGGACAGCTTCAGGACTTCCAGTCTGCCAAGACAGCACTCGCTAGTTCTTTGCTAGCCCACCCGGTACCAGAGGCCAAGCTTTCGCTTTGTGTTGATGCATCTGATACCGCTGTGGGAGCAGTTTTACAGCAGTCTTGCGCTGAAAACCAACAACCTTTGGCATTTTTCTCGAGGAAGTTGAAACCAGCAGAAACGCGTTATAGCACGTTTGGGCGGGAATTATTAGCCATATATCTGTCGGTGAAACATTTCTCTCATATTCTTGAGGGGAGAAATTTTACGGTTTTTACCGACCACAAACCGTTGACCTTCGCTTTGAGGGCCAAAGCCGACAGATATTCGCCCAGAGAGAAAAGGCACAATTTACAAACGATATCCAGCACATTGCCGGCTCACACAACATAGTTGCAGACGCATTGTCACGTTTTCTAATTAGCTCCATCTCGTCATCCCAGGAGATCGACTTAGGTCGTTTAGCTGCAGACCAACCTGCACTCCAATCGTTGGAGACTCTTTCTACTGAATTTGCGACTTGAATTTTCAAATATCTGCCCTTGTCCACCACCGACAGGCAGATTCTATGTGATGTATCTACTGATGCTCCACGACCACTTGTTCCTGAGACTCACCGTCGAATTGTGTTCCTGGCTTTGCACAACATTTCTCATCCAGGAGCTGCTGCCACAGTTAAACTCATAACAGCCAGATTCTTCTGGCCAAATATGAGGCGCGACATTGCTGCCTGGTGCCGTTCCTGTATCGCTTGCCAGAAATCGAAGATCCATAGACACATCCGGACTCCACTTGGTACTTTCAGTACTCCAGATGCTCGGTTTCAACACATCCACATTGACATCGTTGGACCTTGGCCATTCAGCAGTGGATATTCTTACATATTGACGTGTGTCGATCGTTTTTCGCGATGGCCTGAAGCCATCCCTTTACAAGACATGACTGCTGAGACTGTAGCACGTGCCCTGGTATCAGGGTGGATTACCCGCTTTGGGGTACCAACTACACTCGCCACAGACCGTGGTAGACAATTCGAATCCCATCTCTTCTCTGAGCTCACAAAAATAATTGGAGCTCAACGGATTCGGACCACAGCCTATCATCCTGCTTCAAATGGAATGGTGGAACGATTCCACCGCCAATTAAAGGCCGCTCTTCGCGCCTATCCAGACTCTCAACGTTGGAGCGAGTACCTTCCTATTGTGTTATTAGGAATTCGGTCATCAATAAAGGAGGACCTTGGGTTCTCCCCGGCCGAATTAATTTACGGTGCTCCTCTAGCGTTGCCTGGGCAAATGCTTGCCCCTGTTGATCTTGCTTTCCAAGATCCGCTTTCCTACGTATCCCGTCTGCGTTCTTATTTTCAGGACCTGCCGCCGATGGATACGAGGAAGCAAACTGTAAAACCTGCGGTCCCGAGGGACATTGCCTCGTGGATCCATGTGTTTGTAAGGAACCATGCTGTGAGACCACCCCTCACACAACCATACTCTGGACCCTACTGTGTGTTAGCACGCACTGACAAACATTTCACTGTAGACGTTAAGGGGTCCAGAGAGACAATTTCGGTGGATAGACTGAAAAGGGCACACAATGACGCTCATACACTCGAGCCACAAATACCCCAATCTTTCTCTCTTGTGCATACACCTGCTCCTTTTGCCCCACCTTCACCTACATACAAGACTACGACCCGTTCCGGTCGGAGAGTCCACTGGCCCAAAAAGTTCTGCCAAACTATTTTTATGTGAACTGGCCATTGGAGCCTTATATATATATTTTTTTTTGCTGTTCTTGTTATTTATTCATTTATTGTATTACAATGTACCTCTCATTACCATTTCACTGGATGTATATATATGTTTTTCGTTTCCTTTACAACGAACATTTTAAGCTATATTCTTCTATTTGCCGGTTTATAAATTTACCACGTAAATTTGCCGTTGAAAACCGCGCATTTATTAAGAATGCTTATTTCTCTGGTCGCTGGCCTCTTGACCCTTCCAGGTCAACGCATTCACACCATCAACAACAACAACACAGCTTCATCAACAACTAAAACCAGCAGAACAAGCCAGACAATTTATTTCTGCAGCACTCTGCCTGTGAGAAATTCCCTTCGGAAGTTGGAAATTTCATGTTATACCACAGACCAGAAACCACGTGCATTCATTCTCTGGAACACATTCTTTACTGCTGTCATGTGATTGCACACATGTGAACTGTATTTTAGATATTTGAACTTTTGACCTCTTCTCTTACTTTTATTAATTTGTACCATAATTTTCATGCCTCTTACATGCTCGCCATCTTACTCCATGCATGCTTCTTTCGATTTTTATGTTTTAAAAATCTGGCGGGAGATAATGTAGCAAGAGTTCCCTCCCTTGTCATGACAATCTCATCACCGCTCTCTAGACAGGAAGTAGCTGGAGTTGCTTCCCTTTGCGATTGACAGACTCCCTGTTGGTCACTTCCGGTCACCTCCTATAAAAGTAACAGGTTACCATGATATCTCCCTCTTGCCTCCTGATTTCTGAAGTGGTAACACCTGCGACCTTAGCTTGCGATGATTCCTTCTTGATAATCCTTCGCTACCAAGAACAATGCAACTTGCAGCCTGAGAGCCTAAGATGTCAATACCAGCTAGAAAAGATCTCTTCTTTTCTCTACCAACTTCAGCCTCGAGTTATGACCATCGGGTAACAAATCCTTAATATTTAATACCTTTGACTTCCATGAAGTAAAAACATTATTATAACACAGACACCGGTATTTACTGTCTTTTTTATGTTATATGTACACCGATACTAATCTCCTAAAAAACTGTGTATAAGAGGGATAAGTTGTAGTGTGTGGGAGAGAAGACTGAGATGGTATGGACATGTGATGAGTTAAGAAAGAAACTGTGTATAAGAGGGATAAGTTGTAGTGTGTGGGATAGAAGACTGATATGGTATGGACATGTGATGTGTTGAGAGAGAAACTGGGTATATGAGGAATAAGTTGGGGTGTGTGGGAGAGAAGAGTGAGATGGTATGGACATGTGATGAGTTGAGAGAGAAACGGTGTATAAGGACGATATGGGAGAGAAGACTGAGATGGTATGGACATGTAACGAGTTGGAAGGGAAACTGTGTATAAGAGTGATAAGTTGTGGTGTGTGGGAGAGGAAACTGAGATGGTATGGACATGTGATGTGCTGAGAGAGAAACTGTGTATAAGAGGGATAAGTTGTAGTGTGTGGGAGAGAAGACTGAGATGTTATGGACATGTGATGAGTTGAGAGAGAAACGGTGTAAAAGAAGGATTAGTTGCGGTGTGTGGGAGAGAAGACAGATGGGACGGACATGTGATGAGTTGAGAGAGAAACTGTGTATAAGAGGGATAAGTTGTAGTGTGTGGGAGAGAAGAGTGAGATGGTATGGACATGTGATGAGTTGAGAGAGAAACGGTGTATAAGGACGATATGGGAGGGAAGACTGAGATGGTATGGACATGTAACGAGTTGGAAGGGAAACTGTGTATAAGAGTGATAAGTTGTGGTGTGTGGGAGAGGAGACTGAGATGGTATGGACATGTGATGTGCTGAGAGAGAAACTGTGTATAAGAGGGATAAGTTGTGGAGTGTGGGAGAGAAGACTGAGATGGTTTGGACATGTGATGTGTTGGGAAAGAAACTAAGTATGAGAGGGATAAGTTGTAGTGTGTGGGAGAGAAGACTGAGATGGTATGGACATGTGATGAGTTGAGAGAGAAACTGTGTATAAGAGGGATAAGTTGTAGTGTGTGGAAGAGAAGACTGAGATGGTATGGACATGTGATGAGTTGAGAGAGAAACTGTGTATAAGAGGGATAAGTTGTGGTGTGCAAGCGAGAAAACTGCGATGGTATGGACATGTGATGAGTTGAGAGAGACTGTGTACAAGTGGGATAAATTGTGGTATAGAGGAGAGAAAACTGAGATGCTATGGACATGTGATGAGTTGAGAGAGAGACTGTGTATAAGAGGGATAAGTTGTAGTGTGTGGGAGAGAAGACTGAGATGGTATCGACATGTGATGTGTTCAGAGAGAAACGGTGTATAAGGACGATATGGGAGGGAAGACTGAGATGGTATGGACATGTAACGAGTTGGAAGGGAAACTGTGTATAAGAGTGATAAGTTGTGGTGTGTGGGAGAGGAGACTGAGATGGTATGGACATGTGATGTGCTGAGAGAGAAACTGTGTATAAGAGGGATAAGTTGTGGAGTGTGGGAGAGAAGACTGAGATGGTTTGGACATGTGATGTGTTGGGAAAGAAACTAAGTATGAGAGGGATAAGTTGTAGTGTGTGGGAGAGAAGACTGAGATGGTATGGACATGTGATGAGTTGAGAGAGAAACTGTGTATAAGAGGGATAAGTTGTAGTGTGTGGAAGAGAAGACTGAGATGGTATGGACATGTGATGAGTTGAGAGAGAAACTGTGTATAAGAGGGATAAGTTGTGGTGTGCAAGCGAGAAAACTGCGATGGTATGGACATGTGATGAGTTGAGAGAGACTGTGTACAAGTGGGATAAATTGTGGTATAGAGGAGAGAAAACTGAGATGCTATGGACATGTGATGAGTTGAGAGAGAGACTGTGTATAAGAGGGATAAGTTGTAGTGTGTGGGAGAGAAGACTGAGATGGTATCGACATGTGATGTGTTCAGAGAAAAACTGTGTATAAGAGGGATAAGTTGTGGTGTGCAGGCGAGAAGACTGAGATGGTATCGACATGTAATGTGTTAAGAGAGAAACACTGTATAAGAGGGATAAGTTGTAGTGTGTGGGAGAGAAGACCGAGATGGTATGGCCATGTGATGAGTTGAGAGAGAAACTGTGTATAAGAGGGATAAGTTGTAGTGTGTGGGAGAGAAGGCTGAGATAGTATGGACATGTCATATGTTGAGAGAGGAAGTGGGTATAAGAGGGATAAGTTGTGGTGTGCAGGAGAGAAGACTGCGATGGTATGGACATGTGATGAGTTGAGAGAGAAACTGTGTATAAGAGGGATAAGTTGTGGTGTGTGGGAGTGAAGACTGCGATGGTTTGGACATGTGATGTGTTGGGAGGGAAACTGTGTATAAGAGGGGTAAGTTGTAGTGTGTGGGAGAGAAGACTGAGATGGTAAGGACATGTGATGAGTTGAGAGAAAACCTGTGTATAAGAGGGATAAGTAGTAGTGTGTGGGAGAGAAGACTGAGATGGTATGGACATGTGATATGTTGAGAGAGAAACTGTGTATAAGAGGGATAAGTTTATAGTGTGTGGGAGAGAAGACTGAGATGGTATGGACATGTAACGAGTTGGAAGGGAAACAGTGTATAAGAGTGATAAGTTGTGGTGTGTGGGAGAGGAGACTGAGATGGTATGGACATGTGATGTGCTGAGAGAGAAACTGTGTATAAGAGGGATAAGTTGTGGTGTGTGGGAGAGAAAACTGAGATGGTTTGGACATGTGATGATGTAAGAGAAAAACTGGGTATAAGAGGGATTAGTTGTAGTGTGTGGAAGAGAAGACTGAGATGGTATGGACATGTGATGAGTTGAGAGAGAAACTGTGTATAAGAGGGATAAGTTGTGGTGTGCAGGCGAGAAAACTGCGATGGTATGGACATGTGATGAGTTGAGAGAGACTGTGTACAAGTGGAATAAATTGTGGTGTAGAGGAGAGAAAACTGAGATGCTATGGACATGTGATGAGTTGAGAGAGAGACTGTGTATAAGAGGGATAAGTTGTAGTGTGTGGGAGAGAAGACTGAGATGGTATGGACATGTGATTTGTTGAGAGAAAAACTGTGTATAAGAGGGATAAGTTGTGGTGTGCAGGCGAGAAGACTGAGATGGTATGGACATGTGATGAGTTGAGAGAAAAACTGTGTATAAGGGGGATAAGTTGTGGTGTACAGGAGAGATGACTGAGATGGTATCGACATGTAATGTGTTAAGAGAGAAACACTGTATAAGAGGGATAAGTTGTAGTGTGTGGGAGAGAAGACCGAGATGGTATGGCCATGTGATGAGTTGACAGAGAAACTTTGTAGAAGAGGGATAATTTGTAGTGTGTGAGAGAGAAGGCTGAGATGGTATGGACATGTCATATGTTGAGAGAGGAACTGGGTATAAGAGGGATAAGTTGTGGTGTGCAGGAGAGAAGACTGCGATAGTATGGACATGTGATGGGTTGAGAGAGAAACTGTGTATAAGAGGGATAAGTTGTGGTGTGTGGGAGAGAAGACTGCGATGGTTTGGACATGTGATGTGTTCGGAGGGAAACTGTGTATAAGAGGGGTAAGTTGTAGTGTGTGGGAGAGAAGACTGAGATAATAAGAACATGTGATGAGTTGAGAGAAAACCTGTGAATAAGAGGGATAAGTAGTAGTGTGTGGGAGAGAAGACTGAGATGGTATGGACATGTAACGAGTTGGAAGGGAAACTGTGTATAAGAGTGATAAGTTGTGGTGTGTGGGAGAGGAGACTGAGATGGTATGGACATGTGATGTGCTGAGAGAGAAACTGTGTATAAGAGGGATAAGTTGTGGTATGTGGGAGAGAAGACTGAGATGTTATGGACATGTGATGAGTTGAGAAAGAAACGGTGTATAAGGGCGATATGGGAGCGAAGACAGAGATGGTATGGACATGTAACGAGTTGGAAGGGAAACTGTGTATAAGAGTGATAAGTTGTGGTGTGTGGGAGAGGAGACTGAGATGGTATGGACATGTGATGTGCTGAGAGAGAAACTGTGTATAAGAGGGATAAGTTGTGGTGTGTGGGAGAGAAGACTGAGATGTTATGGACAT
Organism: Eledone cirrhosa; assembly: GCA_964016885.1. Classification (NCBI taxonomy): domain Eukaryota; kingdom Metazoa; phylum Mollusca; class Cephalopoda; order Octopoda; family Eledonidae; genus Eledone; species Eledone cirrhosa. The sequence goes on along the minus strand of OZ024744.1, from coordinate 9,744,449 downwards.
GTGATGAGTTGAGAGAGAAACAGTATATAAGAAGGATTAGTTGCGGTGTGTGGGAGAGAAGACTGAGATGGTACGGACATGTGATGAGTTGAGAGAGAAACTGTGTATAAGAGGGATAAGTTGTAGTGTGTGGGAGAGAAAAGTGAGATGGTATGGACATGTGATGAGTTGAGAGAGAAACGGTGTATAAGGACGATATGGGAGAGAAGACTGAGATGGTATGGACATGTAACGAGTTGGAAGGGAAACTGTGTATAAGAGTGATAAGTTGTGGTGTGTGGGAGAGGAGACTGAGATGGTATGGACATGTGATGTGCTGAGAGAGAAACTGTGTATGAGAGGGATAAGTTGTGGTGTGTGGGAGAGAAAACTGAGATGGTATGGACATGTGATGAGTTAAGAGAGAAACTGTGTATAAGTGGGATAAGTTGTGGTGTGCAGGCAAGAAGACTGAGATGGTATGAACATGTGATGAGTTAAGAGAAAATCTGGGTATAAGAGGGATAAGTTGTAGTGTGTGGAAGAGAAGACTGAGATGGTATGGACATGTGATGTGTTGAGAGAGACACTGGGTATAAGAGGGATAATTTGTGGTGTGCAAGAGAGAAGACTGCGATGGTATGGACATGTGATGAGTTGAGAGAGAAACTGTGTATAAGAGGGATAAGTTGTGGTGTGTGGGAGAGAAGACTGAGATGGTATGGACATGTGATGAGTTGAGTGAAACTGTGTATAAGAGCGATAAGTTATGGTGCGTGGGAGAGAAGAGTTAGATGGTATGGACAGGTGATGTGCTGAGTGGGAAACTGTGCAGGAGAGAAGACTGAGATGGTATGGACATGTGTTGAGAGAGAAACTGGTCATAAGAGGGATAAGTTGTACTGTGTGGGAGAGAAGACTGTGTTGGTATGGACATGTGATGTGTTGAGAGAGAAACTGGGTATAAGAGGGATAAGTTGTAGTGAGTGGGACAGAAGACAGAGATGGTATGGACATGTGATTATTTGAGAAAGAAACTGTGTATTAGAGGGATAAATTGTGGTTTAAGGAGACAAGACTGAGATGGTATGGTCATGTGATGAGTTGAGAGAGAAACTGTGTATAAGAGGGATAAGTTGTAGAGTGTGGGAGAGAAGACTGTGATGGAAAGGACATGTGATGAGTTGAGAGAAAAACTGTGTATAAGAGGGATAAGTAGTAGTGTGTGGGAGAGAAGAGTTAGATGATATGGACATGTGATGAGTTGAGAGAGAAACGGTATATAAGAAGGATTAGTTGTGGTGTGTGGGTGAGAAGACTGAGATGGTATGGACATGTGACGAGTTGAGAGAAACTGTGCATAAGAGGGATAAGTTGTGGTTTACCGGAGAGAAGACAGAGATGGTATGGACATGTGATGTATTGAGAGGGAAACTGTGTATAAGAGGGATAAGTTGTGGTGTGTGGAAGAGAAAACTGCGATGGTATGGACATGTGATGAGTTGAGAGGGAAACTGGGTATAAGAGGGATAAGTTGTAGTGAGTGGGACAGAAGACTGAGATGGTATGGACATGTGAGGTGTTAAGAGAGAAACTGGGTATAAGAGGGATGAGTTGTGGTGTACCGGAGAGAAGCCTGTGATGGTAAGGACATGTGATGAGTTGAGAGAGAAACTGTGTATAAGAAGGATAAGTTATAGTGTGTGGGAGAGAAGAGTTAGATGGAATGGACATGTGATGAGTTGAGAGAGAAACGGTGTATAAGAAGGATTAGTTGTGGTGTGTGGGAGAGAAGACTGAGATGGTATGGACATGTGATTAGTTGAGAGAGAAACTGTGCATAAGAGGGATAAGTTGTGGTGTGTGGGAGAGAAGGGTGAGATGGTAAGGTCATGTGATGTGTTGAGAGAGAAACTGTGTATAAGAGGGATAAGTTGTGGTGTGTGGGAGAGAAGCCTGAGATGGTATGGACATGTGATGTGTTGAGAGGGAAACTGTGTATTAGAGGGATAAGTTGTGGTGTGAGGGAGAGAAGACAGATATGGTATGGACATGTGACGTGTTGAAAGGGAAACTGGGTATAAGAGGGATAAGTTGTAGTGTGTGGGAGTGAAGACTGAGATGGTATGGACACGTTAAGAGAGAAACTGTGTATAAGAGGGATAAGTTGTAGTATGTGGGAGAGAAGAGTGAGATGGTAGGGATATGTGATGAGTTGAGAGGGAAACTGTGTATAAGAGGGAAAAGTTGTGGTGTGTGGGAGAGAAGAGTGAGAAGGTATGGACATGTGAGGTGTTAAGAGAGAAACTGGGTATAAGATGGATAAGTTGTAGTGTGTGGGAGAGAAGACTGAGATGGTATGGACACGTTAAGAGAGAAACTGTGTATTAGAGGGATAAGTTGTGGTGTGTGGGAGAGAAGGCTGAGATTCTATGGATATGTGATGAGTTGAGAGAGAAACTGTGTATAAGAGGGATAAGTTGTAGAGTGTGGGAGAGAAGACTGTGATGGAAAGGACATGTGATGAGTTGAGAGAAAAACTGTGTATAAGAGGGATAAGTAGTAGTGTGTGGGAGAGAAGACTGAGATGGTATGGACATTTGATGAGTTGAGAGAGAAACGGTGTATAAGAAGGATTAGTTGTGGTGTGTGGGTGAGAAGACTGAGATGGTATGGACATGTGACGAGTTGAGAGAAACTGTGCATAAGAGGGATAAGTTGTGGTTTACCGGAGAGAAGACAGAGATGGTATGGACATGTGATGTATTGAGAGGGAAACTGTGTATAAGAGGGATAAGTTGTGGTGTGTGGAAGAGAAAACTGCGATGGTATGGACATGTGATGAGTTGAGAGGGAAACTGGGTATAAGAGGGATAAGTTGTAGTGAGTGGGACAGAAGACTGAGATGGTATGGACATGTGAGGTGTTAAGAGAGAAACTGGGTATAAGAGGGATAAGTTGTGGTGTACCGGAGAGAAGACAGAGATGGTATGGACATGTGATGTGTTGAGAGGGAAACTGTGTATAAGAGGGATAAGTTGTGGTGTGTGGGAGAGAAGACTGTGATGTTAAGGACATGTGATGAGTTGAGAGAGAAACTGTGTATAAGAAGGATAAGTTATAGTGTGTGGGAGAGAAGAGTTAGATGGTATGGACATGTGATGAGTTGAGAGAGAAACAGTGTATAAGAAGGATTAGTTGTGGTGTGTGGGAGAGAAGACTGAGATGGTATGGACATGTGATTAGTTGAGAGAGAAACTGTGCATAAGAGGGATAAGTTGTGGTGTGTGGGAGAGAAGAGTGAGATGGTAAGGTCATGTGATGTGTTGAGAGAGAAACTGTGTATAAGAGGGATAAGTTGTGGTGTGTGGGAGAGAAGCCTGAGATGGTATGGACATGTGATGTGTTGAGAGGGAAACTGTGTATTAGAGGGATAAGTTGTGGTGTGAGGGAGAGAAGACAGATATGGTATGGACATGTGACGTGTTGAGAGGGAAACTGGGTATAAGAGGGATAAGTTGTAGTGTGTGGGAGAGAAGACTGAGATGGTATGGACACGTTAAGAGAGAAACTGTGTATAAGAGGGATAAGTTGTAGTATGTGGGAGAGAAGACTGAGATGGTATGGACATGTGATGTGTTGAGAGAGAAACTGTGTATAAGAGGGATAAGTTGTAGTGTGTGGGAGAGAAGAGTGAGATGGTAGGTATATGTGATGAGTTGAGAGGGAAACTGTGTATAAGAGGGTAAATTGTGGTGTGTGGGAGAGAAGACTGAGAAGGTATGGACATGTGAGGTGTTAAGAGAGAAACTGGGTATAAGATGGATAAGTTGTAGTGTGTGGGAGAGAAGACTGAGATGGTATGGACACGTTAAGAGAGAAACTGTGTATTAGAGGGATAAGTTGTGGTGTGTGGGATCGAAGGCTGAGATGCTATGGATATGTGATGAGTTGAGAGAGAAACTGTGTATAAGAGGGATAAGTTGTAGAGTGTGGGAGAGAAGACTGTGATGGAAAGGACATGTGATGAGTTGAGAGAAAAACTGTGTATAAGAGGGATAAGTAGTAGTGTGTGGGAGAGAAGACTGAGATGGCATAGACATGTGATGAGTTGAGAGAGAAACGGTGTATAAGAAGGATTAGTTGTGGTGTGTGGGAGAGAAGACTGACACGGTATGGACATGTGATGTGTTGAGAGAGATACTGTGTATAAGAGGGATAAGTTGTAGTGAGTGGGACAGAAGACTGAGATGGTATGGACATGTGAGGTGTTAAGAGAGAAATTGGGTATAAGAGGGATAAGTTGTAGTGTGTGGGAGAGAAGACTGAGATGGTATGGACATGTGTTGAGAGAGAAACTGGGCATAAGAGGGATAAGTTGTACTGTGTGGGAGAGAAGACTGTGTTGGTATGGACATGTGATGTGTTGAGAGAGAAACTGGGTATAAGAGGGATAATTTGTAGTGAGTGGGACAGAAGACAGAGATGGTATGGACATGTGATTATTTGAGAAAGAAACTGTGTATAAGAGGGATAAATTGTGGTTTAAGGAGACAAGACTGAGATGGTATGGTCATGTGATGAGTTGAGAGAGAAACTGTGTATAAGAGGGATAAGTTGTAGAGTGTGGGAGAGAAGACTGTGATGGAAAGGACATGTGATGAGTTGAGAGAAAAACTGTGTATAAGAGGGATAAGTAGTAGTGTGTGGGAGAGAAGAGTTAGATGGTATGGACATGTGATGAGTTGAGAGAGAAACGGTGTATAAGAAGGATTAGTTGTGGTGTGTGGGTGAGAAGACTGAGATGGTATGGACATGTGACGAGTTGAGAGAAACTGTGCATAAGAGGGATAAGTTGTGGTTTACCAGAGAGAAGACAGAGATGGTATGAACATGTGATGTGTTGAGAGGGAAACTGTGTATAAGAGGGATAAGTTGTGGTGTGTGGGAGAGAAGACTGTGATGTTATGGACATGTGAGGTGTTGAGAGAGAAACTGGGTATAAGAGGGATAAGTTGTGGTGTACCGGAGAGAAGACAGAGATGGTATGGACATGTGATGTGTTGAGAGGGAAACTGTGTATAAGAGGGATAAGTTGTGGTGTGTGGGAGAGAAGACTGTGATGGTAAGGACATGTCATGAGTTGAGAGAGAAACTGTGTATAAGAAGGATAAGTTATAGTGTGTGGGAGAGAAGACTGAGATGGTATGGACATGTGAGGTGTTGAGAGAGAAACTGGGTATAAGAGGGATAAGTTGTAGTGAGTGGGAGAGAAGACTGTGATGGTAAGGACATGTGATGAGTTGAGAGAAAAACTGTGTATAAGAGGGATAAGTAGTAGTGTGTGGGAGAGAAGACTGAGATGGTATGGACATGTGAGGAGTTGAGAGAGAAACTGTGTATAAGAAGGATAAGTTATAGTGTGTGGGAGAGAAGAGTTAGATGGTATGGACATGTGATGAGTTGAGAGAGAAATGGTATATAAGAAGGATTAGTTGTGGTGTGTGGGAGAGAAGACTGAGATGGTATGGACATGTGATTAGTTGAGAGAGAAACTGTGCATAAGAGGGATAAGTTGTGGTGTGTGGGAGAGAAGAGTGAGATGGTAAGGTCATGTGATGTGTTGAGAGAGAAACTGTTTATAAGAGGGATAAGTTGTGGTGTGTGGGAGAGAAGCCTGAGATGGTATGGACATGTGATGTGTTGAGAGGGAAACTGTGTATTAGAGGGATAAGTTGTGGTGTGAGGGAGAGAAGACAGATATGGTATGGACATGTGACGTGTTGAAAGGGAAACTGGGTATAAGAGGGATAAGTTGTAGTGTGTGGGAGTGAAGACTGAGATGGTATGGACACGTTAAGAGAGAAACTGTGTATAAGAGGGATAAGTTGTAGTATGTGGGAGAGAAGACTGAGATGGTATGGACATGTGATGTGTTGAGAGAGAAACTGTGTATAAGAGGGATAAGTTGTAGTGTGTGGGAGAGAAGAGTGAGATGGTAGGGATATGTGATGAGTTGAGAGAGGAACTGTGTATTAGAGGGATAAGTTGTGGTGTGTGGGAGAGAAGGCTGAGATGCTATGGATATGTGATGAGTTGAGAGAGAAACTGTGTATAAGAGGGATAAGTAGTAGTGTGTGGGAGAGAAGACTGAGATGGTATAGACATGTGAGGAGTTGAGAGAGAAACTGTGTATAAGAAGGATAAGTTATAGTGTGTGGGAGAGAAGAGTTAGATGGTATGGACATGTGATGAGTTGAGAGAGAAACGGTGTATAAGAAGGATTAGTTGTGGTGTGTGGGAGAGAAGACTGAGATGGTATGGACATGTGATGAGTTGAGAGAGAAACTGGGTATAAGAGGGATAAGTTGTAGTGAGTGGGACAGAAGACTGAGATGGTATGGACATGTGAGGTGTTAAGAGAGAAATTGGGTATAAGAGGGATAAGTCGTAGTGTGTGGGAGAGAAGACTGAGATGGTATGGACACGTTAAGAGAGAAATTGTGTATTAGAGGGATAAGTTGTGATGTGTGGGAGAGACGGCTGAGATGCTATGGATATGTGATGAGTTGAGAGAGAAACTGTGTATAAGAGGGATAAGTTGTAGTGTGTGGGAGAGAAGACTGAGATGGTATGGACACGTTAAGAGAGAAACTGTGTATTAGAGGGATAAGTTGTGATGTGTGGGAGAGACGGCTGAGATGCTATGGATATGTGATGAGTTGAGAGAGAAACTGTGTATAAGAAGGATAAGTTATAGTGTGTGGGAGAGAAGAGTTAGATGGTATGGACATGTGATGAGTTGAGAGAGAAACGGTGTATAAGAAGAATTAGTTGTGGTGTGTGGGAGAGAAGACTGAGATGGTATGGACATGTGATGTGTTGAGAGACATACTGTGTATAAGAAGGATTAGTTGTGGTGTGTGGGTGAGAAGACTGAGATGGTATGGACCTGTGACGAGTTGAGAAAAACTGTGCATAAGAGGGATAAGTTGTGGTGTACAGGAGACAAGACTGAGATGGTATGGTCATGTGATGTGTTGAGAGAGAAACTGTGTATAAGAGGGATAAGTTGTTGTGTACCGGAGAGAAGACAGAGATGGTATGGACATGTGATGTGTTGACAGGGAAACTGTGTATAAGAGGGATAAGTTGTGGTGTGTGGGAGAGAAGACAGAGATGGTATGAACATGTGATGTGTTGAGAGAGAAACTGTGTATAAGAGGGATAAGTAGTAGTGTGTGGGAAAGAAGACTGAGATGGTATGGACATGTGAGGAGTTGAAAGAGAAACTGTGCATAAGAAGGATTAGTTGTGGTGTGTGGGTGAGAAGACTGAGATGGTATGGACATGTGACGAGTTGAGAGAAACTGTGCATAAGAGGGATAAGTTGTGGTGTACAGGAGACAAGACTGAGATGGTTGTGGGTATAGTGTGGCGTGCGGGGGGGGGGGGGGGGGGTGCTCGACCGGAAGGGGTCTTTAACCGGAAGGATGCTCGACCGGAAGGGCCAGGAGAGGGCCTCTCTCTAGTGGTGACCAGCATACGGTGAGGACGCGTTTTGGGCAGCTCCCGGTGTTAAGCAGTCGGACGCACGTGGAAGAGGAGTACCTGCAGTGGAATTTAGCGGCGCCTGTGAAAAGCAGTAAGTGAGATAGCTTTTTCTAACCACAAGCTATTTCGGCGACTGAAAAAAAAAAAAAAAAATAAAACACTTGCCGCAAAACAAATCAGAAGATGGCGACAAGACTACGGATGAACGAAGCTATCAGGCCATTCACCGGGGAAGGTGATGTTGTCGCTTGGCTGCGGAAGGTTCGGCTGGTCGCGGGCTTGCAGAAGATAGAAGACGTGGCCGGACTCATTGCCTTGTACCTCGAGGGCGACGCGCTGGTACTCTTCCTTGAGTTGGACGAGCACAGCCAAAGAGATGTGCAGAAGATTGAGAGGCGTCTGATGGATGCATTCGCCGAGGGACCGTTGGCGGCTTTTGCTAAGCTGGAGAGAATCAGGTGGAATGGTGAGCGCGTCGACATTTTCGCAGCGGAAATAAGGCGGTTGGCTATGTTGGCCGGTTACCAGGCGGAATGCGAATGCACGGTGCGGTTGGCGTTCATCAATGGATTTCCGGACGACATAGCGGTGAAACTGCAGCAAGTTCCGGGGTACAAGGAGATGGAAATGCGGTCACTGGTGGAACAAGCCCGGATCATAGCGGAAGATGCCAAAAAGAGTGTCGCGGCGATAGCGACTACGGAGGCTCAGGACACCTGGCAGCGAAATGGTCAAAGGGAGGCAACCTCAGCACGCGGCCGTTCGCGAGAATTTAAGGGCCGCTGTTTTAGGTGTCATGGCCCGCATATGGCTAGAGACTGTAGAGAGTCGAAGCCGGAGATAATTTGCTACCGGTGTAAGCGACCAGGCCACATCGCTACTAACTGCGACCAGGGAAACGATCCAAGGGGAACTACTGCGCCGGTAGTTGCCCCTTACGAGTAGCGGCGCTGCCCGTGGTGGAAGTCTTCGTGAGGGGGAAGCCACAGCGAGCCCTCGTGGATACGGGCTGTACGACGACACTGATGACCGCGGGGGTGGCGCAGAGGTGGGGAGGGAAGAGCAGCGTAAGGGCAGTCGACGGCAGGAAAATTGAATGCCGAGGTCGCAGCGAGATGGAAATAGCGGTACGGGGAAGGACGATAAGGCTTTCCGCCATCGTGGTAGACAGTGTGGTGGATGGGATCGGCGTGGTTATGGGCATGGACGCGATTGGCCGTCTAGGGGGCGTCACGGTGAACAATGTCGGTGTGTCGTTTGGCGCCGCTGCATCGGTATGCGCTGTGAGTGCACGTCATGAGAACCAGAAGGCTCACGAGGAGGAATACCCCGCTTACACTGTACAGGACAAAGACTTCAAGGCCGTGTTTGATGGGCAGCGATGGGTTGTTGAGTGGTACTGGAAGGGAGAACCACCAACACTGAAGACCAAAGTGGGCTACTATCAACACACATTGAAGGGAAATGCTAGGAGCGAGAAGTAGAGAGATGGATCGAAGAGGGCATACTGCTTCCCTGGAAGGAGGAGCTGAAGTGCGGAGTATTTCCGTTAATGGCGGTGGTGCAACCCACGAAGAGCAAGGTGAGGCCGGTGCTGGACTATCGAGAGCTGAACGAGCACGTGTCATGCCACACGGGTGGCGAGGTCACGGATGTCTGTGGGGAAACCCTGCGTGAGTGGAGACGCATGACGCGATCGTGGATCTAAAGTCGGCTTACTTGCAGTTGCATATAGATGAGAAGCTCTGGCGGTATCAGCTGGTCAGGTTTTTAGGGCCGGACATATTGCCTGACCAGGCTCGGTTTCGGACTGAGCTCCGCACCGAAGATCATGGCGGCGGTCCTCAAGACCGCTCTGGGGAGGGCCGACAGGATAAAGAGGGCTACTAACTCCTACATTGACGACATCCTAGTGGACGAGTCGGTGGTGTCGACGGCGGAGGTCACGAGCCATTTGCAGAGGTATGGACTGACTGCGAAGCCATCAGAAGCATTGGAGGGAGGAGCCGCGCTGGGACTTAGGCTACGGCGAGATAAGACGGGCGTTTTGGTGTTCCAGAGGGGAAACGAAGTTCCGGAACTGGGCCCAAGTATGAATAGGCGGGAGCTTTTCTCGGTGTGTGGAAAGCTGGTGGGTCACTACCCGATCGCTGGGTGGCTCCGGACGGCATGCAGCTATGTCAAGAGACGAGCGGGAGGGGTGACTTGGAGTGACAGAGTGGGAGAGAGAACGGTGGCCATGATGCAGGAGATCGTGGGGAGGGTGAAGGCCGACGACCCAGTGCGGGGACGCTGGTACGTTCCCAAATCACGGAGCGGGACCGTATGGTGCGATGCCAGCAGCATAGCGCTGGGTGTCACGTTGGAGATAGGAGGTGTTGAGGTCGAGGATGCAGCCTGACTTAGAAAGAAGGACGACTGCAGCCACATCAATGTGGCCGAGCTGGACGCGGTGTTGAGAGGGGTGAACCTCGCTCTGCGGTGGGGGCTGCGCACCATCGAGATACGCACCGACTCGGCTACCGTACTCGGATGGGTAAGATCAGTGCTCACCAATGAGAAGAGAGTGCGAACGAGAGGCGCGGCGGAGATGCTGATAAAGCGCCGCCTGGGAACGTTACGAGAGCTGGCCACCGAGTTCGACCTGAGCGTAGTGTTCGTGCCTTCAGAGAAAAATAGGGCGGACATCTTAACTAGAGTGAAGAAAGCCTGGATGGAAGCGCCGGGGGAGGTAGAGGATGAGATAGCTGCCGTGTGTCGGCTGACCGAGTTAGACCTGAAGGGGTTGCATGACATGCACCACATGGGGGTGGATAGGAGCCTGTTCCTAGCCAGGAGAATCGACTCGGACGTTAGCAGACACAGTGTTCGGGGGGTGGTTAGAGGCTGCGTCCGATGTCAGTCCATTGATCCCGCCCCGGGTGTACACGAAACGGGAAGCCTCCCGGTGGATCGCGACTGGAAGCGATTAGCGGTGGATGTGACGCACTACCGGCAGGGAACGTACCTCTCGATGGTCGACTGTGGACCAGGTCGAGTGGCGATATGGAGGGAGATGAAGACTGGAACGGCCGAGGAAATCGTGCGGACGTTGAGAGAGGTGTTCTTGGAGCGGGGCCCTGTGGATGAACTGCTGATGGACAACAGCGCAGCGTTCCGCTCGGAGGCACTGAGGGGGATGCTCGAGGGATGGAAGGTGGACCGTTTCTTCAGAGCAGCGCACAGGCCGAGCGGGAATGGAATCGTGGAGCGACACCACCCAACGATCAAGGCAATGGCGGAGCGGGGTCATATCTCACCAATGGAGGCAGTGTTCTGGTACGATATGTCCCCTCGGGTTGGACAGGTCGAGGAATCGGTGCCACACAGAGCAGTATTCAAATACGAGTGGCGGCACCCGTGCACGCCACCACAACGGCCAGTGGGGAGAGAGAGTGCATTCGTGCAGGGGGGCGAAGAAGTCTGGGTTAAGCCTACAGATGCACGGTGCACATCTCAATGGGGAAGGGGAACGGTGACGGCCGTAAATTCAAAGAACAATGTGTCCGTGGACGGGGTACCACGTCATGTCCTGGATGTAAGAAGAATCACTGTGTCGACGGACTCCGAGGAAGAGGAAACCCAAGATGAGGTGGAAACCCAGAGCCCTGCCCCAATACTACGAAGATCGCAACGAAGTCGTAGACCACCGACCTGGACGGCAGACTTTCATATGCAGAGGGACGAGGGGGAAATTGATCCTTGAGATCAGGGGGGCGTGTGGGTATGGTGTGGCGTGCGGTGGCCGGGGGCGGGGGGGAGTGCTCGACCGGAAGGGGTTTTTGAGTGCTCGACCGGAAGGGGTCTTTGACCGGAAGGATGCTCGACCGGAATGGCCAGGAGAGGGCCTCTCTCTAGTGGTGACCAGCATACGGTGAGGACGCGTTTTGGGCAGCTCCCGGTGTTAAGCGGTCGGACGCACGTGGAAGAGGAGTACCTGCAGTGGAATTTAGCGGCGCCTGTGAAAAGCGGTAAGTGAGATAGCTTTTTCTAACCACAATGGTATGGTCATGTGATGTGTTGAGAGAAAAACTGTGTATAAGAGGGATAAGTTGTGGTGTGTGGGAGAGAAGCCTGAGATGGTATGGACATGTGATGTGTTGAGAGGGAAACTGTGTATAAGAGGGATAAGTTGTAGTATGTGGGAGAGAAGACTGAGATGGCATGGACACGTTAAGAGAGAAACTGTGTATAAGAGGGATAAGTTGTAGTATGTGGGAGAGAAGACTGAGATGGTATGGACATGTGATGTGTTGAGAGAGAAACTGTGTATAAGAGGGATAAGTTGTAGTGTGTGGGAGAGAAGAGTGAGATGGTAGGGACATGTGATGAGTTGAGAGGGAAACTGTGTATAAGAGGGATAAGTTGTAGTATGTGAGAGAGAAGACTGAGATGGTATGGACATGTGATGTGTTGAGAGAGAAACTGTGTATAAGAGGGATAAGTTGTAGTGTGTGGGAGAGAAGAGTGGGATGGTAGGGATATGTGATGAGTTGAGAGAGAAACTGTGTATAAGAGGGGTAAGTTTTGTGTGTGGGAGAGAAGAGTGAGATGGTAGGGACATGTGATGAGTTGAGAGAGAAACGGTGTATAAGAGTGATATGGGAGAGAAGACTGAGATGGTATGGACATGTGATGTGTTGAGAGAGAAACTGTGTATAAGAAGGATTAGTTGTGGTGTGTGGGAGAGAAGACTGAGATGATATGGACATGTAATGTGTTGAGAGAGAAACTGTGTATAAGAGTGATAGGCTGTGGTGTGTGGGAGAGAAGACTGAGATGGTCTGAACATGTGATGTGTTGAGAGTGAAACTGTGTATAAGAGGGATAAGTAGTAGTGTGTGGGAGAGAAGACTGAGATGGTATGGACATGTGAGGTGTTGAGAGAGAAACTGTGTATGAGAAGGATAAGTTATAGTGTGTGGGAGAGAAGACTGAGATGGTATGTACATGTGATGAGTTGAGAGAGAAACTGGGTATAAGAAGGATTAGTTGTGGTGTGTGGGTGAGAAGACTGAGATGGAATGGACATGTGATGTGTTGAGAGGGAAACTGTGTATAAGAGGGATAAGTTGTGGTGTACAGGAGACAAGACTGAGATGGTATGGTCATGTGATGTGTTGAGAAAGAAATTGTGTATAAGAGGGATAAGTTGTAGTGTGTGGGAGAGAAGACTGTGACGGAAAGGACATGTGATGAGTTGAGAGAAAAACTGTGTATAAGAGGGATAAGTAGTAGTGTGTGGGAGAGAAGACTAAGATGATATGGACATGTGAGGAGTTGAGAGAGAAACTGTGTATAAGAAGGATAAGTTATAGTGTGTGGGAGAGAAGAGTTAGATGGCATGGACATGTGATGAGTTGAGAGAGAAATGGTGTATAAGAAGGATTAGTTGTGGTGTGTGGGAGAGAAGACTTAGATGGTATGGACATGTGATGTGTTGAGAGAGATACTGTGTATAAGAGGGATAAGTTGTGGTGTGTGGGAGAGAAAACTGCGATGGTATGGAAACGTTAAGAGAGAAACTGTGTATTAGAGGGATAAGTTGTGGTGTGTGGGAGAGAAGGCTGAGATGCTATGGATATGTGATGAGTTGAGAGAGAAACTGTGTATAAGAAGGATAAGTTATAGTGTGTGGGAGAGAAGAGTTAGATGGTATGGACATGTGATGTGTTGAGAGAGATACTGTGTATAAGAAGGATTAGTTGTGGTGTGTGGGTGAGAAGACTGAGAGGGTATGGAGATGTGACGAGTTGAAAGAAACTGTGAATAAGAAGGATAAGTTGTGGTGTGTGGGAGAGATGAGTTAGATGGTATGGACATGTGATGAGTTGAGAGAGAAACGGTGTATAAGAAGGATTAGTTGTGGTGTGTGGGTGAGAAGACTGAGATGGTATGGACATGTGATGTGTTGAGAGGGAAACTGTGTATAAGAGTGATAAGTTGTTGTGTGAGGGAGAGAAGACAGATTTGGTATGGACATGTGACCTGTTGAGAGGGAAACTGTGTATAAGAGGGATAAGTTGTAGTGTGTGGGAGAGAAGAGTGAGATGGTAGGGATATGTGATGAGTTGAGAGGGAAACTGTGTATCAGAGGGATAAGTTGTAGTGTGTGGGAGAGAAGACTGAGATGGTATGGACATGTGATGTGTTGAGAGGGAAACTGTGTATAAGAGGGATAAGTTGTTGTGTGAGGGAGAGAAGACAGATTTGGTATGGACATGTGACCTGTTGACAGGGAAACTGTGTATAAGAGGGATAAGTTGTAGTGTGTGGGAGAGAAGAGTGAGATGGTAGGGATATGTGATGAGTTGAGAGGGAAACTGTGTATAAGAGGGATAAGTTGTGGTGTGTGGGAGAGAAGACTGAGAAGGTATGGACATGTGAGGTGTTAAGAGAGAAACTGTGTATAAGAGGGATAAGTTGTGGTGTGTGGGAGAGAAGACTGAGATGGTATGGACATGTGATGTGTTGAGAGAGAAACTGTGTATAAGAGGGATAAGTTGTAGTGTGGGGGAGAGAAGACTGAGATGGTATGGATATGTGATGAGAGGAGAGAGAAACTGTGTATAAGAGGGATAAGTTGTAGTGTGTGGGAGAGAAGACTGTGATGGAAAGGACATGTGATGAGTTGAGAGAAAAACTGTGTATAAGAGGGATAAGTTGTAGTGTGTGGGAGAGAAGACTGAGATGGTATGGATATGTGATGTGTTGAGAGAGAAACTGTGTATAAGAGGGATAAGTTGTAGTGTGTGGGAGAGAAGACTGTGATGGAAAGGACATGTGATGAGTTGAGAGAAAAACTGTGTTAAAGAGGGATAAGTAGTAGTGTGTGGGAGAGAAGACTGAGATGGTATGGACATGTGAGGAGTTGAGAGAGAAACTGTGTATAAGAAGGATAAGTTAGTGTGTGTGGGAGAGAAAACTGCGATGGTATAGACATGTGATGAGTTGAAAAAGAAACTGGGTATAAGAGAGATAAGTTGTAGTGATTGGGAGAGAAGACTGAGATGGTATGGACATGTGAGGTGTTAAGAGAGAAACTGGGTATAAGAGGGATAAGTTGTAGTGTGTGGGAGAGAAGACTGAGATGGTATTGACACGTTAAGAGAGAAACTGTGTATTAGAGGGATAAGTTGTGGTGTGTGGGAGAGAAGGCTGAGATGGTATGGACATGTGATGTGTTGAGAGGAAACTGTGTATAAGAGGGATAAATTGTGGTGCGAGGGAGAGTAGACAGATATGGTATGGACATGTGATGTGTTGAAAGGGAAACTGGGTATAAGAGGGATAAGTTGTAGTGTGTGGGAGAGAAGACTGAGATGGTATGGACACTTTAAGAGAGAAACTGTGTATAAGAGGGATGAGTTGTAGTGTGTGGGACAGAAGACTGAGATGGTATGGACATGTGATGTGTTGAGAGAGAAACTGTGTATAAGAGGGATAAGTTGTAGTGCGTGGGAGAGAAGAGTGAGATGGTAGGGACATGTGATGAGTTGAGAGGGAAACTGTGTATAAGAGGGATAAGTTGTAGTATGTGGGAGAGAAGACTGAGATGGTATGGACATGTGATGTGTTGAGAGAAAAACTGTGTATGAGAGGGATAAGTTGTAGTGTGTGGGAGAGAAGAGTGAGATGGTAGGGATATGTGATGAGTTGAGAGGGAAACTGTGTATAAGAGGGATAAGTTGTGGTGTGTGGGAGAGAAGACTGAGATGGTATGGACATGTGAGGTGTTAAGAGAGAAACTGGGTATAAGAGGGATAAGTTGTAGTGTGTGAGAGAGAAGACTGAGATGGTATGGACATGTGATGTGTTGAGAGCGAAACTGTGTATAAGAGGGATAAGTTGTAGTGTGTGGGAGAGAAGACTGAGATGGTATGGACATGTGAGGTGTTAAGAGAGAAACAGAGTATAAGAGGGATAAGTTGTAGTGTGTGGGAGAGAAGACTGAGATGGTATGGACACGTTAAGAGAGAAACTGTGTATTAGAGGGATAAGTTGTGGTGTGTGGAAGAGAAGGCTGAGATGCTATGGATATGTGATGAGTTGAGAGAGAAACTGTGTATAAGAGGGATAAGTTGTAGTGTGTGGGAGAGAAGACTGTGCTGGAAAGGACATGTGATGAGTTGAGAGAAAAACTGTGTATAAGAGGGATAAGTAGTAGTGCGTGGGAGAGAAGAGTTAGATGGTATGGACATGTGATGAGTTGAGAGAGAAATGGTGTATAAGAAGGATTAGTTGTGGTGTGTGGGAGAGAAGACTGAGATGGTATGGACATGTGATGTGTTGAGAGAGATACTGTGTATAAGAGGGGCAAGTTGTGGTGTGTGGGAGAGAAAACTGCGATGGTATGGAAACGTTAAGAGAGAAACTGTGTATTAGAGGGATAAGTTATAGTGTGTGGGAGAGAAGAGTTAGATGGTATGGACACGTGACGAGTTGAGAGAGATACTGTGTATAAGAAGGATTAGTTGTGGTGTGTGGGTGAGAAGACAGAGATGGTATGAACATGTGATGTGTTGAGAGAGAAACTGTGTATAAGAGGGATAAGTTGTAGTGTGTGGGAGAGAAGACTGTGATGGTAAGGACATGTGATGAGTTGAGGGAAAAACTGTGTATAAGAGGGATAAGTAGTAGTGTGTGGGAGAGAAGACTGAGATGGTATGGACATGTGAGGAGTTGAGAGAGAAACTGTGTATGAGAAGGATAAGTTGTGGTGTGTGGGAGAGAAGAGTTAGATGGTATGGACATGTGATGAGTTGAGAGAGAAACGGTGTATAAGAAGGATTAGTTGTGGTGTGTGGGTGAGAAGACTGAGATGGTATGGACATGTGATGTGTTGAGAGAGAAACTGTGTATAAGAGGGATAAGTTGTAGTGTGTGGGAGAGAAGAGTGAGATGGTAGGGATATGTGATGAGTTGAGAGGGAAACTGTGTATAAGAGGGATAAGTTGTAGTATGTGGGAGAGAAGACTGAGATGGTATGGACATGTGATGTGTTGAGAGAGAAACTGTGTATAAGAGGGATAAGTTGTAGTGTGTGGGAGAGAAGTGTGAGATGGTAGGGATATGTGACGAGTTGAGAGGGAAACTGTGTATAAGAGGGATAAGTTGTGGTGTGTGGGAGAGAAGACTGAGAAGGTATGGACATGTCAGGTGTTAAGAGAGAAACTGGGTATAAGAGGGATAAGTTGTAGTGTGTGGGAGAGAAGACTGAGATTGTATGGATATGTGATGAGTTGAGAGAGAAACTGTGTATAAGAGAGATAAGTTGTAGTGTGTGGGAGAGAAGACTGTGATGGAAAGGACATGTGATGAGTTGAGAGAAAAACTGTGTATAAGAGGGATAAGTAGTAGAGTGTGGGAGAGAAGACTGAGATGGTATGGACATGTGAGGAGTTGAGAGAGAAACTGTGTATAAGAAGGATAAGTTATAGTGTGTGGGAGAGAAAACTGCGATGGTATGGACATGTGATGAGTTGAAAAAGAAACTGGGTATAAGAGAGATAAGTTGTAGTGATTGGGAGAGAAGACTGAGATGGTATGGACATGTGAGGTGTTAAGAGAGAAACTGGGTATAAGAGGGATAAGTTGTAGTGTGTGGGAGAGAAGACTGAGATGGTATTGACACGTTAAGAGAGAAACTGTGTATTAGAGGGATAAGTTGTGGTGTGTGGGAGAGAAGGCTGAGATGGTATGGACATGTGATGTGTTGAGAGGAAACTGTGTATAAGAGGGATAAATTGTGGTGCAAGGGAGAGTAGACAGATATGGTATGGACATGTGATGTGTTGAAAGGGAAACTGGGTATAAGAGGGATAAGTTGTAGTGTGTGGGAGAGAAGACTGAGATGGTATGGACACTTTAAGAGAGAAACTGTGTATAAGAGGGATGAGTTGTAGTGTGTGGGACAGAAGACTGAGATGGTATGGACATGTGATGTGTTGAGAGAGAAACTGTGTATAAGAGGGATAAGTTGTAGTGTGAGGGAGAGAAGACTGAGATGGTATGAATATGTGATGTGTTGAGAGGGAAACAGTGTATGAGAGGGATAAGTTGTGGTGTATCGGAGGGAAGACTGAGATGGTATGGACTTGTGATGTGTTGAGAGGCAAACTGTGTATAAGAGGGATAAGTTGTGGTATGTGGGAGAGAAAACTGAGATGGCATGGACATGTGATGAGTTGAGAGAGAAACTGGGTATAAGAGGGATAAGTTGTAGTGTGTGGGAGAGAAAACTGAGATGGTATGGACATGTGATTAGTTGAGAGAGAAACTGGGTATAAGAGAGATAAGTTGTAGTGATTGGGAGAGAAGACTGAGATGGTATGGACATGTGAGGTGTTAAGAGAGAAACTGGGTATAAGAGGGATAAGTTGTAGTGTGTGGGAGAGAAGACTGAGATGGTATTGACACGTTAAGAGAGAAACTGTGTATTAGAGGGATAAGTTGTGGTGTGTGGGAGAGAAGGCTGAGATGGTATGGACATGTGATGTGTTGAGAGGAAACTGTGTATAAGAGGGATAAATTGTGGTGCGAGGGAGAGTAGACAGATATGGTATGGACATGTGACGTGTTGAAAGGGAAACTGGGTATAAGAGGGATAAGTTGTAGTGTGTGGGAGAGAAGACTGAGATGGTATGGACACTTTAAGAGAGAAACTGTGTATAAGAGGGATGAGTTGTAGTGTGTGGGACAGAAGACTGAGATGGTATGGACATGTGATGTGTTGAGAGAGAAACTGTGTATAAGAGGGATAAGTTGTAGTGCGTGGGAGAGAAGAGTGAGATGGTAGGGACATGTGATGAGTTGAGAGGGAAACTGTGTATAAGAGGGATAAGTTGTAGTATGTGGGAGAGAAGACTGAGATGGTATGGACATGTGATGTGTTGAGAGAAAAACTGTGTATGAGAGGGATAAGTTGTAGTGTGTGGGAGAGAAAAGTGAGATGGTAGGGATATGTGATGAGTTGAGAGGGAAACTGTGTATAAGAGGGATAAGTTGTGGTGTGTGGGAGAGAAGACTGAGATGGTATGGACATGTGAGGTGTTAAGAGAGAAACTGGGTATAAGAGGGATAAGTCGTAGTGTGTGAGAGAGAAGACTGAGATGGTATGGACATGTGATGTGTTAAGAGAGAAACTGGGTATAAGAGGGATAAGTTGTAGTGTGTGGGAGAGAAGACTGAGATGGTATGGACATGTGAGGTGTTAAGAGAGAAACAGAGTATAAGAGGGATAAGTTGTAGTGTGTGGGAGAGAAGACTGAGATGGTATGGACTCGTTAAGAGAGAAACTGTGTATTAGAGGGATAAGTTGTGGTGTGTGGAAGAGAAGGCTGAGATGCTATGGATATGTGATGAGTTGAGAGAGAAACTGTGTATAAGAGGGATAAGTTGTAGTGTGTGGGAGAGAAGACTGTGCTGGAAAGGACATGTGATGAGTTGAGAGAAAAACTGTTTATAAGAGGGATAAGTAGTAGTGCGTGGGAGAGAAGAGTTAGATGGTATGGACATGTGATGAGTTGAGAGAGAAATGGTGTATAAGAAGGATTAGTTGTGGTGTGTGGGAGAGAAGACTGAGATGGTATGGACATGTGATGTGTTGAGAGAGATACTGTGTATAAGAGGGGCAAGTTGTGGTGTGTGGGAGAGAAAACTGCGATGGTATGCAAACGTTAAGAGAGAAACTGTGTATTAGAGGGATAAGTTATAGTGTGTGGGAGAGAAGAGTTAGATGGTATGGACACGTGACGAGTTGAGAGAGATACTGTGTATAAGAAGGATTAGTTGTGGTGTGTGGGTGAGAAGACAGAGATGGTATGAACATGTGATGTGTTGAGAGAGAAACTGTGTATAAGAGGGATAAGTTGTAGTGTGTGGGAGAGAAGACTGTGATGGTAAGGACATGTGATGAGTTGAGAGAGAAACTGTGTATAAGAAGGATAAGTTATAGTGTGTGGGAGAGAAGAGTTAGATGGTATGGACATGTGATGAGTTGAGAGAGAAATGGTGTATAAGAAGGATTAGTTGTGGTGTGTGGGAGAGAAGACTGAGATGGTATAGACATGTGATGTGTTGAGAGAGATACTGTGTATAAGAGGGATAAGTTGTAGTGTGTGGGAGAGAAGACTGTGATGGTAAGGACATGTGATGAGTTGAGGGAAAAACTGTGTATAAGAGGGATAAGTAGTAGTGTGTGGGAGAGAAGACTGAGATGGTATGGACATGTGATGTGTTGAGAGAGAAACTGTGTATAAGAGGGATAAGTTGTAGTGTGTGGGAGAGAAGACTGTGATGGTAAGGACATGTGATGAGTTGAGAGAGAAACTGTGTATAAGAAGGATAAGTTATAGTGTGTGGGAGAGAAGAGTTTGATGGTAGGGACATGTGACGAGTTGAGAGAGATACTGTGTATAAGAAGGATTAGTTGTGGTGTGTGGGAGAGAAGACTGAGATGGTATAGACATGTGATGTGTTGAGAGAGAAACTGTGTATAAGAGGGATAAGTTGTAGTGTGTGGGAGAGAAGACTGTGATGGTAAGGACATGTGATGAGTTGAGGGAAAAACTGTGTATAAGAGGGATAAGTAGTAGTGTGTGGGAGAGAAGACTGAGATGGTATGGACATGTGAGGAGTTGAGAGAGAAACTGTGTATGAGAAGGATAAGTTGTGGTGTGTGGGTGAGAAGACTGAGATGGTATGGACATGTGATGTGTTGAGAGAGAAACTGTGTATAAGAGGGATAAGTTGTAGTGTGTGGGAGAGAAGAGTGAGATGGTAGGGATATGTGATGAGTTGAGAGGGAAACTGTGTATAAGAGGGATAAGTTGTAGTATGTGGGAGAGAAGACTGAGATGGTATGGACATGTGATGTGTTGAGAGAGAAACTGTGTATAAGAGGGATAAGTTGTAGTGTGTGGGAGAGAAGACTGAGATTGTATGGATATGTGATGAGTTGAGAGAGAAACTGTGTATAAGAGAGATAAGTTGTAGTGTGTGGGAGAGAAGACTGTGATGGAAAGGACATGTGATGAGTTGAGAGAAAAACTGTGTATAAGAGGGATAAGTAGTAGTGTGTGGGAGAGAAGACTGAGATAGTATGGATATGTGAGGAGTTGAGAGAGAAACTGTGTATAAGAAGGATAAGTTATAGTGTGTGGGAGAGAAAACTGCGATGGTATGGACATGTGATGAGTTGAAAAAGAAACAGGGTATAAGAGAGATAAGTTGTAGTGATTGGGAGAGAAGACTGAGATGGTATGGACATGTGAGGTGTTAAGAGAGAAACTGGGTATAAGAGGGATAAGTTGTAGTGTGTGGGAGAGAAGACTGAGATGGTATTGACACGTTAAGAGACAAACTGTGTATTAGAGGGATAATTTGTAGTGTGTGGGACAGAAGACTGAGATGCTATGGATATGTGATCAGTTGAGAGAGAAACTGTGTATAAGAGGGATTAGTTGTGGTGTGTCGGTGAGAAGACTGAGATGGTATGGTCATGTGATGTGTTGAGAGAGAAACTGTATATAAGAGGGATAAGTTGTGGTGTGGGGGAGAGAAGACTGAGATGGTATGAATATGTGATGTGTTGAGAGGGAAACAGTGTATGAGAGGGATAAGTTGTGGTGTATCGGAGGGAAGACTGAGATGGTATGGACATGTGATGTGTTGAGAGGCAAACTGTGTATAAGAGGGATAAGTTGTGGTATGTGGGAGAGAAAAAAATTGAGATGGCATGGACATGTGATGAGTTGAGAGAGAAACTGGGTATAAGAGGGATAAGTTGTAGTGTGTGGGAGAGAAAACTGAGATGGTATGGACATGTGATTAGTTGAGAGAGAAACTGGGTATAAGAGAGATAAGTTGTAGTGATTGGGAGAGAAGACTGAGATGGTATGGACATGTGAGGTGTTAAGAGAGAAACTGGGTGTAAGAGGGATAAGTTGTAGTGTGTGGGAGAGAAGACTGAGATGGTATTGACACGTTAAGAGAGAAACTGTTTATTAGAGGGATAAGTTGTGGTGTGTGGGAGAGAAGGCTGAGATGGTATGGACATGTGATGTGTTGAGAGGAAACTGTGTATAAGAGGGATAAATTGTGGTGCGAGGGAGAGTAGACAGATATGGTATGGACATGTGACGTTTTGAAAGGGAAACTGGGTATAAGAGGGATAAGTTGTAGTGTGTGGGAGAGAAGACTGAGATGGTATGGACACTTTAAGAGAGAAACTGTGTATAAGAGGGATGAGTTGTAGTGTGTGGGACAGAAGACTGAGATGGTATGGACATGTGATGTGTTGAGAGAGAAACTGTGTATAAGAGGGATAAGTTGTAGTGCGTGGGAGAGAAGAGTGAGAAGGTATGGACATGTGAGGTGTTAAGAGAGAAACTGGGTATAAGAGGGATAAGTTGTAGTGTGTGAGAGAGAAGACTGAGATGGTATGGACATGTGATGTGTTGAGAGAGAAACTGTGTATAAGAGGGATAAGTTGTAGTGTGTGGGAGAGAAGACTGAGATGGTATGGACATGTGAGGTGTAAAGAGAGAAACAGAGTATAAGAGGGATAAGTTGTAGTGTGTGGGAGAGAAGACTGAGATGGTATGGACACGTTAAGAGAGAAACTGTGTATTAGAGGGATAAGTTGTGGTGTGTGGGAGAGAAGGCTGAGATGCTATGGATATGTGATGAGTTGAGAGAGAAACTGTGTA
The DNA here is from genome assembly GCA_964016885.1 of Eledone cirrhosa. NCBI lineage: Eukaryota > Metazoa > Mollusca > Cephalopoda > Octopoda > Eledonidae > Eledone > Eledone cirrhosa. Next base: position 9,722,166 of record OZ024744.1, on the reverse strand, counting down.
TAAGAGGGATAAGTTGTAGTGTGTGGGAGAGAAGACTGTGCTGGAAAGGACATGTGATGAGTTGAGAGAGAAACTGTGTATTAGAGGGATAAGTAGTAGTGCGTGGGAGAGAAGACTGAGATGATATGGACATCTGAGGAGTTGAGAGAGAAACTGTGTATAAGAAGGATAAGTTATAGTGTGTGGGAGAGAAGAGTTAGATGGTATGGACATGTGATGTGTTGAGAGAGATACTGTGTATAAGAGGGGCAAGTTGTGGTGTGTGGGAGAGAAAACTGCGATGGTATGGAAACGTTAAGAGAGAAACTGTGTATTAGAGGGATAAGTTATAGTGTGTGGGAGAGAAGAGTTAGATGGTATGGACATGTGACGAGTTGAGAGAGATACTGTGTATAAGAAGGATTAGTTGTGGTGTGTGGGTGAGAAGACAGAGATGGTATGAACATGTGATGTGTTGAGAGAGAAACTGTGTATAAGAGGGATAAGTTGTAGTGTGTGGGAGAGAAGACTGTGATGGTAAGGACATGTGATGAGTTGAGGGAAAAACTGTGTATAAGAGGGATAAGTAGTAGTGTGTGGGAGAGAAGAGTTAGATGGTATGGACATGTGAGGAGTTGAGAGAGAAACTGTGTATGAGAAGGATAAGTTGTGGTGTGTGGGAGAGAAGAGTTAGATGGTATGGACATGTGATGAGTTGAGAGAGAAACGGTGTATAAGAAGGATTAGTTGTGGTGTGTGGGTGAGAAGACTGAGATGGTATGGACATGTGATGTGTTGAGAGAGAAACTGTGTATAAGAGGGATAAGTTGTAGTGTGTGGGAGAGAAGTGTGAGATGGTAGGGATATGTGATGAGTTGAGAGGGAAACTGTGTATAAGAGGGATAAGTTGTGGTGTGTGGGAGAGAAGACTGAGATTGTATGGATATGTGATGATTTGAGAGAGAAACTGTGTATAAGAGAGATAAGTTGTAGTGTGTGGGAGAGAAGACTGTGATGGAAAGGACATGTGATGAGTTGGGAGAAAAACTGTGTATAAGAGGGATAAGTAGTAGTGTGTGGGAGAGAAGACTGAGATGGTATGGACATGTGAGGAGTTGAGAGAGAAACTGTGTATAAGAAGGATAAGTTGTAGTGTGTGGGAGAGAAAACTGAGATGGTATGGACATGTGTGGTGTTAAGAGAGAAACTGGGTATAAGAGGGATAAGTTGTAGTGTGTGGGAGAGAAGACTGAGATGGTATTGACACGTTAAGAGACAAACTGTGTATTAGAGGGATAAGTTGTGGTGTGTGGGAGAGAAGGCTGAGATGCTATGGATATGTGATCAGTTGAGAGAGAAACTGTGTATAAGAGGGATTAGTTGTGGTGTGTCGGTGAGAAGACTGAGATGGTATGGTCATGTGAAGTGTTGAGAGAGAAACTGTGTATAAGAGGGATAAGTTGTGGTGTGGAGGAGAGAAGACAGAGATGGTATGGACATGTGATGTGTTGAGAGAGAAACTGTGTATAAGAGGGATAAGTTGTAGTGTGAGGGAGAGAAGACTGAGATGGTATGAATATGTGATGTGTTGAGAGAAAAACTGTGTATAAGAGGGATAAGTAGTAGTGTGTGGGAGAGAAGACTGAGATGGTATGGACATGTGAGGAGTTGAGAGAGAAACTGTGTATGAGAAGGATAAGTTATAGTGATTGGGAGAGAAGACTGAGATGGTATGGAAATGTGAGGTGTTAAGAGAGAAACTGGGTATAAGAGGGATAAGTTGTAGTGTGTGGGAGAGAAGACTGAGATGGTATTGACATGTTAAGAGAGAAACTGTGTATTAGAGGGATAAGTTGTGGTGTGTGGGAGAGAAGGCTGAGATGGTATGGACATGTGATGTGTTGAGAGGAAACTGTGTATCAGAGGGATAAATTGTGGTGCAAGGGAGAGTAGACAGATATGGTATGGACATGTGACGTGTTGAATGGGAAACTGGGTATAAGAGGGATAAGTTGTAGTGTGTGGGAGAGAAGACTGAGATGGTATGGACACTTTAAGAGAGAAACTGTGTATAAGAGGGATGAGTTGTAGTGTGTGGGACAGAAGACAGAGATGGTATGGACATGTGATGTGTTGAGAGAGAAACTGTGTATAAGAGGGATAAGTTGTAGTGTGAGGGAGAGAAGACTGAGATGGTATGAATATGTGATGTGTTGAGAGGGAAACAGTGTATGAGAGGGATAAGTTGTGGTGTATCGGAGGGAAGACTGAGATGGTATGGACATGTGATGTGTTGAGAGGCAAACTGTGTATAAGAGGAATAAGTTGTGGTATGTGGGAGAGAAAACTGAGATGGCATGGACATGTGATGAGTTGAGAGAGAAACTGGGTATAAGAGGGATAAGTTGTAGTGTGTGGGAGAGAAAACTGAGATGGTATGGACATGTGATTAGTTGAGAGAGAAACTGGGTATAAGAGAGATAAGTTGTAGTGATTGGGAGAGAAGACTGAGATGGTATGGACATGTGAGGTGTTAAGTGAGAAACTGGGTATAAGAGGGATAAGTTGTAGTGTGTGGGAGAGAAGACTGAGATGGTATTGACACGTTAAGAGAGAAACTGTGTATTAGAGGGATAAGTTGTGGTGTGTGGGAGAGAAGGCTGAGATGGTATGGACATGTGATGTGTTGAGAGGAAACTGTGTATAAGAGGGATAAATTGTGGTGCGAGGGAGAGTAGACAGATATGGTATGGACATGTGACGTGTTGAAAGGGAAACTGGGTATAAGAGGGATAAGTTGTAGTGTGTGGGAGAGAAGAGTGAGATGGTAGGGATATGTGATTAGTTGAGAGGGAAACTGTGTATAAGAGGGATAAGTTGTGGTGTGTGGGAGAGAAGACTGAGATGGTATGGACATGTGAGGTGTTAAGAGAGAAACTGGGTATAAGAGGGATAAGTTGTAGTGTGTGGGAGAGAAAACTGAGATGGTATGGACATGTGATTAGTTGAGAGAGAAACTGGGTATAAGAGAGATAAGTTGTAGTGATTGGGAGAGAAGACTGAGATGGTATGGACATGTGAGGTGTTAAGTGAGAAACTGGGTATAAGAGGGATAAGTTGTAGTGTGTGGGAGAGAAGACTGAGATGGTATTGACACGTTAAGAGAGAAACTGTGTATTAGAGGGATAAGTTGTGGTGTGTGGGAGAGAAGGCTGAGATGGTATGGACATGTGATGTGTTGAGAGGAAACTGTGTATAAGAGGGATAAATTGTGGTGCGAGGGAGAGTAGACAGATATGATATGGACATGTGACGTGTTGAAAGGGAAACTGGGTATAAGAGGGATAAGTTGTAGTGTGTGGGAGAGAAGACTGAGATGGTATGGACACTTTAAGAGAGAAACTGTGTATAAGAGGGATGAGTTGTAGTGTGTGGGACAGAAGACTGAGATGGTATGGACATGTGATGTGTTGAGAGAGAAACTGTGTATAAGAGGGATAAGTTGTAGTGCGTGGGAGAGAAGAGTGAGATGGTATGGACATGTGATGTGTTGAGAGGGAAACTGTGTATAAGAGGGATAAGTTGTAGTATGTGGGAGAGAAGACTGAGATGGTATGGACATGTGATGTGTTGAGAGAAAAACTGTGTATGAGAGGGATAAGTTGTAGTGTGTGGGAGAGAAGAGTGAGATGGTAGGGATATGTGCTTAGTTGAGAGGGAAACTGTGTATAAGAGGGATAAGTTGTGGTGTGTGGGAGAGAAGACTGAGATGGTATGGACATGTGAGGTGTTAAGAGAGAAACTGGGTATAAGAGGGATAAGTTGTAGTGTGTGAGAGAGAAGACTGAGATGGTATGGACATGTGATGTGTTGAGAGAGAAACTGTGTATAAGAGGGATAAGTTGTAGTGTGTGGGAGAGAAGAGTGAGATGGTAGGGATATGTGATGAGTTGAGAGGGAAACTGTGTATAAGAGGGATAAGTTGTAGTATGTGGGAGAGAAGACTGAGATGGTATGGACATGTGATGTGTTGAGAGAGAAACTGTGTATAAGAGGGATAAGTTGTAGTGTGTGGGAGAGAAGTGTGAGATGGTAGGGATATGTGACGAGTTGAGAGGGAAACTGTGTATAAGAGGGATAAGTTGTGGTGTGTGGGAGAGAAGACTGAGAAGGTATGGACATGTCAGGTGTTAAGAGAGAAACTGGGTATAAGAGGGATAAGTTGTAGTGTGTGGGAGAGAAGACTGAGATTGTATGGATATGTGATGAGTTGAGAGAGAAACTGTGTATAAGAGAGATAAGTTGTAGTGTGTGGGAGAGAAGACTGTGATGGAAAGGACATGTGATGAGTTGAGAGAAAAACTGTGTATAAGAGGGATAAGTAGTAGTGTGTGGGAGAGAAGACTGAGATGGTATGGACATGTGAGGAGTTGAGAGAGAAACTGTGTATAAGAAGGATATTTTATAGTGTGTGGGAGAGAAAACTGCGATGGTATGGACATGTGATTAGTTGAAAAAGAAACTGGGTATAAGAGAGATAAGTTGTAGTGATTGGGAGAGAAGAGTGAGATGGTATGGACATGTGAGGTGTTAAGAGAGAAACTGGGTATAAGAGGGATAAGTTGTAGTGTGTGGGAGAGAAGACTGAGATGGTATTGACACGTTAAGAGACAAACTGTGTATTAGAGGGATAATTTGTAGTGTGTGGGACAGAAGACTGAGATGCTATGGATATGTGATCAGTTGAGAGAGAAACTGTGTATAAGAGGGATTAGTTGTGGTGTGTCGGTGAGAAGACTGAGATGGTATGGTCATGTGATGTGTTGAGAGAGAAACTGTATATAAGAGGGATAAGTTGTGGTGTGGGGGAGAGAAGACTGAGATGGTATGAATATGTGATGTGTTGAGAGGGAAACAGTGTATGAGAGGGATAAGTTGTGGTGTATCGGAGGGAAGACTGAGATGGTATGGACATGTGATGTGTTGAGAGGCAAACTGATATAAGAGGGATAAGTTGTGGTATGTGGGAGAGAAAACTGAGATGGCATGGACATGTGATGAGTTGAGAGATAAACTGGGTATAAGAGGGATAAGTTGTAGTGTGTGGGAGAGAAAACTGAGATGGTATGGACATGTGATTAGTTGAGAGAGAAACTGGGTATAAGAGAGATAAGTTGTAGTGATTGGGAGAGAAGACTGAGATGGTATGGACATGTGAGGTGTTAAGAGAGAAACTGTGTATAAGAGGGATAAGTTGTAGTGTGTGGGAGAGAAGACTGAGATGGTATTGACACGTTAAGAGAGAAACTGTGTATTAGAGGGATAACTTGTGGTGTGTTGGAGAGAAGGCTGAGATGGTATGGACATGTGACGAGTTGAGAGAGATACTGTGTATAAGAGGGATAAGTTGTGGTGCAAGGGAGAGTAGACAGATATGGTATGGACATGTGACGTGTTGAATGGGAAACTGGGTATAAGAGGGATAAGTTGTAGTGTGTGGGAGAGAAGACTGAGATGGTATGGACACTTTAAGAGAGAAACTGTGTATAAGAGGGATGAGTTGTAGTGTGTGGGACAGAAGACTGAGATGGTATGGACATGTGATGTGTTGAGAGAGAAACTGTGTATAAGAGGGATAAGTTGTAGTGCGTGGGAGAGAAGAGTGAGATGGTATGGACATGTGAGGTGTTAAGAGAGAAACAGAGTATAAGAGGGATAAGTTGTAGTGTGTGGGAGAGAAGACTGAGATGGTATGGACACGTTAAGAGAGAAACTGTGTATTAGAGGGATAAGTTGTGGTGTGTGGGAGAGAAGGCTGAGATGCTATGGATATGTGATGAGTTGAGAGAGAAACTGTGTATAAGAGGGATAAGTTGTAGTGTGTGGGAGAGAAGACTGTGCTGGAAAGGACATGTGATGAGTTGAGAGAAAAACTGTGTATAAGAAGGATAAGTTATAGTGTGTGGGAGAGAAGAGTTAGATGCTATGGACATGTGATGTGTTGAGAGAGATACTGTGTATAAGAGGGGCAAGTTGTGGTGTGTGGGAGAGAAAACTGCGATGGTATGGAAACGTTAAGAGAGAAACTGTGTATTAGAGGGATAAGTTATAGTGTGTGGGAGAGAAGAGTTAGATGGTATGGACATGTGACGAGTTGAGAGAGATACTGTGTATAAGAAGGATTAGTTGTGGTGTGTGGGTGAGAAGACAGAGATGGTATGAACATGTGATGTGTTGAGAGAGAAACTGTGTATAAGAGGGATAAGTTGTAGTGTGTGGGAGAGAAGACTGTGATGGTAAGGACATGTGATGAGTTGAGGGAAAAACTGTGTATAAGAGGGATAAGTAGTAGTGTGTGGGAGAGAAGAGTTAGATGGTATGGACATGTGAGGAGTTGAGAGAGAAACTGTGTATGAGAAGGATAAGTTGTGGTGTGTGGGAGAGAAGAGTTAGATGGTATGGACATGTGATGAGTTGAGAGAGAAACGGTGTATAAGAAGGATTAGTTGTGGTGTGTGGGTGAGAAGACTGAGATGGTATGGACATGTGATGTGTTGAGAGAGAAACTGTGTATAAGAGGGATAAGTTGTAGTGTGTGGGAGAGAAGAGTGAGATGGTAGGGATATGTGATGAGTTGAGAGGGAAACTGTGTATAAGAGGGATAAGTTGTAGTATGTGGGAGAGAAGACTGAGATGGTATGGACATGTCAGGTGTTAAGAGAGAAACTGGGTATAAGAGGGATAAGTTGTAGTGTGTGGGAGAGAAGACTGATTGTATGGATATGTGATGAGTTGAGAGAGAAACTGTGTATAAGAGAGATAAGTTGTAGTGTGTGGGAGAGAAGACTGTGATGGTATGGACATGTGAGGAGTTGAGAGAGAAACTGGGTATAAGAGGGATAAGTTGTAGTGTGTGGGAGAGAAGACTGAGATGGTATTGACACGTTAAGAGACAAACTGTGTATTAGAGGGATAAGTTGTGGTGTGTGGGAGAGAAGGCTGAGATGCTATGGATATGTGATCAGTTGAGAGAGAAACTGTGTATAAGAGGGATTAGTTGTGGTGTGTCGGTGAGAAGACTGAGATGGTATGGTCATGTGATGTGTTGAGAGAGAAACTGTGTATAAGAGGGATAAGTTGTGGTGTGGAGGAGAGAAAACTGAGATGGTATGGACATGTGATTAGTTGAGAGAGAAACTGGGTATAAGAGGGATAAGTTGTAGTGTGTGGGAGAGAAAACTGAGATGGTATGGACATGTGATGAGTTGAGAGAGAAACTGGGTATAAGAGAGATAAGTTGTAGTGTGTGGGAAAGAAAACTGAGATGGTATGGACATGTGATGAGTTTAGAGAGATACTGTGTATAAGAGGGACAAGTTGTGGCGTGTGGGAGAGAAAACTGCGATGGTATGGAAACGTTAAGAGAGAAACTGTGTATCAGAGGGATAAGTTGTGGTGTGTGCAAGAGAAAACTGCGATGGTATGGACATGTGATGTGTTGAGAGAGAAACTGTGTATAAGAGGGATAAGTTGTGGTGTGTGGCAGAGAAAACTGCGATGGTATGGACATCTGATGAGTTGAGAGTGAAACGGTGTATAAGGGCGATATGGGAGAGAAGAGTGTCATGGTATGCACATGTGATGTGTGGAGAGAGAAACTGTGTATAAGAAGGATTAGTTGTGGTGTGTGGTAGAGAAGAATGAGATGGTAAGGACATGTGACGAGTTGAGAGAGAAACTGTGTATAAGAGTGATAAGTTGTGGTGTGTGGGAGAGAAGACTGAGATGGTATGGACATGTGATGTGTTGGGAGGTAAACTGTGTATAAGAGGGATAAGTTGTGGTGTGTGGGAGAGAAGACTGAGATGGTATGGACATGTGATGTGTTGAGAGAGACACATTGTATAAGAGGGATAAGTTGTGGTGTGTGGGAGAGAAAACCGAGATGGTATGGACATGTAATTAGTTGAGAGAGACACTGTGTATAAGAGGGATAAGTTGTAGTGTGTGGGAGAGAAGACTGTGTTGGTATGGACATGTGAGGAGTTGAGAGAGAAACAGTGTATAAGAGGGATAAGTTGTAGTGTGTGGGACAGAAGACTGAGATGGTATGGACACGTTAAGAGAGAAACTGTGTATTAGAGGGATAAGTTTTAGTGTGCAGGAGAGAAGACTGAGATGGTATTGACATGTGATGAGTTGAGAGGGAAATTGTGTATGAGAGGGATAAGTTGTAGTGTGTGGTAGAGAAGACTGAGATGGTAAGGACATGTAATGAGTTGAGAGGGAAATTGTGTATAAGAGGGATAAGTTGTAGTGTGTGGTAGAGAAGACTGAGATGGTATGGACATGTGATGTGTTGAGAGAGAAACTGGGCATAAGAGGGATAAGTTGTACTGTGTGGGAGAGAAGTCTGTGTTGGTATGGACATGTGATGTGTTGAGAGAGAAACTGTGTATAAGAGGGATACGTTGTGGTGTGTGGGAGAGAACACTGAGATGGTATGGACATGTGATGAGTTGAGAGAGAAACTGTGAATAAGATGGATACGTTGTAGTTTACAGGAGACAAGACAGAGATGGTATGGACATGTGATTAGTTGAGAGAGAAACTGTGTATAAGATGATAAGTTGTGGTGTGTGGGAGAGAACACTGAGATGGTATGGACATGTGATGAGTTGAGAGAGAAACTGTGTATAAGACGGATAAGTTGTGGTGTGTGGGAGAGAAGACTGTGATGGAAAGGACATGTGATGAGTTGAGAGAAAAACTGTGTATAAGAGGGATAAGTAGTAGTGTGTGGGAGAGAAGACTGAGATGGTATGGACATGTGAGGAGTTGAGAGAGAAACTGTGTATAAGAAGGATAAGTTATAGTGTGTGGGAGAGAAAACTGCGATGGTATGGACATGTGATGAGTTGAAAAAGAAACTGGGTATAAGAGAGATAAGTTGTAGTGATTGGGACAGAAGACTGAGATGGTATGGATATGTGAGGCGTTAAGAGCGAAACTGGGTATAAGAGGGATAAGTTGTAGTGTGTGGGAGAGAAGACTGAGATGGTATTGACACGTTAAGAGAGAAACTGTGTATTAGAGGGATAAGTTGTGGTGTACCGGAGAGAAGACAGAGATGGTATGGACATGTGATGTGTTGAGAGAGAAACTGTGTATAAGAGGTATAAGTTGTATTGTATGGGAGAGAAGAGTTAGATGGTATGGACATGTGATGAGTTGAGAGAGAAACGGTGTATAAGAAGGATTAGTTGTGGTGTGTGGGAGAGAAGACTGAGATGGTATGGACATGTGACGAGTTCAGAGAAACTGGGTATAAGAGGGATAAGTTGTGGTGTGTGGGAGAGATGCATGAGATGGTATGGACATGTGATGTGTTGAGAGGGAAACTGTGTATAAGAGGGATAAGTTGTGGTGTGAGGGAGAGAAGGCAGATATGGTATGGACATGTGACGTGTTGAGAGAGAAACTGTGTATAAGAGGGATAAGTTGTAGTGTGTGGGAGAGAAGAGTGAGATGGTAGGAATATGTGATGAGTTGAGAGGGAAACTGTGTATAAGAGGGATAAGTTGTAGTGTGGGGGAGAGAAGACTGAGATGGTATGGATAGGTGATGAGTTGAGAGTGAAACTGTATATAAGAGGGATAACTTGTAGTGTGTGGGAGAGAAGACTGTGATGGAAAGGACATGAGATGAGTTGAGAGAAAAACTGTGTATCAGAGGGATAAGTTGTAGTATGTGGGAGAGAAGACTGAGATGGTATGGACATGTGATGTGTTGAGAGAGAAACTGTGTATAAGAGGGATAAGTTGTAGTGTATGGGAGAGAAGAGTGAGATGGTAGGGATATGTGATGAGTTGAGAGGGAAACTGTGTATAAGAGGGATAAGTTGTGGTGTGTGGGAGAGAAGACTGAGAAGGTATGGACATGTCAGGTGTTAAGAGAGAAACTGGGTATAAGAGGGATAAGTTGTAGTGTGTGGGAGAGAAGACTGATTGTATGGATATGTGATGAGTTGAGAGAGAAACTGTGTATAAGAGAGATAAGTTGTAGTGTGTGGGAGAGAAGACTGTGATGGAAAGGACATGTGATGAGTTGAGAGAAAAACTGTGTATAAGAGGGATAAGTAGTAGTGTGTGGGAGAGAAGACTGAGATGGTATGGACATGTGAGGAGTTGAGAGAGAAACTGTGTATAAGAAGGATAAGTTGTAGTGTGTGGGAGAGAAAACTGAGATGGTATGGACATGTGAGGTGTTAAGAGAGAAACTGGGTATAAGAGGGATAAGTTGTAGTGTGTGGGAGAGAAGACTGAGATGGTATTGACACGTTAAGAGACAAACTGTGTATTAGAGGGATAAGTTGTGGTGTGTGGGAGAGAAGGCTGAGATGCTATGGATATGTGATCAGTTGAGAGAGAAACTGTGTATAAGAGGGATTAGTTGTGGTGTGTCGGTGAGAAGACTGAGATGGTATGGTCATGTGATGTGTTGAGAGAGAAACTGTGTATAAGAGGGATAAGTTGTGGTGTGGAGGAGAGAAGACAGAGATGGTATGGACATGTGATGTGTTGAGAGAGAAACTGTGTATAAGAGGGATAAGTTGTAGTGTGAGGGAGAGAAGACTGAGATGGTATGAATATGTGATGTGTTGAGAGGGAAACAGTGTATGAGAGGGATAAGTTGTGGTGTATCGGAGGGAAGACTGAGATGGTATGGACATGTGATGTGTTGAGAGGCAAACTGTGTATAAGAGGGATAAGTTGTGGTATGTGGGAGAGAAAACTGAGATGGCATGGACATGTGATGAGTTGAGAGAGAAACTGGGTATAAGAGGGATAAGTTGTAGTGTGTGGGAGAGAAAACTGAGATGGTATGGACATGTGATGAGTTGAGAGAGAAACTGGGTATAAGAGAGATAAGTTGTAGTGTGTGGGAAAGAAAACTGAGATGGTATGGACATGTGATGAGTTTAGAGAGATACTGTGTATAAGAGGGACAAGTTGTGGCGTGTGGGAGAGAAAACTGCGATGGTATGGAAACGTTAAGAGAGAAACTGTGTATCAGAGGGATAAGTTGTGGTGTGTGCAAGAGAAAACTGCGATGGTATGGACATGTGATGTGTTGAGAGAGAAACTGTGTATAAGAGGGATAAGTTGTGGTGTGTGGCAGAGAAAACTGCGATGGTATGGACATCTGATGAGTTGAGAGTGAAACGGTGTATAAGGGCGATATGGGAGAGAAGAGTGTGATGGTATGCACATGTGATGTGTGGAGAGAGAAACTGTGTATAAGAAGGATTAGTTGTGGTGTGTGGTAGAGAAGAATGAGATGGTATGGACATGTGACGAGTTGAGAGAGAAACTGTGTATAAGAGTGATAAGTTGTGGTGTGTGGGAGAGAAGACTGAGAAGGTATGGACATGTGAGGTGTTAAGAGAGAAACTGTGTATAAGAGTGATAAGTTGTGGTGTGTGGGAGAGAAGACTGAGATGGTATGGACATGTGATGTGTTGGGAGGTAAACTGTGTATAAGAGGGATAAGTTGTGGTGTGTGGGAGAGAAGACTGAGATGGTATGGACATGTGATGTGTTGAGAGAGACACATTGTATAAGAGGGATAAGTTGTGGTGTGTGGGAGAGAAAACCGAGATGGTATGGACATGTAATTAGTTGAGAGAGACACTGTGTATAAGAGGGATATGTTGTGGTGTGTGGGAGAGAAGATTGGGATGGTATGGACATGTGATGTGTTGAGAGAGACCCTGTGTATAAGAGGGATAAGTTGTAGTGTGTGGGAGAGAAGACTGTGTTGGTATGGACATGTGAGGAGTTGAGAGAGAAACTGTGTATAAGAGGGATAAGTTGTAGTGTGTGGGAGAGAAGACTGAGATGGTATGGACACGTTAAGAGAGAAACTGTGTATTAGAGGGATAAGTTTTAGTGTGCAGGAGAGAAGACTGAGATGGTATGGACATGTGATGAGTTGAGAGGGAAATTGTGTATGAGAGGGATAAGTTGTAGTGTGTGGTAGAGAAGACTGAGATGGTAAGGACATGTAATGAGTTGAGAGGGAAATTATGTATAAGAGGGATAAGTTGTAGTGTGTGGTAGAGAAGACTGAGATGGTATGGACATGTGATGTGTTGAGAGAGAAACTGGGCATAAGAGGGATAAGTTGTACTGTGTGGGAGAGAAGTCTGTGTTGGTATGGACATGTGATGTGTTGAGAGAGAAACTGTGTATAAGAGGGATACGTTGTGGTGTGTGGGAGAGAACACTGAGATGGTATGGACATGTGATGAGTTGAGAGAGAAACTGTGTATAAGACGGATAAGTTGTGGTGTGTGGGAGAGAAGACTGTGATGGAAAGGACATGTGATGAGTTGAGAGAAAAACTGTGTATAAGAGGGATAAGTAGTAGTGCGTGGGAGAGAAGACTGAGATGGTATGGACATGTGAGGAGTTGAGAGAGAAACTGTGTATAAGAAGGATAAGTTATAGTGTGTGGGAGAGAAAACTGCGATGGTATGGACATGTGATGAGTTGAAAAAGAAACTGGGTATAAGAGAGATAAGTTGTAGTGATTGGGACAGAAGACTGAGATGGTATGGATATGTTAGGCGTTAAGAGAGAAACTGGGTATAAGAGGGATAAGTTGTAGTGTGTGGGAAAGAAGACTGAGATGGTATTGACACGTTAAGAGAGAAACTGTGTATTAGAGGGATAAGTTGTGGTGTACCGGAGAGAAGACAGAGATGGTATGGACATGTGATGTGTTGAGAGAGAAACTGTGTATAAGAGGTATAAGTTGTATTGTATGGGAGAGAAGAGTTAGATGGTATGGACATGTGATGAGTTGAGAGAGAAACGGTGTATAAGAAGGATTAGTTGTGGTGTGTGGGAGAGAAGACTGAGATGGTATGGACATGTGATGTGTTGAGAGAGAAACTTTGTATAAGAGGGATACGTTGTGGTTTACAGGAGACCAGACAGAGATGGTATGGACATGTGATGAGTTGAGAGAGAAACGGTGTATAAGAGTGATATGGGAGAGAAGAGTTAGATGGTATGGAGATGTGATGAGTTGAGAAAGAAACTGTGTATAAGAAGGATACGTTGTGGTGTGTGGGAGAGAAGACTGAGATAGTATGCACATGTGATGTGTTGAGAGAGAAACTGTGTATAAGAGGGATAAGTTGTGGTGTGTGGGAGAGAACACTGAGGTGGCATGGACATGTGATGAGTTGAGAGGGAAACTGTGTATAAAAGGGATAAGCTGTGGTCTACAGGAGAGAAGACTGAGATGGTATGGACATGTGATGTGTTGAGAGAGAAACTGTGTATAAGAGGGATAAGTTGTAGTGTGTGGGAGAGAAAACTGAGATGGTATGGACATGTGATGAGTTGAGAGAGAAACTGTGTATAAGAGGGATAAGTTGTGGTGTGTGGGAGAGAAGACTGAGATGGTATGGACATGTGATGTGTTGAGAGAGAAACTGTGTATAAGAGGGATAAGTTGTAGTGTGTGGGAGAGAAAACTGAGATGGTATGGACATGTGATAAGTTGAGAGAGAAACTGGGTATAAGAGGGATAAGTTGTAGTGTGTGGGAGAGAAGACTGAGATGGTATGGACACGTTAAGAGAGAAACTGTGTATTAGAGGGATAAGTTGTGGTGTGTGGGAGAGAACACTGAGATGGTATGGACATGTGATGAGTTGAGAGAGAAACGGTGTATAAGAGGGATAATTTGTGGTGTGTGGGAGAGAAGACTGAGATGGTATGGACATGTGATGTGTTGAGAGAGAAACTGTGTATAAGAGGGATACGTTGTGGTGTGTGGGAGAGTAGACTGAGGTGGTATGGACATGTGATGAGTTGAGAGGGAAACTGTGTATAAAAGGGATAAGCTGTGGTCTACAGGAGAGAAGACTGAGATGGTATGGACATGTGATGTGTTGAGAGAGACACTGGGTATAAGAGGGATAAGTTGTGGTGTGTGGGAGAGAAGACTGAGATGGTATGGACATGTGATGAGTTGAGAGAGAAACTGTGTATAAGAGGGATAAGTTGTAGTGTGTGGGAGAGAAGACTGAGATGGTATGGACATGTGATTAGTTGAGAGAGAAACTGGGTATAAGAGGGATAAGTTGTAGTGAGTAGGACAGAAGATTGAGATGTTGTGGACATGTGATGATTTTAGAGAGATACTGTGTATAAGAGGGATAAGTTGTAGTGTGTGGGACAGAAGACTGAGATGGTGTGGACATGTGATGTGTTGAGAGAGACTCTGTACAAGTGGGATAAATTGTGGTGTAGAGGAGAGAAAACTGAGATGCTATGGACATGTGATGAGTTGAAAGAGAGACTGTGTATAAGAGGGATAAGTTGTAGTGTGCAGGCGAAAAGACTGAGATGGTATGGACATGTGATGAGTTGAGAGAGAAACTGTGTATAAGAGGGATAAGTTGTGGTGTGTGGGAGAGTAGACTGAGATGGTATGGACATGTGATGAGTTGAGAGAGAAACGGTGTATAAGAGGGATAAGTTGTGGTGTGTGGGAGAGTAGACTGAGATGGTATGGACATGTGATGTGTTAAGAGAGACACTGGGTATAAGAGGGATAAGTTGTGCTGTGTGGGAGAGAAGACTGAGATGGTATGTACATGTGATGAGTTGAGAGAGAAACTGTGTATAAGAGGGATAAGTTGTAGTGTGTGGGAGAGAAGACTGCGATGGTATGGACATGTGATGAGTTGAGAGAGAAACTGTGTATAAGAGGGATAAGTTGTAGTGTGTGGTAGAGAAGACTGAGATGGTAAGGATATGTGATGAGTTGAGAGGGAAATTGTGTATAAGAGGGATAAGCTGTGGTCTACAGGAGAGAAGTGTGAGATGGTAAGAACATGTGATGTGTTGAGAGATAAACTGTATAAGAGGCATAATTTGTAGTGTGTAAGAGAGAAGTGTGAGATGGTATGGACATGTGATGAGTTGAGAGGGAAACTGTGTATAAGAGGGATAAGTTGTAGTGTGTGGGAGAGAAGACTGAGATGGTATGGACATGTGATGAGTTGAGAGAGAAACGGTGTATAAGAAGGAATAGTTGTGGTATGTGGGAGAGAAGACTGAGATGGTATGGACATGTGATGAGTTGAGAGAGAAACGGTGTATAAGAGGGATAAGTTGTGGTGTGTGGGAGAGAAGACTGAGATGGTATGGACATGTGATGTGTTGAGAGAGAAACTGTGTATAAGAGGGATACGTTGTGGTGTGTGGGAGAGTAGACTGAGGTGGTATGGACATGTGATGAGTTGAGAGGGAAACTGTGTATAAAAGGGATAAGCTGTGGTCTACAGGAGAGAAGACTGAGATGGTATGGACATGTGATGTGTTGAGAGAGACACTGGGTATAAGAGGGATAAGTTGTGGTGTGTGGGAGAGAAGACTGAGATGGTATGGCCATGTGATGAGTTGACAGAGAAACTGGGTATAAGAGGGATAAGTTGTAGTGTGTGGGAGAGAAGACTGAGATGGTATGGACATGTGATTAGTTGAGAGAGAAACTGGGTATAAGAGGGATAAATTGTAGTGAGTAGGACAGAAGATTGAGATGTTGTGGACATGTGATGAGTTTAGAGAGATACTGTGTATAAGAGGGATAAGTTGTAGTGTGTGGGACAGAAGACTGAGATGGTGTGGACATGTGATGTGTTGAGAGAGACTCTGTACAAGTGGGATAAATTGTGGTGTAGAGGAGAGAAAACTGAGATGCTATGGACATGTGATGAGTTGAAAGAGAGACTGTGTATAAGAGGGATAAGTTGTAGTGTGCAGGCGAAAAGACTGAGATGGTATGGACATGTGATGATTTGAGAGAGAAACTGTGTATAAGAGGGATACGTTGTGGTGTGTGGGAGAGAACACTGAGATGGTATGGACATGTGATGAGTTGAGAGAGAAACTGTGTATAAGAGGGATAAGTTGTGGTGTGTGGGAGAGTAGACTGAGATGGTATGGACATGTGATGTGTTAAGAGAGACACTGGGTATAAGAGGGATAAGTTGTGCTGTGTGGGAGAGAAGACTGAGATGGTATGTACATGTGATGAGTTGAGAGAGAAACTGTGTATAAGAGGGATAAGTTGTAGTGTGTGGGAGAGAAGGCTGCGATGGCATGGACATGTGATGAGTTGAGAGAGAAACTGTGTATAAGAGGGATAAGTTGTAGTGTGTGGTAGAGAAGACTGAGATGGTAAGGATATGTGATGAGTTGAGAGGGAAATTGTGTATAAGAGGGATAAGCTGTGGTCTACAGGAGAGAAGTGTGAGATGCTAAGAACATGTGATGTGTTGAGAGATAAACTGTATAAGAGGCATAATTTGTAGTGTGTAAGAGAGAAGTGTGAGATGGTATGGACATGTGATGAGTTGAGAGGGAAACTGTGTATAAGAGGGATAAGTTGTAGTGTGTGGGAGAGAAGACTGAGATGGTATGGACATGTGATGAGTTGAGAGAGAAACGGTGTATAAGAAGGAATAGTTGTGGTGTGTGGGAGAGAAGACTGAGATGGTATGGACATGTGATGAGTTGAGAGAGAAACGGTGTATAAGAGGGATAAGTTGTGGTGTGTGGGAGAGTAGACTGAGATGGTATGGACATGTGATGTGTTAAGAGAGACACTGGGTATAAGAGGGATAAGTTGTGCTGTGTGGGAGAGAAGACTGAGATGGTATGTACATGTGATGAGTTGAGAGAGAAACTGTGTATAAGAGGGATAAGTTGTAGTGTGTGGGAGAGAAGGCTGCGATGGTATGGACATGTGATGAGTTGAGAGAGAAACTGTGTATAAGAGGGATAAGTTGTAGTGTGTGGTAGAGAAGACTGAGATGGTAAGGATATGTGATGAGTTGAGAGGGAAATTGTGTATAAGAGGGATAAGCTGTGGTCTACAGGAGAGAAGTGTGAGATGGTAAGAACATGTGATGTGTTGAGAGATAAACTGTATAAGAGGCATAATTTGTAGTGTGTAAGAGAGAAGTGTGAGATGGTATGGACATGTGATGAGTTGAGAGGGAAACTGTGTATAAGAGGGATAAGTTGTAGTGTGTGGGAGAGAAGACTGAGATGGTATGGACATGTGATGAGTTGAGAGAGAAACGGTGTATAAGAAGGAATAGTTGTGGTATGTGGGAGAGAAGACTGAGATGGTATGGACATGTGATGAGTTGAGAGAGAAACGGTGTATAAGAGGGATAAGTTGTGGTGTGTGGGAGAGAAGACTGAGATGGTATGGACATGTGATGTGTTGAGAGAGAAACTGTGTATAAGAGGGATACGTTGTGGTGTGTGGGAGAGTAGACTGAGGTGGTATGGACATGTGATGAGTTGAGAGGGAAACTGTGTATAAAAGGGATAAGCTGTGGTCTACAGGAGAGAAGACTGAGATGGTATGGACATGTGATGTGTTGAGAGAGACACTGGGTATAAGAGGGATAAGTTGTGGTGTGTGGGAGAGAAGACTGAGATGGTATGGACATGTGATGAGTTGAGAGAGAAACTGTGTATAAGAGGGATAAGTTGTGGTGTGTGGGAGAGAAGACTGAGATGGTATGGCCATGTGATGAGTTGACAGAGAAACTGGGTATAAGAGGGATAAGTTGTAGTGTGTGGGAGAGAAGACTGAGATGGTATGGACATGTGATTAGTTGAGAGAGAAACTGGGTATAAGAGGGATAAGTTGTAGTGAGTAGGACAGAAGATTGAGATGTTGTGGACATGTGATGAGTTTAGAGAGATACTGTGTATAAGAGGGATAAGTTGTAGTGTGTGGGACAGAAGACTGAGATGGTGTGGACATGTGATGTGTTGAGAGAGACTCTGTACAAGTGGGATAAATTGTGGTGTAGAGGAGAGAAAACTGAGATGCTATGGACATGTGATGAGTTGAAAGAGAGACTGTGTATAAGAGGGATAAGTTGTAGTGTGCAGGCGAAAAGACTGAGATGGTATGGACATGTGATGATTTGAGAGAGAAACTGTGTATAAGAGGGATAAGTTGTGGTGTGTGGGAGAGTAGACTGAGATGGTATGGACATGTGATGTGTTAAGAGAGACACTGGGTATAAGAGGGATAAGTTGTGCTGTGTGGGAGAGAAGACTGAGATGGTATGTACATGTGATGAGTTGAGAGAGAAACTGTCTATAAGAGGGATAAGTTGTAGTGTGTGGTAGAGAAGACTGAGATGGTAAGGATATGTGATGAGTTGAGAGGGAAATTGTGTATAAGAGGGATAAGCTGTGGTCTACAGGAGAGAAGTGTGAGATGGTAAGAACATGTGATGTGTTGAGAGATAAACTGTATAAGAGGCATAATTTGTAGTGTGTAAGAGAGAAGTGTGAGATGGTATGGACATGTGATGTGTTGAGAGAGAAACTGTGTATAAGAGGGATAAGTTGTAGTGTGTAAGAGAGAAGTGTGAGATGGTATGGACATGTGATGAGTTGAGAGGGAAACTGTGTATAAGAGGGATAAGTTGTAGTGTGTGGGAGAGAAGACTGAGATGGTATGGACATGTGATGAGTTGAGAGAGAAACGGTGTATAAGAAGGAATAGTTGTGGTGTGTGGGAGAGAAGACTGACATGGTATGGACATGTGATGTGTTGAGAGAGAAACGGCGTATAAGAAGGAATAGTTGTGGTGTGTGGGAGAGAAGACTGAGATGGTACGGACATGTGACGAGTTGAGAGAGAAACTGTGCATAAGAGGGATAAATTGTGGTGTACAGGAGATAAGACTGAGATGGTATGGACACGTTAAGAGAGAAACTGTGTATCAGAGGGATAAGTTGTGGTGTGGGGGAGAGAAGGCTGAGATGGTATGGACATGTGATGAGTTGAGAGAGAAACTGTGTATAAGAGGGATAAGTTGTAGTGTGTGGGAGAGAAGACTGAGATGGTATGGCCATGTGATGTGTTGAGAGAGACACTGGGTATAAGAGGGATAAGTTGTAGTGTGGGGGAGAGAAGACTGAGATGGTATGGACACGTTAAGAGAGAAACTGTGTATTAGAGGGATAAGTTGTGGTGTGGGGGGAGAGAAGGCTGAGATGCTATGGACATGTGATGAGTTGAGAGAGAAACTGTGTATAAGAGGGATAAGTTGTGGTGTGGGGGGAGAGAAGGCTGAGATGCTATGGACATGTGATGAGTTGAGAGAGAAACTGTGTATAAGAGGGATAAGTTGTAGTGTGTGGGACAGAAGACTGAGATGGTATGGACATGTGATGTGTTGAAAGAGGAACTGTGTATAAGAGGGATAAGTTGTGATGTGTGGGAGAGAAGACTGAGATGGTATGGACATGTGATGAGTTGAGAGAGAAACGGTGTATAAGGGCGATATGGGAGAAAAGACTGAGATGGTATGGACATCTGCTGTGTTGAGAGAGAAACTGTGTATAAGAAGGAATAGTTGTGGTGTGTGGGAGAGAAGACTGAGATGGTACGGACATGTGACGAGTTGAGAGAGAAACTGTGCATAAGAGGGATAAATTGTGGTGTACAGGAGATAAGACTGAGATGGTATGGACACGTTAAGAGAGAAACTGTGTATCAGAGGGATAAGTTGTGGTGTGGGGGAGAGAAGGCTGAGATGCTATGGACATGTGATGAGTTGAGAGAGAAACTGTGTATAAGAGGGATAAGTTGTAGTGTGGGGGGAGAGAAGGCTGAGATGCTATGGACATGTGATGAGTTGAGAGAGAGACTGTGTATAAGAGGGATAAGTTGTAGTGTGTGGGACAGAAGACTGAGATGGTATGGACATGTGATGTGTTGAAAGAGGAACTGTGTATAAGAGGGATAAGTTGTGGTGTGTGGGAGAGAAGACTGAGATGGTATGGACATGTGAGGTGTTGAGAGAGAAACTGTGTATAAGAGGGATAGGTTGTAGTGTGTGGGAGAGAAGACTGAGATGGTATGGACATGTGATGAGTTGAGTGAGAAACTGGGTATAAGAGGCATAAGTTGTGGTGTGTGGGAGAGAACACTGAGATGGTATGGACATGTGATGAGTTGAGAGAGAAACGGTGTATAAGGGCGATATGGGAGAAAAGACTGAGATGGTATGGACATCTGATGTGTTGAGAGAGAAACTGTGTATAAGAAGGAATAGTTGTGGTGTGTGGGAGAGAAGACTGAGATGGTACGGACATGTGACGAGTTGAGAGAGAAACTGTGCATAAGAGGGATAAATTGTGGTGTACAGGAGATAAGACTGAGATGGTATGGACACGTTAAGAGAGAAACTGTGTATCAGAGGGATAAGTTGTGGTGTGGGGGAGAGAAGGCTGAGATGCTATGGACATGTGATGAGTTGAGAGAGAAACTGTGTATAAGAGGGATAAGTTGTAGTGTGGGGGGAGAGAAGGCTGAGATGCTATGGACATGTGATGAGTTAAGAGAGAAACTGTGTATAAGAGGGATAAGTTGTAGTGTGTGGGACAGAAGACTGAGATGGTATGGACATGTGATGTGTTGAAAGAGGAACTGTGTATAAGAGGGATAAGTTGTGGTGTGTGGGAGAGAAGACTGAGATGGTATGGACATGTGAGGTGTTGAGAGAGAAACTGTGTATAAGAGGGATAGGTTGTAGTGTGTGGGAGAGAAGACTGAGATGGTATGGACATGTGATGAGTTGAGTGAGAAACTGGGTATAAGAGGCATAAGTTGTGGTGTGTGGGAGAGAACACTGAGATGGTATGGACATGTGATGAGTTGAGAGAGAAACGGTGTATAAAAAGGATTAGTTGTGGTGTGTGGGAGAGAAGACTGAGATGCTATGGACATGTGATGAGTTGAGAGAGAAACTGTGTATAAGAGGGATAAGTTGTAGTGTGTGGGAGAGAAGACTGAGATGGTATGGACATCTGATGTGTTGAGAGAGAAACTGTGTATGAGAAGGATAAGTTGTAGTGTGTAGGAATGAAGACAGAGATGGTATGGACATGTGATGTGTTGAGAGAGACACTGGGTATAAGAGGGATAAGTTGTGGTGTGTGGGAGAGAAGACTGAGATGGTATGGGCATGTGATGTGTTGAGAGAGACACTGGGTTTAAGAGGGATAAGTTGTGGTTTGTGGGAGAGAAGACTGAAGTGGTATGGACATGTGATGAGTTGAGAGAGAAACTGTGTATAAAAGGGATAAGCTGTGGTCAACAGGAGAGAAGACTGAGATGGTATGCACATGTGATGTGTTGAGAGATAAACTGTGTATAAGAGGGATAAGTTGTAGTGTGTGGGAGAGAAAACTGAGATGGTATGGACATGTGATGAGTTGAGAGAGAAACTGGGTATAAGAGGGATAAGTTGTAGTGAGTAGGACAGAAGATTGAGATGTTGTGGACATGTGATGAGTTTAGAGAGATTCTGTGTATAAGAGGGATAAGTTGTGGTGTGTGGGAGAGTAGACTGAGGTGGTATGGACATGTGATTAGTTGAGAGAGAAACTGGGTATAAGAGGGATAAGTTGTGGTGTGTGGGAGAGTAGACTGAGGTGGTATGGACATGTGATGAGTTGAGAGGGAAACTGTGTATAAAAGGGATAAGCTGTGGTCTACAGGAGAGAAGACTGAGATGGTATGGACATTTGATGTGTTGAGAGATAAACTGTGTATAAGAGGGATAAGTTGTAGTGTACAGGAGAGAAGACTGAGATGGTATGGACATGTGATGTGTTGAGAGAGAAAGGGTGCGGCCGATATTTGCTCGAAAGATTACTGTCTAGGAAAAAATAACAGTAGTTTTATTTTTAAAGATATATTTATCAAACTTGGCTAAGTTTGTCTTCATGACTTGTTCTTTCAATCTCACTCGATAAACCCGCCATTGGCTTTGATGACAGCCTCAAGGCGGCCTCGGAACCGGCTACCTCTGACGACACCTAAGACCAATATTGTCGCTGGAAACTTTGTCTGCATGACTCTGGGCATGTCTTTGGATGAGACAGCGAACCACTTGTTGTTCTGGGAGTTGATCTTCTGGTCTTGGCAGAAGTTTTTCTCGTTGGAGAAAAAACCACAGCAAGTCTGGCTCCAGTGGGTGTTTCAACTTGTTGATCAGCTTCTTTGCGTGCTTCAGTCACTTTTCTTTTACATAAATTGTTCTTTCCTCATCTTGTATGAAACGTAGTGAATGTCTTCATGTACCACCAGCCTAATGAGCTTTTCATCCACGCCCTTCTCCCTTGCAATGGCACACATCGACTTGCTAGGTTCATTGTTGATGATATCCTGAACTACAGCGACGAACCCGGGCTTTCTGAAGGCGTCAGATCGTCGATCATGTGTTTTCCTCTCTGATGTTGCTTCGTAGTCGAATCCTGAATCTTCCAATTCCTTTTTTACCTTTTCCACCATTCTCCTGCTGACGCTGAGAAAGTCTGAAATTTCCTTATTTGTCCTCCCGGTGCGGATTCCAAGAAGAACTCTGTGTCGCTTCCACAAATTTGGAGGTTCAAAATTATTCATAATCAATTATTCTGAAAATAAATAATGGAAATATAGTCACTGTTTTTATGAAGACAAGAGTGACAACGGAAGTAAAAAAAATTTGCATAAAAGTGGCAGTTGAAAATTGCGAATGGGTGACAAAATTAGCAGTGGAGGAGGGTGTTCTGAAAGTACAGAAGCCAGCGATAGAACGGGATGGAAAAGGTCCCGTGGACTAATACCGCTGTTAGCCACAAGAGGTTTTTCTTTAAAAGTGAAAGGCAGATTGTATGATGCTTGTATACAAACGGCAATATTAGATGATGTGTAATAGTAATAATCGCGAACGACAAAGCATAAATGAATTGAGAGAGAGACTGAGCATAAGAAGAATCAAATGCTGTGTGCAGGAGAGGCGGTTGCATTGGTATGGACATGTGATGCGTATGAAGGATGACAGCTGTATTAAAAAGAGCAGCCAGCCAACCAACCAGCCACCCAGCAAACAATCCCACCAGCCAGCCAACCAAACAACCAACCAGCCACCCAACCAGCCAACCAACCGTCGGCCAGCCAACCAACTAGTCAGCCAGCCAACCAACTAACCAGCCAACCAGTCACCCAGCGAACCATCCAACAAACCAACCAACCAACCAACCAACCAACTAGTCACCCAGTTAACCATCCAACCACCCAGCGAACCATGCAACCAGCCAGCCACCCAAACAACCAGCCAACCAGCCACCACACCAGCCAACCAACCAGAAACCCAGCCAACCAACCAACCAACCAGCCAGCCAACCAGTCACCCAGTGAACCATGCAACCAGCCAGCCAACCAAACAACCAACCACCCAACCAGTCAACCAACCAACCAACCAGCCAGTCACCCAGTGAATCATGTAACCAGCCAGCCAACCAAACTACCAACCACCCAACCAGTCAACCAGCCAACCAACCAGTCACCCAGTGAACCATGCAACCAGCCAGCCAACCAAACAACCAACCAGCTACCCAACCAGCCAACCAACCATCAGCCAGCCAACCAACCAGTCAGCCAGCCAATTAGCCACCAGCCAACCAGCCAACCAGTCAACCAACCAAACAACCAATAATATCCTAATACGTCAGTGACGTCATAATACAATTGTCAAACTTTCAAAGCGTTGTCACATTTCGAGACCGTTACTCACACAAGAAGGAAGATTTTTTTATTTTCCCCTTTTTATCTTATGAACTTAGTAAAAAGGAATGGGAACGCATGAAATTCGCAAGGAGACCCTTCAGGGGCGTAAGGGCAGACAAGAGCCGTCAACTGTAATGGCGGCGTTGCCATCTCCATGTAAAATTGTAACTTCGTTTTGTGGTTCAAAACCACGATGTAGACCAAGATGTAAACCACGATGTAGATCAAGATCAAAAAAAAGATGTCGAAGATGTCGACGTAGATGCAGCAGAATAGTGAAAAAATGTTGTAGAAGACGTAGCAAGTGTTGTAGAAGGCGAAGGAGATGCCCATGCCCATGTCCAAGGAAGAAGCTAAGGTGTTGTAAACGGAGACCTAAAAGGAGGTGTCCGAAAAGGAAAAAGAAACGATGCAGGAGGAAATGTTGAAACGCTAACACGAAATAAAAGCCGTGGAAAAATGTCGTACTGGAAAAATCTTCCTTTTTTTTCAAAAAAAAAAAAGTTTCGCTCAGCTGTATGATATTTTCCTAAAGTCAAAATAACATTTTATTTCTTTTGAAATGTAATTTAGAGACACGGAAAGTATATTTACCGAAATTATTGCTATTTATTTAGAATTAGAACGAATATATATTGAGAGATAAACGCTGAATCGTTTTATTTGTATTTTAAAATATTTTTGTCTCTCTTGAAAGATCTATTAAAAGAAGCTTCTTAAACATCGAATTTGATTCCGTTTTCATTTTTTCTTGTAAAATTCTTTTCAAATTTTTCCTGTTTGGTATTAAACTCGCGTTCATGAATCAAACCGGTTCGATTCCTGGACCGACAGTGTATGTGTTATGTTATTGCAATAGTCGTTGCATATTTCCTCAAGGCATCATATAATCGGCCTTTCGTACGCAGGGAGAAACCCTTCTTTGTCAACAGAGGAAGCAGCTC
This sequence comes from Eledone cirrhosa, assembly GCA_964016885.1. Lineage (NCBI taxonomy): Eukaryota > Metazoa > Mollusca > Cephalopoda > Octopoda > Eledonidae > Eledone > Eledone cirrhosa. The sequence continues at coordinate 9,697,559 of OZ024744.1, read as the reverse complement.
CCTAAACATTTTCCAACCCGTCCTTATTGTAGATACTATGGCCTCGGAGCACCCTCCTCCCTTGCTAATCTGATCATCGAAATAGCCGTTGCATATTTCCTCAGCAGGCATCGAGATCTGTGTGAGAAAAGTAAAGTAATGGAGCCGATCTTGAGATCAGACAAAAACTGTTTTCGGACAAAAATCTATTTTCTGTTAGCTGCAATATTTGGCAAAAGGTACAAGCTGAAATGAAATGTTTTGTTCAATAACACAACTGTTTCTACTTTTGGCACAAGGGGTCAGCAATTATCTCAGTACATTACTGGTACTTTGTTTTATCGACTCCTTAAGTTAATCTTGGCTGGATTTGAACTCAGACTGTAAGGGGTCAAATCCCGCCGAGGTTAACTTTGCCTTTCATCCTTAAGGGGTCGATAAAATAAAGTACCAGTAATGTACTGAGATAATTGCTGACCCCTTGTGCCAAAAGTAGAAACAGTTGTGTTATTGAACAAAACATTTCATTTCAGCTTGTACCTTTTGCCAAATATTGCAGCTAACAGAAAATAGTTTTTTGTCCGAAAACAGTTTTTGTCTGATCTCAAGATCGGCTCCATTACTTTACTTTTCTCACACAGATCTCGATGCCTGCTGAGGAAATATGCAACGGCTATTTCGATGAACAGATTAGCAAGGGAGGAGGGTGCTCCGAGGCCATAGTATCTACAATAAGGACGGGTTGGAAAATGTTTAGGGAGCTGCTTCCTCTGTTGACAAAGAAGGGTTTCTCCCTGCGTACGAAAGGCCGATTATATGCCTTTGTGAGATGCGCGATGCTGCATTGTAGTGAGACATGGGCAGCAACTGCAGAGGGTGTGTGACGGCTGGAGAGAAATGAAGCCAGCATGCTCCGTTGGATGTGCAGTGTCAATGTGCGTGAACGACCAAGCATGGATGAGTTGAGAGGGAAACTGTATAATAGGGATAATTTGTAGTGTGCAGGAGAGAATACTGCGATGGTATGGACATGTGATGTGCATGGAGGATGACCACTGGGTAAAGAAGTGCCAAGAAATCCCAGTGGAAGGAAGACTCAGTAGAGGAAGACAACGAAAAACATGGGCGGAGGTGGTGAGAGCAGACCTCAGATTGATGAAGCTCACGGAGATGACGAAAGGACCGTGACAAGTGGAGAAATGCTGTGCTGAATAGGACCCGTCCCACCCTTGCAGGCAGGGAAAGCGAACGTAAAATAATGATAAAGATATTTCGATGACACTGGACAGCAACGGGCCATCTTCGTTGTCAGATACTTTGGCCTCAGTCACTAATATTCAGTTTCATTGGCATTGGCAACATGACCCCAAATTGTGCATTCACCAAAACATCACAATCTACTCGAAGCGGGCTACGTAACTTTGAGCTAACTTCACCCCCACTGTCTGAATGAAGTCCAATTTTCCATCCATTTCCTGGACGTCCATTCGTCCCTCAACTCTGAACGTCTACGGAATTGAGGACCCGAGATAAGACGTTCACATCGGCGTATATTGTCTGGAGACTGGACGTCCAGTTTCCACTGTCACCGTCCAGTCTCTCCGTCCCTCAAATCTGGACCTCTACAGAATTGAGGACCCACGATAAAACGTTCACAGACGGCAGAGGGTTAACTGGAGGCCCAGTTTCCACTGTAATCGTCTGGAGGTTTACAAAATTGAGTGGAGTTCAGAACGTCCACGTGGTCGAGGTAACACTAGATGTCCAGCCTCCACTACAATCTCTGTAGATTTGTTGCTTACTGCCATCGTGCTACATACGATGGTGTAGTGTGGTATAGTGTGGTGTTGTGTGGTGTAGTGTAGTGTAGTGTGGTGTGGTATGGTGTGGTGTAGTGTGGTGTGGTGTGGTGTGGTGTAGTGTGGTGTGGTGTAGTGTGGTGTAGTATGGTGTGGTGTAGTGTAGTGAAGTGTAGTGTAGTGTAATGTGGTGTGGTGTGGTGTCGTGTGTAGTGTAATGCAGTGTGGTGTAGTGTGGTGTGATGTAGTGTAATGAAGTGTGATGTAGGGTAGTGTAGTGTGATGTAGTGTAGTGTAGTGTAGTGTAGTGTAGTGTAGTGTGGTGTGGTGGGTGTACTGTAGTGTAGTGTAATGAAGTGTGAGGTAGTGTAGTGTGGTGTAGTGTAGTGTAATGAAGTGAGGTGTACCACACCACACCGCACCGCACTGCACTGCACTACACCACACTTCATTACACTACACCACGCTACACTACACAACACCACACTACGCCATGCGACACGACACTACACCACACCACACCACACCACACCACACCACACTTCATTACACTACACCACACTACACTGCAATACACCACACCACACCACACTACACTACACTACACTACACTACACTACACACCACACCACACCACACTACACTACACCGCACTTAATTACACTACACTACACCACACTTCATTACACTACAATACAACATACTACACTACACTACACTACACTACACTACACTACACTACACTACACTACACTACACTACACTACACTACACTACACCACATCACACCATACTACAGTACACCACACCAGCCTACATTACACCACACTACAATACACTACACTACACTACACCACACCACACCATACTACAGTACACCACACCAGCCTACATTACACCACACTACACTACACTACACTACACTACACCACACTACAATACACCACACTACACTACACTACACTACACTACACTACACTACACTACACCAGACCACAACACACTACACTACACCACGCTACACCACACTACACCACACCACACTACATTACACTACACTACACTACACTACACTACACTACACTACACCATACTACAATACACTACACCACACTTCATTACACTACACTACACTACACCAGACCACACCAGACCACACTACACTACACCACACTACACCATACTACACTACACTACACTACACTACACTACACTACACTACACCACACTACACCCCACCACACTACACCACACTACACTACACTACACCACACCACACTGCACCACACTACACTACACTACACCACACTTCATTACACTACACCACACCACACTACACTACACCACACTGCAATACACCACACTACACTACACTACACTACACTTCATTACACCACACTTCACTACACCACACTTCATTACACTACACCATACTACACTACACTACACCACACTATACTACACCACACCACACCACACTACACTACACCAGACTACAATACTATACACCATACTTCATTACACTACACTACAACATACCGCACCACACTACACCACACTACACTAAACTACACCACACTACACCACACCACACTACACTACACCACACCATACTATACTACACCATACCACACTATACTACACCACACCACACCACACCACACCACACCACACCACACCACACCACACCACACCACACTACACTACACTACACCACACTACACTATACTACACCACACCACACTACACTACACTGCACTACACCACACTACACCACACTACACTACACTTCACTGCACTACACCACACTACACTACACCACACCACACTACACTACACTACACTACACTACACTACACTACACTTCACTGCACTACACCACACTACACTACACCACACCACACTACACCACACTGCACTACACCACACTACCTACACTACACTACACACCACTACCTACACCACACTACACTACACCACACTACAATACACCACACCACACCACATTACACTACACCACACTACACCACACTAGACCACACCACACTGCAACACACCACACTACACCACACCACACTACACGACACCACACTATACTAAACCACACTACACTACACCACACTTCATTACAATACAATATACCATACTACACTACACTACACACCACACCACACCACACCACACTACACTATACCGCACTTAATTACACTACACTACACCACACTTCATTACACTACAATACAACATACTACACTACACTACACTACACTACACTACACTACACTACACTACACTACACTACACTACACTACACTACACCACACCAGCCTACATTACACCACACTACAATACACCACACTACACTACACCACACTACACTACAGTACACTACACCACACTGCACTACACCACACTACACTACACTACACTACACTACACTACACTACACTACACTACACTACACTACACCACACCATACTACAGTACACCACACCAGCCTACATTACACCACACTACACTACACTACACTACACCACACTACAATACACCACACTACACTACACTACACCAGACCACACCACACCACACCACACTACACCACGCTACACCACACTACACCACACCACACCACACTACATTACACTACACTACACTACACCATACTACAATACACTACACCACACTACATTACACTACACTATACTACACTACACTACACTACAGTACACCACACTACACCCCACCACACTACACTACACCACACTACACTACACTACACCACACCACACTGCACCACACTACACTACACTACACCACACTTCATTACACTACACCACACCACACTACACTACACCACACTGCAATACACCACACTACACTACACTACACTACACTACACTTCATTACACCACACTTCACTACACCACACTTCATTACACTACACTACACCATACTACACTACACTACACCACACTATACTACACCACACCACACCACACTACACTACACCAGACTACAATACTATACACCATACTTCATTACACTACACTACAACATACCGCACCACACTACACCACACTACACTAAACTACACCACACCATACTATACTACACCATACCACACTATACTACACCACACCACACCACACCACACCACACCACACCACACTACACTACACCGCACTGCACTACACCACACTACACTATACTACACCACACCACACTACACTACACTGCACTACACCACACTACACCACACCACACTACACTACACTACACTACACTTCACTGCACTACACCACACTACACTACACCACACTACACTACACTACACTACACTTCACTGCACTACACCACACTACACTACACCACACCACACTACACCACACTGCACTACACCACACTACCTACATTACACTACACTACACTACACACCACACTACACTACACCACACTACAATACACCACACCACACCACATTACACTACACCACACTACACCACACTAGACCACACCACACTGCAACACACCACACTACACCACACCACACTACACGACACCACACTATACTAAACCACACTACACTACACCACACTTCATTACAATACAATATACCATACTACACTACACTACACCACACCACACCATACTACATTACACCACACCACCCTACATTACACCACACCACACCACATTAGTATACACTACACTACACCACACTACACTACACCACACTACACCACACTTCATTACACTACACTACACCATACTACACTACACTACACCACACTATACTACACCACACCACACCACACCACACTACACTACACCAGACTACAATACTATACACCATACTTCATTACACTACACTACAACATACCGCACCACACTACACCACACTACACTAAACTACACCACACTACACTACACCACACCATACTATACTACACCATACCACACTATACTACACCACACCACACCACACCACACCACACCACACCACACCACACCACACTACACTACACCGCACTGCACTACACCACACTACACTATACTACACCACACCACACTACACTACACTGCACTACACCATACTACACCACACCACACTACACTACACTACACTACACTTCACTGCACTACACCACACTACACTACACTACACCACACCACACCACACTACACTACACTACACTTCACTGCACTACACCACACTACACTACACCACACCACACTACACTACACTACACTACACTTCACTGCACTACACCACACTACACTACACCACACTACACTACACCACACTACACCACACTGCACTACACCACACTACCTACATTACACTACACTACACTACACCCCACTACCTACACCACACTACACTACACCACACTACAATACACCACACAACACCACATTACACTACACCACACTACACCACACTAGACCACACCACACTACACTGCACCACACTGCAACACACCACACTACACCACACCACACTACACGACACCACACTATATTAGACTACACCACACCATACCACACTAAACTAGACCACACTACACTGCACCACACTACACCACACTACACTACACTGCACTACACTATACCACACAACACTACACTACACCACACTAGACCACACCACACTACACCACACTACACCACACTGCACTACACCACACTACACTACACTGCACTACACCACACCACACTACACTACACTACATTACACCACACTACACTACACCGCACTACAATGCACCACACTACACCACACTACACTACACTGCACTACACTACACTATACCACACTACACCACACTACACTACACTGCACTACACTACACTATACCACACTACACCACACCACACAACACTACAATACACCACACTAAACCACACCACAGTACACCACACTACACTAAACCACACTGCAATACACCACACTACACTACACTACACTACACTACACCACACCACAATACACTACACCACACCACACTACACTGCACCACACCACACTACACTACACTACACTGCACCACACTCCACTACACCACACTACACCACACTACACCACACAACACTAGACCACACTAGACCACACCACACTACACCACACTACACCACACTACAATACACTACACCACACTACACTACACCACACTACACCACACTACACCACACTGCACTACACCACACTACCCTACATTACACCACACTAGATCACATCAAACTACACCACACAACACTACACCACACCACACCACACTACACTGCACCACACTGCACTACACCAAACTACACTACACCACACCACACTACACTGCACTATACTAAACTACACTAGACCACACTACACTGCATTACACCACACTATACTACACTACACTACACCACACTACACTACACCACACCACACCACACTACACTAGACCAAACTACACTACACTGCAACACAATACACCACAATAGACCATACCGCACTACACCACACTACACCACACTATACTACATTGCACTACACCACACTACACCACACCACACTACACTACATTGCACCACACCACACTACACTACACCACACCACACTGCACTACACTACACTGCACCACACTACACCACACAACACTACACCACACTAGACCACACCTCACTACACTACACCACACTGCACTACACCACACTACACCACAGCACACTACACCACACCACACTACACTACACCACACTACACCATACTACACCACACCACACTTCACCACACCACACCACATTACACCACACCACACTACACTACACCACACCACACTACACTACACCACATCACACTAAACTGCACTGCACCACACGATACTACACTACACCACTCCACACCACACTACACTACACTACACTGCACCACACTGCACTACACCACACTACACTACACCACACGACACTACACTACACCACACGACACTACACCACACTGCACTACACCACACTACACTACACTACACCACACTACACTATACTACACTACACCACATTACACCACACTACATTGCACTACACCACACTATACTACACTACACTACACCACACCACACTACACCACACTACACTGCACCACACTACACTACACTACACCACACTACACCACACCACACTACACCACACCACACGAAACCACACTATACTACACCACACCACACTACACTACACCACACTACACCATACCACACCACACTACACCACGCCACACTACACCACGCTACACCACACCACACCACACTACACTGCACCATACTACACCAGACTACACTGTACTACACTACACTACACCACACTACACCACACCACACCACACAACACTACACTACACCACACTAGACCACATCACACTACACCATACTACACTACACCACACCACACCACACTGCACCACACTTCACTACTCCACACCACACGACACTGCACTATACTAAACTACACCACACCACACTACACCACACGATACTACACCACACTACACCACACGACACTACACTACACCACACTACACTACACTGCACCACACTACACTACACCACACCACACTACACTACACTGCACCACACTACACTACACTACACTATACCACACCACACCACACCACACTACACCACACTATACTACACTACACCACACAACACCACACCACACTACACTACACTACACTACACTACACTACACCACACTACACCACACTACACCACACTACACTACACTGCACTACACCACACTGCACCACACCACACTACACTACACTGCACCACACACCACTACCCATACTACACCACACCACACTACACCACACCACACTACACCACACCACATTACACCACACTACACTACACCACACTACACCACACCACACTACACCACACTACAATACACTACACCACACTTCATTACACTACACCACACTACACTACACTACACTACACCACACTGCACTACACCACACTACACTACACCACACTACACTACACCACACTACACCACACCACATTACACTACACCACACTACACTACACTGCACCACACTACACCACACTGCACTACACTACACCACACCACACTACAGCACACTACACCACACTACACTACACAACACTACACCACACTACACCACACCACACTACACTGAACCACACTACACCACACCACACCACACTACACTACACTACACCACACTACACCACACCACACAAAACCACACTATACTACACCACACTACACTGTACTACACCACTATATACCACACCACACCACACTACACTACACTGCAACACACTACACCACACTATACTGCACCACACTGCACTACACCACACTACACCACACTACACTACACCACACCACACAACACTACACCACAATAGACCATACCGCACTACACCACATAACACCACACTATACTACATTGCACTACACCACACCACACTACACCACACTACACTACATTGCACCACACCACACTACACTACACCACACCACACTGCACTACACTGCACCACACTACACTACACTATACCACACTACACTACACTGTACTACACCACACTCTACTACACTACACCACACCACACTACACTACACCACACTACACTACACCACACCACACCACACAACACTACACCACACTAGACCACACTGCACTACACCACACAACAACACACTGCACTACACCACACTACAACACAGCACACTGCACCACACCACACTACACAGCACCAAACCTCACTACATCATACTATACCACACCCACTACACCACACCACACTACACTACACCACAGTACACCATACTACACCACACCACACTACACCACACCACACCACACTACACCACACCACACTACACTACACTACACCACACTACACTACACTGCACCACACTATACTACACTACACCACTCCACACTACACTACACTACACTGCACCACACTGCACTACACCACACTACACTACACCACATTACACCACACTACATTGCACTACACCACACTACACTACACTGCACCACACCACACTACACTACACCACAGCACACCACACTACCCTACATTACACTACACTACACCACACCACACGAAACCACACTATACTACACCACACCACACCACACTACACCACGCTACACCATACCACACTACACCACACTACACTACACTGTACTACACTACACTACACCACACAACCCTACACTACACCACACTAGACCACATCAAACTACACCACACAACACTACACCACACCACACTACACTGCAACACACTTCACTACACCAAACTACACTACACCACACCACACTACACTGCACTATACTAAACTACACCAGACCACACTATACTGCATTACACCACACTATACTACACTACACCACACTACACTACACCACACCACACCACACCACACCACACTACACTACACCAAACTACACTACAACACAATACACCACAATAGACCATACCGCACTACACCACACACCACACTATACTACATTGCACTACACCACACTACACCACACCACACTACACCACACTACACTACATTGCACCACACCACACTACACTACACCACACCACACTGCACTACACTACACTGCACCACACTGCACTACACTACACTGCACCACACTACACCACACAACACTACACCACACTAGACCACACCTCACTACACTACACCACACTGCACTACACCACACTACACCACACTGCACTACACCACAGCACACTACACCACACTACACTGCACCACACAACACCACACTACACCACACTACACTACACCACACTACACCATACTACACCACGCCACACTACACCACACCACACCACATTACACCACACCACACTACACTACACCACACCACACTACACTACACTACACCACATCACACTACACTGCACTGCACCACACGATACTACACTACACCACTCCACACCACACTACACTGCACCACACTGCACTACATCACACTACACTACACCACACCACACTACACCACACTGCACTACACCACACTACACTACACCACACTACACTACACCACATTACACCACACTACATTGCACTACACCACACTATACTACACTACACTACACCACACCACACAACACCACACTACACCACACCACACTACACTACACTGCACCACACTACACTACACTGCACCATACCACACTACACTACACCACACCACACTACACCACAGCACACCACACTATCCTACATTACACTACACTACACTACACTACACCACACTACACCACACCACACTACACTACACCACACCACACTACACCACACGACACTACACCACACTGCACTACACCACACTACACTATACTACACTACACCACACTACATTGCACTACACCACACTATACTACACTACACTACACCACACCACACTACACCACACTACACCACACCACACTACACTACACTGCACCACACTACACTACACTGCACCACACCACACTACACTACACCACACCACAGCACACCACACTACACCACACTACCCTACATTACACTACACTACACTACACTACACCACACTACACCACACCACACTACACCACACCACACGAAACCACACTATACTACACCACACCACACTACACTACACCATACCACACCACACTACACCACGCCACACTACACCACGCTACACCACACCACACTACACCACACTACACTGCACCATACTACACTGTACTACACTACACTACACCACACCACACCACACAACACTACACCACACTAGACCACATCACACTACACCATACTACACTACACCACACCACACTACACTTCACTACTCCACACCACACGACACTGCACTATACTAAACTACACCACACCACACTACACTGGACTACACCACACGATACTACACTACACTACACCACACGACACTACACTACACCACACTACACTACACTGCACCACACTACACCACACCACAATACACGACACTGCACCACACTACACTACACTACACCACACCACACTACACTGTACTACACCACACTATACTACACTACACCACACAACACCACACCACACTACACTACACCACACTACACTACACTGCACCACACTACACCACACTACACCACACTACACTACACTGCACTACACCACACTGCACCACACCACACTACACTAAACTGCACCACACCCCACTACCCCATACTACACCACACCACACTACACCACACCACACTACACCACACCACATTACACCACACTACACTACACCACACTACACCACACTACACTGCAATACACTACACCACACTTCATTACACTACACCACAAGACACTACACTACACCACACTGCAATACACCACACTACACTACACTACACTACACTACACTACACACCACACTACACTACACCACATTACACTACACTACACTACACACCACACTACACTACACTACACTTCATTACACCACACTTCACTACACCACACTTCATTACACTACACTACACCATACTACACTACTCTACACCACACTATACTACACCACACTACACTACACTTCATTACAATACAATACACCATACTACACTACACTACACTACACCACACCATACTACATTACACCACACCACACCACACTACACTACACTGCACCACACTACACCATACTACACCACACCACACTACATTACACTACACTACACCACACTACACTACACCACACTACACCACACCACACTACACTACACCACACTACACTACACCACACTACACCACACCACACTGCACCACACTACACTACAATACACTACACCACACCACACTACACTACACCACACTGCAATACACCACACTACACTACACTACACTACATTACACTACACTACACTACACTACACCACACTTCATTACACTACACTACACCATACTACACTGCTCTACACCACACTATACTACACCACACTACACTACACCACACTTCATTACAATACAATACACCATACTACACTACACTACACCACACCATACTACATTACACCACACCACCCTACATTACACCACACCACACCACACCACATTAGACTACACTACACTACACCACACTACACTACACCAAACTTCATTACACTACACATAACCACACTATACGACACCACACCACACCACACTACACTACACCACACTACAATACTATACACCACACTTCATCACACTACACTACAACACACCACACCACACTACACCACACTACACTACACCACACTACACCACACCATACTATACTACACCACACCACACTATACTACACCACACCACACCATACTACACTACACCACACTACACTACACCACACTACACCACACCACACTACACCACGCTACACCACACCACACTACACTACACCACACTACACTACACTAAACTGCACCACACAGCACTACACCACACTACACCACACCACACTACACTGCACCACACCACACTACAGTACACTGCACCAGACTGCACTACACCACACTACACAACACCACACCACACTACACTACACCACACTAGACCACACCACACTACACTACATCACACTGCACTACACCACACTACACTACACCACACTACACTACACTGCACTATACTACACTACACTACACTACACCACACTACACCACACTACACCACACCACACTACACTGCACTACACTAGAATACACTACACCACACCACACAACACTACACCACACTACACCACAGTAGACCACACCCAACTACACTACAACACACTGCACTACACTACACCACACTACACTGCACTATACTACACTACACCACACCACATTACACTACACTACACTACACTATACTACACTACACCACACCACATTACACCACACTACACTGCACTACACCACACTATACTACACTACACTACACCACACTACACCACACTACACTACACTGCACCACACTACACTAAACTACACCACACTACACTGTACTGCACTACACCACACCACACAACACTGTACTACACCATACTATACTACACTACACGACACCACACTACACTACACTACACCACACTACACTGCACCACACTGCACTACACCACACAACACTAGACCACACCACACTACACTACACCACACTGCACTACACCACACTACACTGCACCACACCACACTACACCACACTACACCACACCACACTACACAACACCACACCATACCACACTACACTACACCACACTACACTACATTACACCACACAACACTACACCACAGTAGACCACACTAGACCACACCACACTACACCACACTACACCACACTACACTACACCACACTACACCACAGCACACTACACTACACTGCACCACACTACACCACACCACACTGTACTACACCACACCACACTACACTACACTACACCATAATACTATACACCACACTTCATTACACTACACTACAACACACCACACCATACTACACGACACGACACTAAACTAGACCACACTAAACTACACCACACCATACTATACTACACCATACCACACTATACTACACCACACCAGACCACACTACAGTACACCACACTACACTACAATGCACTACACTACACTACACCACACCACACTGCACAACACCACACTACACTACACTACACTGCACTACACCACACCACACAACATTGCACCACACTACACCACACCACACTACACTACACGACACTACATTACACCACACTACACTGCACTATACTGCACTATACTACACTACACCACACCACACTACACTACACTGCACTACACCACACTATACTACACTACACCACACTACACTATACTGCACCACACTACACTACACCACACCACACGACACTACACTATACGACACTACATTACACCACACTACACTGCACTATACTACACTACACCACACCACACCACACTACACTACACTGCACCACACTTCACTACACCACACTACACCACAGCACACCACACTACACTGCACCACACTACACGACACCACACTACACTACACTACACTACACTACACTGCACTACACTGCACTACACCACACTACACAACACTACACCACACTGCACTAAACCTCACTACCCTACATTACACTACACTACACTACACCACACTACACTACACCACACTACACCACACCACACTACACCACGCTACACCACACCACACTACACTACACCACACTACACTGCACCACACTACACTACACTGCACTACACTACACCACACTACACTACACCACACTGCACTACACCACACTAGACCACACCACACTACATTGCACCACACTGCACTACACCACACAACACTACATTACACCACACTACACTGCACTATACTACACCACACCACACTACACGACACCACACTGCACTACACCACACTACACTACACTACACTGCACTACACCACACTACACCACACCACACTACATCGCACCACACTGCACTACACTACACGACACTACATTACACCACACTACACTGCATTATACTACACTACACCACACCACACTACACTGCACTACACCACACTATACTACACTACACCACACTACACTACACCACACCACACTACACTGCACCACACTACACTATACCACACCACCTTACACCACACTACACTACACCACACTACACTACACTACACCACACCACACTACACTACACCACACTGCACTACACCACACTACACCACACCACACCACACTACACTGCATCACACTACACGACACCACACTACACTACACTGCACCACACTGCACTACACCACATTACACAACACTACACTACACCACACTGCACTACACCACACTACCCTACACCACACTGCACTACACCACACTACACCACACCACTCCACACTACACTACACCACACTACACCACACCACATTACACTACACCACACTAAACCACACCACACTACACTACACTGCACCACACCACACTATACTACACTACACCACACCACACTACACTGCACCACACTACACCACACTACACTACACTGCACTACACTACACTACACCACACCACACAACACTACACCACACTAGACCACACCACACTACACCACACTGCTCTACACCACACTACACTACACTGCACTACACCACACCACACTACACTGCACCACAATACACTAACTACACTGCACCACATTACACCACACCACACTACACTACACTGCACCACACTACACTACACTACACCACACCACACTACACCACACTACACTGTACTACACCACTATATACTACACTACACCACACCACACCACACTACACCACACTACGATACACTGCACAACACTACACCACACTACACTACACTGCACCACACTGCACTACACCACACCACACCGCACTACACTACACCACACAACACAACACCACAATAGACCACACCACATTACACCACATTACACCACACTGCACTACACCACACTAGACCACACTGCACTACACCACACTACACTACACTGCACCACACCACACTACACTACACTACACCACATAACACTACACTGCACCACACTACACTACACTACACTATACCACACCACACCACACTGTACTACACCACACTATATTACACTACACCACACCACACTACACTACACTTCACCACACTACACCACAACACACTACACTACACTGCAGCACACTAAACCAAACAACACTACACTACACTGTACCACACTGCACTACACCACACTACACTACACCACACCACACTAGACCACACCACACTACACCACACTGCACTACACCACACTACACTGCACCACACCACACCACACTACACCTTATTACACCACACCACACTACACCACACCACACTACACTACCCCACACTACACCACACCACACTGCACCACACTACACTACACTACACCACACTTCATTACACTACACCACACCACACTACACTACACCACACTGCAATACACCACACTACACTACACTACACTACACTAAACTTCATTACACCACACTTCACTACACCACACTTCATTACACTACACTACACCATACTACACTACTCTACACCAGACTATACTACACCACACTACACTACACCACACTTCATTACACTACACCACACCACACTGCAAGACACCACACTACACTACACTACACTACACTACACTACACTACACTACACTACACTACACTACACCACACCACACCACACTACACTGCACCACACTACACTATACTACACCACACCACACTACACTACACTACACCATACTACACTACACCACACTACACCACACCACACCACACTACACCACACCACAGTACACCACACTTCATTACACTACACCACACCACACTACACTACACCACACTGCAATACACCACACTACACTACACTACACTACACTTCATTACACCACACTTCACTACACCACACTTCATTACACTACACTACACCATACTACACTACACTACACTACACCACACCACCCTACATTACACCACACCACATTAGTATACACTACACTACACCACACTACACTACACCACACTACACCACACTTCATTACACTACACTACACCATACTACACTACACTACACCACACTATACTACACCACACCACACCACACTACAGTACTATACACCACACTTCATTACACTACACTACAACACACCACACTACACTACACCACACTACACCACACCACACTACACTACACCACACCATACGATACTACACCACACCACACTATACTACACCACACCACACTACACTACACCACACTACACCACACCACACCACACTACGCCACACTACGCTACACTACACTGCACCACACTGCACTACACTACACCACACTACACTGCAGTACACCACACTACACTACACTACACTGCACTACACCACACCACACTACACTGCACTACACTGCACGACACTACATTACACCACTACACTGCACTATACTACACCACACTATACTACACTACACTACACCACACCACACCACACTACACTACACTGCACCACACTACACCACACTACACTACACCACACCATACCACGCTACACTACGCTGCACCACACCACACTACACTGTACCACACTGCACTACACCACACTACACCACACCACACTACAGTACAATGCACCACACTGCACTACAGCACACTACACCACACCACACTATACTACACCACACCACACCACACTACACCACACTACACCACTCCACACTACACCACACTACACCACACCACACTGCACCACACTGCACTACACTACACCACACTACACAACACTACACCACACTAGACCACACCACACTACACCACACCACACTACACCACACTACACTACACTGCACTATACTACACTACACCACATCACATTACACCACACTACACTGCACTACACCACACTATAATACACTACACTACACCACACTGCACCACACTACACTAAACCACACCACACTACACTATACTGCACCACACTACACTACACCACACTACACTACACCACACTACACTACACTACACTACACCACACTACACCACACCACACTACACCACACTGCACTACACCACACTGCCCTACATTACACTACACTATACCACACTACAATACACCATACCACACTACACTGCACCACACCACACTACACCACACCACACTACACCACACCACACCACACCACACTACACAACACCACACCATACCACACTACACTAGACCACACTACACCACACCACACTACACTACACTACACTGCACCACACCACACCACACTGCACTACACCACACTACACAACACTACAATACACCACACTACACCACACCACAGTACACTACACCACACTAAACCACACCAAACTACACTACACTGCACCACACTGCACCACACCACACTACACCACACCACACCACACTACACTACACCACACCACACCACACTACACAACACTACACTTCACTACATTGCACCAGACTGCACTACACCATACTGCACTACACCACACTACACTACTCTACACCACACTACACTACACCACACTACACTACACTGCACCACACTACACCACACTACACTGCACCACACTGCACTACACCACACAACACTACACCACACTAGACAACACCACACTACACTACACTGCACCACACCACACTACACTGCACTACACCACACTACACTGAACCACACTACACGACACCACACTACACTACATTGCACCACACTGCACTACACAGCACTACACCACACTATACTACACCACACCACACTACACTACACCACACTACACCACACTACACAGCACCACACTACACCACACTACACTACACTGCACCACACTGCACTACACTACGCCACACCACACTACACTGCACTACCAGACGCTACACTACACCACACTACACTGCACTATACTACATTACACCACACCACATTACACTACACTACACTGCACTATACTACACTACACTACAGTGCACCACACTACACTACACCACACCACATTACACTACACTACACAACACCACACTACACTACACTATACCACACCACACCACACTACACCACACTACACTACACCATACTACACTTTACTACACCACTATATACTACACCACACCACACTACACCACACTACACTACACTACACTGCACCACACTACACCACACTATACTGCACCACACTGCACTACACCACACTACACTACACCACACTACACCACACCACACTACACCACACTACACCACACTACACCACACCACACTACACCACAATAGACCACACCACACTACACTACATTGCACCACACCACACTGCACTACACTACACTGCACCACACTACACTGTAACACACTACACCACACTATACTACACTACACCACACCACACTACACTACACTACACCACATCACACCACACTAAACTGCACTACACTAGACTACACTACACCACACCACACTACACTGCACCACAATATACTACACTCCACCACTCCACACCACACTACACTACACTGCACCACACTACACTACACTGCACCACACTACACCACACCTCACTACACTGCACCACACTACGCTACACTGCACCACACTGCACTACACTACACCACACCTCACTACACTACACGACACTACACCACACTACACTACACCACACTACATTGCACTACACCACACCACACCACACTACACTGCACCACACTACACTACACTGCACCACACTACACCACACCACACCACACTACACTACACCACACTACACCACACCACACTATACTACACCACACCACACTACACTACACCTCACTACACTACACCACACCACAATACACTACCCCACACTACACTACACCACACCACACAACACTACACTACACCACACTAGACCAAACCACACTACACCACACTACACTACACCACACTGCTCTACACTACACCACACTACACTTCACTACACTGCACTACACCACACTACACCACACCACACTACACTGCACCACACTGCACTACACCACACCACACTACATTACACCACACTACACTACACTACACTACACTACACCACACCACATTACACTACACTACACTACACTACACCACACCACACTACACCACACCACACTACACCACACTACACTTTACTACACCACTATATACTACACCACACCACACCACACTACACCACACTGCACCACACTATACTGCACCACACTGCACTACACCACACTACACCACACTACACTACACCACACTACACCACACCACACAACACTACACCACAATAGACCACACCACACTACACTGCACCACACCACACCACACTGCACTACACTACACTGCACCACACTACACTATAACACACCACACCACACTACACTGTACTACACCACACTATACTACACTACACCACACCACACTAAACTACACTGCACTAGACTACACTACACTGCACCACACTATACTACACTCCACCACTCCACACCACACTACACCACACTGCACTACACCACACCTCACTACACTACACGACACTACACCACACTGCACTACACCACACTACACTACACCACACTACACTACACCACACTACACTACACCACACCACATTACACCACACTACATTGCACTACACTACACTACACCACACTGCACCACACTACACTACACTGCACCACACCACACTACACTACACCACACCACACCACACTACACCACACCACACTACACCACACTGCACTACACCACACTACCCTACATTACACTACACTACACTACAGCTACCACACTACACCACACTGCCATACATTACACTACACTACACTACACCACACCACACTACACCACACTACACCACACTACACTGCACCACACTACACCACACCACACTACACTACACCACACCACACGAAACCACGCTATACTACACCACACCACACTACACTACACCACACTACACCACACCACACTACACCATGCTACACCACACCACACTACACTGCACCACACTACACAGTACTACACTACACCACACTACACCACACCACACAACCCTACACTACACCACACTAGATCACGTCACACTACACCACACCAAACTACACTACACCACACCACACTACACTGCACTATACTAAACTACACCACACCACACTACACTCCATTACACCACACTATACTACACTACACTACACCACACTACACTACACCACACTACACTACACCACACTACACTACACTGCACAACACTACACTACACCACACCACACTATACTACACTACACCACACTACACTACACCACACCACACTACACTACACTATACCACACTACACTGTACTACACCACTATATACTACACCACACCACACCACACTAAACTACACCACACTATACTACACCAAACTACACCACACCACACCACACCACACCACAATAGACCATACCGCACTACACCACACTATACTACATTGCACTACACCACACTACACCACACCACACTACACTACACCACACCACACTGCACTACACCACACCACACCACACTACACTACACTGCACCACACTACACCACACTGCACTACAGCACACTACACTACACCACACCACACTAAACCACACTACCTACATCACACTACCTACACCACACTACACTGCACCACACTGCACTACACCACACTACACTACACTACACTACACCACACTACACCACACCACACTACGCCACACTACACTAAACCACACTGCACTACACCACACTACACCGCACTACACCACCTACACCACACCACACGACACTGCACCACACCACACTACGCCACACTACACTACACCACACCGCACTACACTACACTACACTAAACCACAGTACACTACACTAAACCACACCACACTACACTGCACTGCACCACACTATACTACACTACACCACACTACACTGCACCACACTGCACTACACGACACTACACCACACCTCACTACACCACACTGCACTACACCACACTACACTACACCACACTACACTATACTACACTACACCACACCACATTACACCACACCACACTATACTACACCACACTACACCACACTACACTGCACTGCACTGCACCACACCACACTACACTACACCACACTACACCACACTACACCACACTACACTACACTGCACTACACTACACCACACCACACTACACCACACCACATTACACTACACCACACTACACTGCACCACACTATACTATACCACTCCACACCACACTACACTACACTGCACTACACTGCACTACACCACACTACACCACACTACACTACACCACACTGCACTACACTACACTGCACTACACTACACCACACTATACTACACTACACCACACTATACTACACTACACCACACCACACCACACCACACTACACTGCACCACACTACACTACACCACACTACACCACACCACACCACAGTGCACTACACCACACTACCCTACATTACACTACACTACACCACACTACAATGCACCACACTGCACTACACCACACTACAACACATTACACCACAATACATTGCACTACACCACACTATACTACACTACACTACACTACACCACACCACACTACACCACACTACACTACACCACACCACACTACACCACACTACACCACACTGCACTACACCACACTACCCTACACTACACTACACCACACTATACTACACCACACCGCACCACACCACACCACACTACACCATACCACACCACACTGCACCACACCACGCTACACCACACCACACTACACTGCACCGCACTACACCACACTACACTGTACTACACTACACCACACCACACAACCCTACACTACACCACACTAGACCACATCACACTACACCACACTACACTACACTACACCACACTACACTATACTACACTACACCACATTACACCACACTACATTGCACTACACCACACTATACTACACTACACTACACCACACCACACTACACCACACTACACTACACTGCACCACACTACACTACACTACACCACACTACACCACACCACACCACACGAAACCACACTATACTACACCACACCACACTACACTACACCACACTACACCATACCACACCACACTACACCACGCCACACTACACCACGCCACACTACACCACGCTACACCACACCACACCACACTACACTGCACCATACTACACCAGACTACACTGTACTACACTACACTACACCACACTACACCACACCACACCACACAACACTACACTACACCACACTAGACCACATCACACTACACCATACTACACTACACCACACCACACCACACTGCACCACACTTCACTACTCCACACCACACGACACTGCACTATACTAAACTACACCACACCACACTACACCACACGATACTACACCACACTACACCACACGACACTACACTACACCACACTACACTACACTGCACCACATTACACTACACCACACCACACTACACTACACTGCACCACACTACACTACACTACACTATACCACACCACACCACACCACACTACACCACACTATACTACACTACACCACACAACACCACACCACACTACACTACACTACACTACACTACACCACACTACACCACACTACACTACACTGCACTACACCACACTGCACCACACCACACTACACTACACTGCACCACACACCACTACCCATACTACACCACACCACACTACACCACACCACACTACACCACACCACATTACACCACACTACACTACACCACACTACACCACACCACACTACACCACACTACACTGCAATACACTACACCACACTTCATTACACTACACCACACTACACTACACTACACTACACCACACTGCACTACACCACACTACACTACACCACACTACACTACACCACACTACACCACACCACATTACACTGCACCACACTACACTACACTGCACCACACTACACCACACTGCACTACACTACACCACACCACACTACAGCACACTACACCACACTACACTACACAACACTACACCACACTACACCACACCACACTACACTGAACCACACTACACCACACCACACAAAACCACACTATACTACACCACACTACACTGTACTACACCACTATATACCACACCACACCACACTACACTACACTGCAACACACTACACCACACTATACTGCACCACACTGCACTACACCACACTACACCACACTACACTACACCACACCACACAACACTACACCACAATAGACCATACCGCACTACACCACATAACACCACACTATACTACATTGCACTACACCACACCACACTACACCACACTACACTACATTGCACCACACCACACTACACTACACCACACCACACTGCACTACACTGCACCACACTACACTACACTATACCACACTACACTACACTGTACTACACCACACTCTACTACACTACACCACACCACACTACACTACACCACACTACACTACACCACACCACACCACACAACACTACACCACACTAGACCACACTGCACTACACCACACAACAACACACTGCACTACACCACACTACAACACAGCACACTGCACCACACCACACTACACAGCACCAAACCTCACTACATCATACTATACCACACCCACTACACCACACCACACTACACTACACCACAGTACACCATACTACACCACACCACACTACACCACACCACACCACACTACACCACACCACACTACACTACACTACACCACACTACACTACACTGCACCACACTATACTACACTACACCACTCCACACTACACTACACTACACTGCACCACACTGCACTACACCACACTACACTACACCACATTACACCACACTACATTGCACTACACCACACTACACTACACTGCACCACACCACACTACACTACACCACAGCACACCACACTACCCTACATTACACTACACTACACCACACCACACGAAACCACACTATACTACACCACACCACACCACACTACACCACGCTACACCATACCACACTACACCACACTACACTACACTGTACTACACTACACTACACCACACAACCCTACACTACACCACACTAGACCACATCAAACTACACCACACAACACTACACCACACCACACTACACTGCAACACACTTCACTACACCAAACTACACTACACCACACCACACTACACTGCACTATACTAAACTACACCAGACCACACTATACTGCATTACACCACACTATACTACACTACACCACACTACACTACACCACACCACACCACACCACACCACACTACACTACACCAAACTACACTACAACACAATACACCACAATAGACCATACCGCACTACACCACACACCACACTATACTACATTGCACTACACCACACTACACCACACCACACTACACCACACTACACTACATTGCACCACACCACACTACACTACACCACACCACACTGCACTACACTACACTGCACCACACTGCACTACACTACACTGCACCACACTACACCACACAACACTACACCACACTAGACCACACCTCACTACACTACACCACACTGCACTACACCACACTGCACTACACCACAGCACACTACACCACACTACACTGCACCACACAACACCACACTACACCACACTACACTACACCACACTACACCATACTACACCACGCCACACTACACCACACCACACCACATTACACCACACCACACTACACTACACCACACCACACTACACTACACTACACCACACTACACTGCACTGCACCACACGATACTACACTACACCACTCCACACCACACTACACTGCACCACACTGCACTACATCACACTACACTACACCACACCACACTACACCACACTGCACTACACCACACTACACTACACCACACTACACTACACCACATTACACCACACTACATTGCACTACACCACACTATACTACACTACACTACACCACACCACACAACACCACACTACACCACACCACACTACACTACACTGCACCACACTACACTACACTGCACCACACCACACTACACTACACCACACCACACTACACCACAGCACACCACACTATCCTACATTACACTACACTACACTACACTACACCACACTACACCACACCACACTACACTACACCACACCACACTACACCACACGACACTACACCACACTGCACTACACCACACTACACTATACTACACTACACCACACTACATTGCACTACACCACACTATACTACACTACACTACACCACACCACACTACACCACACTACACTACACTGCACCACACTACACTACACTGCACCACACCACACTACACTACACCACACCACAGCACACCACACTACACCACACTACCCTACATTACACTACACTACACTACACTACACCACACTACACCACACCACACTACACCACACCACACGAAACCACACTATACTACACCACACCACACTACACTACACCATACCACACCACACTACACCACGCCACACTACACCACGCTACACCACACCACACTACACCACACTACACTGCACCATACTACACTGTACTACACTACACTACACCACACCACACCACACAACACTAGACCACATCACACTACACCATACTACACTACACCACACCACACTTCACTACTCCACACCACACGACACTGCACTATACTAAACTACACCACACCACACTACACTGGACTACACCACACGATACTACACTACACTACACCACACCACACTACACTGTACTACACCACACTATACTACACTACACCACACAACACTACACCACACTACACTACACTGCACCACACCACACTACACGACACTGCACCACACTACACTACACTACACCACACCACACTACACTGTACTACACCACACTATACTACACTACACCACACAACACCACACCACACTACACTACACCACACTACACTACACTGCACCACACTACACCACACTACACCACACTACACTACACTGCACTACACCACACTGCACCACACCACACTACACTAAACTGCACCACACCCCACTACCCCATACTACACCACACCACACTACACCACACCACACTACACCACACCACATTACACCACACTACACTACACCACACTACACCACACTACACTGCAATACACCACACCACACTTCATTACACTACACCACAAGACACTACACTACACCACACTGCAATACACCACACTACACTACACTACACTACACTACACTACACACCACACTACACTACACCACATTACACTACACTACACTACACACCACACTACACTACACTACACTTCATTACACCACACTTCACTACACCACACTTCATTACACTACACTACACCATACTACACTACTCTACACCACACTATACTACACCACACTACACTACACTTCATTACAATACAATACACCATACTACACTACACTACACTACACCACACCATACTACATTACACCACACCACACCACACTACACTACACTGCACCACACTACACCATACTACACCACACCACACTACATTACACTACACTACACCACACTACACTACACCACACTACACCACACCACACTACACTACACCACACTACACTACACCACACTACACCACACCACACTGCACCACACTACACTACAATACACTACACCACACTTCATTACACTACACCACACCACACTACACTACACCACACTGCAATACACCACACTACACTACACTACACTACATTACACTACACTACACTACACTACACCACACTTCATTACACTACACTACACCATACTACACTGCTCTACACCACACTATACTACACCACACTACACTACACCACACTTCATTACAATACAATACACCATACTACACTACACTACACCACACCATACTACATTACACCACACCACCCTACATTACACCACACCACACCACACCACATTAGACTACACTACACTACACCACACTACACTACACCAAACTTCATTACACTACACATAACCACACTATACGACACCACACCACACCACACTACACTACACCACACTACAATACTATACACCACACTTCATCACACTACACTACAACACACCACACCACACTACACCACACTACACTACACCACACTACACTACACCACACCATACTATACTACACCACACCACACTATACTACACCACACCACACCATACTACACTACACCACACTACACTACACCACACTACACCACACCACACTACACCACGCTACACCACACCACACTACACTACACCACACTACACTACACTAAACTGCACCACACAGCACTACACCACACTACACCACACCACACTACACTGCACCACACCACACTACAGTACACTGCACCAGACTGCACTACACCACACTACACAACACCACACCACACTACACTACACCACACTAGACCACACCACACTACACTACATCACACTGCACTACACCACACTACACTACACCACACTACACTACACTGCACTATACTACACTACACTACACTACACCACACTACACCACACTACACCACACCACACTACACTGCACTACACTAGAATACACTACACCACACCACACAACACTACACCACACTACACCACAGTAGACCACACCCAACTACACTACAACACACTGCACTACACTACACCACACTACACTGCACTATACTACACTACACCACACCACATTACACTACACTACACTACACTATACTACACTACACCACACCACATTACACCACACTACACTGCACTACACCACACTATACTACACTACACTACACCACACTACACCACACTACACTACACTGCACCACACTACACTAAACTACACCACACTACACTGTACTGCACTACACCACACCACACAACACTGTACTACACCATACTATACTACACTACACAACACCACACTACACTACACTACACCACACTACACTGCACCACACTGCACTACACCACACAACACTAGACCACACCACACTACACTACACCACACTGCACTACACCACACTACACTGCACCACACCACACTACACCACACTACACCACACCACACTACACAACACCACACCATACCACACTACACTACACCACACTACACTACATTACACCACACAACACTACACCACAGTAGACCACACTAGACCACACCACACTACACCACACTACACCACACTACACTACACCACACTACACCACAGCACACTACACTACACTGCACCACACTACACCACACCACACTGTACTACACCACACCACACTACACTACACTACACCATAATACTATACACCACACTTCATTACACTACACTACAACACACCACACCATACTACACGACACGACACTAAACTAGACCACACTAAACTACACCACACCATACTATACTACACCATACCACACTATACTACACCACACCAGACCACACTACAGTACACCACACTACACTACAATGCACTACACTACACTACACCACACCACACAACACCACACTACACTACACTGCACTACACCACACCACACAACATTGCACCACACTACACCACACCACACTACACTACACGACACTACATTACACCACACTACACTGCACTATACTGCACTATACTACACTACACCACACCACACTACACTACACTGCACTACACCACACTATACTACACTACACCACACTACACTATACTGCACCACACTACACTACACCACACCACACGACACTACACTATACGACACTACATTACACCACACTACACTGCACTATACTACACTACACCACACCACACCACACTACACTACACTGCACCACACTTCACTACACCACACTACTCCACACTACACCACAGCACACCACACTACACTGCACCACACTACACGACACCACACTACACTACACTACACTACACTGCACCACACTGCACTACACCACACTACACAACACTACACCACACTGCACTAAACCTCACTACCCTACATTACACTACACTACACTACACCACACTACACTACACCACACTACACCACACCACACTACACCACGCTACACCACACCACACTACACTACACCACACTACACTGCACCACACTACACTACACTGCACTACACTACACCACACTACACTACACCACACTGCACTACACCACACTAGACCACACCACACTACATTGCACCACACTGCACTACACCACACAACACTACATTACACCACACTACACTGCACCACACTACACTGCACTATACTACACCACACCACACTACACGACACCACACTGCACTACACCACACTGCACTACACCACACTACACCACACCACACTACATCGCACCACACTGCACTACACTACACGACACTACATTACACCACACTACACTGCATTATACTACACTACACCACACCACACTACACTGCACTACACCACACTATACTACACTACACCACACTACACCACACCACACTACACTGCACCACACTACACTATACCACACCACCTTACACCACACTACACTACACCACACTACACTACACTACACCACACCACACTACACTACACCACACTGCACTACACCACACTACACCACACCACACCACACTACACTGCATCACACTACACGACACCACACTACACTACACTGCACCACACTGCACTACACCACATTACACAACACTACACTACACCACACTGCACTACACCACACTACCCTACACCACACTGCACTACACCACACTACACCACACCACTCCACACTACACTACACCACACTACACCACACCACATTACACTACACCACACTAAACCACACCACACTACACTACACTGCACCACACCACACTATACTACACTACACCACACCACACTACACCACACTACACTGCACCACACTACACCACACTACACTACACTGCACTACACTACACTACACCACACCACACAACACTACACCACACTAGACCACACCACACTACACCACACTGCTCTACACCACACTACACTACACTGCACTACACCACACCACACTACACTGCACCACAATACACTACACTACACTGCACCACATTACACCACACCACACTACACTACACTGCACCACACTACACTACACTACACCACACCACACTACACCACACTACACTGTACTACACCACTATATACTACACTACACCACACCACACCACACTACACCACACTACGATACACTGCACAACACTACACCACACTACACTACACTGCACCACACTGCACTACACCACACCACACCGCACTACACTACACCACACAACACAACACCACAATAGACCACACCACATTACACCACACTGCACTACACCACACTAGACCACACTGCACTACACCACACTACACTACACTGCACCACACCACACTACACTACACTACACCACATAACACTACACTACACTGCACCACACTACACTACACTACACTATACCACACCACACCACACTGTACTACACCACACTATATTACACTACACCACACCACACTACACTACACTTCACCACACTACACCACACCACACTACACTACACTGCAGCACACTAAACCAAACAACACTACACTACACTGTACCACACTGCACTACACCACACTACACTACACCACACCACACTAGACCACACCACACTACACCACACTGCACTACACCACACTACACTGCACCACACCACACCACACTACACCTTATTACACCACACCACACTACACCACACCACACTACACTACCCCACACTACACCACACCACACTGCACCACACTACACTACACTACACCACACTTCATTACACTACACCACACCACACTACACTACACCACACTGCAATACACCACACTACACTACACTACACTACACTAAACTTCATTACACCACACTTCACTACACCACACTTCATTACACTACACTACACCATACTACACTACTCTACACCAGACTATACTACACCACACTACACTACACCACACTTCATTACACTACACCACACCACACTGCAAGACACCACACTACACTACACTACACTACACTACACCACACCACACCACACTACACTATACTACACCACACCACACTACACTACACTACACCATACTACACTACACCACACTACACCACACCACACCACACCACACTACACCACACCACACTACACCACACCACACTACACCACACTTCATTACACTACACCACACCACACTACACTACACCACACTGCAATACACCACACTACACTACACTACACTACACTTCATTACACCACACTTCACTACACCACACTTCATTACACTACACTACACCATACTACACTACACTACACTACACCACACCACCCTACATTACACCACACCACATTAGTATACACTACACTACACCACACTACACTACACCACACTACACCACACTTCATTACACTACACTACACCATACTACACTACACTACACCACACTATACTACACCACACCACACCACACTACAGTACTATACACCACACTTCATTACACTACACTACAACACACCACACTACACTACACCACACTACACCACACCACACTACACTACACCACACCATACGATACTACACCACACCACACTATACTACACCACACCACACTACACTACACCACACTACACCACACCACACCACACTACACCACACTACGCCACACTACGCTACACTACACTGCACCACACTGCACTACACTACACCACACTACACTGCAGTACACCACACTACACTACACTACACTGCACTACACCACACCACACTACACTGCACTACACTGCACGACACTACATTACACCACTACACTGCACTATACTACACTACACTACACCACACCACACCACACTACACTACACTGCACCACACTACACCACACTACACTACACCACACCATACCACGCTACACTACGCTGCACCACACCACACTACACTGTACCACACTGCACTACACCACACTACACCACACCACACTGCACTACAGCACACTACACCACACCACACTATACTACACCACACCACACCACACTACACCACACTACACCACTCCACACTACACCACACTACACCACACCACACTGCACCACACTGCACTACACTACACCACACTACACAACACTACACCACACTAGACCACACCACACTACACCACACCACACTACACCACACTACACTACACTGCACTATACTACACTACACCACATCACATTACACCACACTACACTGCACTACACCACACCATAATACACTACACTACACCACACTGCACCACACTACACTAAACCACACCACACTACACTATACTGCACCACACTACACTACACCACACTACACTACACCACACTACACTACACTACACTACACCACACTACACCACACCACACTACACCACACTGCACTACACCACACTGCCCTACATTACACTACACTATACCACACTACAATACACCATACCACACTACACTGCACCACACCACACTACACCACACCACACTACACCACACCACACTACACAACACCACACCATACCACACTACACTAGACCACACTACACCACACCACACTACACTACACTACACTGCACCACACCACACCACACTGCACTACACCACACTACACCACACTACAATACACCACACTACACCACACCACACCACAGTACACTACACCACACTAAACCACACCAAACTACACTACACTGCACCACACTGCACCACACCACACTACACCACACCACACCACACTACACTACACCACACCACACCACACTACACAACACTACACTTCACTACATTGCACCAGACTGCACTACACCATACTGCACTACACCACACTACACTACTCTACACCACACTACACTACACCACACTACACTACACTGCACCACACTACACCACACTACACTGCACCACACTGCACTACACCACACAACACTACACCACACTAGACAACACCACACTACACTACACTGCACCACACCACACTACACTGCACTACACCACACTACACTGAACCACACTACACGACACCACACTACACTACATTGCACCACACTGCACTACACAGCACTACACCACACTATACTACACCACACCACACTACACTACACCACACTACACAGCACCACACTACACCACACTACACTACACTGCACCACACTGCACTACACTACGCCACACCACACTACACTGCACTACCAGACGCTACACTACACCACACTACACTGCACTATACTACATTACACCACACCACATTACACTACACTACACTGCACTATACTACACTACACTACAGTGCACCACACTACACTACACCACACCACATTACACTACACTACACTACACTATACCACACCACACCACACTACACCACACTACACTACACCATACTACACTTTACTACACCACTATATACTACACCACACCACACTACACTACACTACACTGCACCACACTACACCACACTATACTGCACCACACTGCACTACACCACACTACACCACACTACACTACACCACACTACAGCACACCACACTACACCACACCACACTACACCACAATAGACCACACCACACTACACTACATTGCACCACACCACACTGCACTACACTACACTGCACCACACTACACTGTAACACACTACACCACACTATACTACACTACACCACACCACACTACACTACACTACACCACATCACACCACACTAAACTACACTACACTAGACTACACTACACCACACCACACTACACTGCACCACAATATACTACACTCCACCACTCCACACCACACTACACTACACTGCACCACACTACACTACACTGCACCACACTGCACTACACTACACCACACC
Source organism: Eledone cirrhosa (assembly GCA_964016885.1). NCBI lineage: Eukaryota > Metazoa > Mollusca > Cephalopoda > Octopoda > Eledonidae > Eledone > Eledone cirrhosa. The sequence goes on along the minus strand of OZ024744.1, from coordinate 9,662,303 downwards.
TCACTACACTGCACCACACTACACTACACTGCACCACACTGCACTACACTACACCACACCTCACTACACTACAAGACACTACACCACACTACACTACACCACACTACATTGCACTACACCACACCACACCACACTACACTGCACCACACTACACTACACTGCACCACACTACACCACACCACACCACACTACACTACACCACACTACACCACACCACACTATACTACACCACACCACACTACACTACACCTCACTACACTACACCACACCACAATACACTACCCCACACTACACTACACCACACCACACAACACTACACTACACCACACTAGACCAAACCACACTACACCACACTACACTACACCACACTGCTCTACACTACACCACACTACACTTCACTACACTGCACTACACCACACTACACCACACCACACTACACTGCACCACACTGCACTACACCACACCACACTACATTACACTACACTACACTACACCACACCACATTACACTACACTACACTACACTACACCACACCACACTACACTATACCACACCACACCACACTACACCACACTACACTACACCACACTACACTTTACTACACCACTATATACCACACCACACTACACCACACTACACTGCACCACACTATACTGCACCACACTGCACTACACCACACTACACCACACTACACTACACCACACTACACCACACCACACAACACTACACCACAATAGACCACACCACACTACACTGCACCACACCACACCACACTGCACTACACTACACTGCACCACACTACACTATAACACACCACACCACACTACACTGTACTACACCACACTATACTACACTACACCACACCACACTACACCACACCACACTAAACTACACTGCACTAGACTACACTACACTGCACCACACTATACTACACTCCACCACTCCACACCACACTACACCACACTGCACTACACCACACCTCACTACACTACACGACACTACACCACACTGCACTACACCACACTACACTACACCACACTACACTACACCACACTACACTACACCACACCACATTACACCACACTACATTGCACTACACTACACTACACCACACTGCACCACACTACACTACACTGCACCACACCACACTACACTACACCACACCACACCACACTACACCACACCACACTACACCACACTGCACTACACCACACTACCCTACATTACACTACACTACACTACAGCTACCACACTACACCACACTGCCATACATTACACTACACTACACTACACCACACCACACTACACCACACTACACTGCACCACACTACACTACACCACACCACACGAAACCACGCTATACTACACCACACCACACTACACTACACCACACTACACCACACCACACTACACCATGCTACACCACACCACACTACACTGCACCACACTACACAGTACTACACTACACCACACTACACCACACCACACAACCCTACACTACACCACACTAGATCACGTCACACTACACCACACCAAACTACACTACACCACACCACACTACACTGCACTATACTAAACTACACCACACCACACTACACTCCATTACACCACACTATACTACACTACACTACACCACACTACACTACACCACACTACACTACACTGCACAACACTACACTACACCACACCACACTATACTACACTACACCACACTACACTACACCACACCACACTACACTACACTATACCACACCACACCACACTACACTGTACTACACCACTATATACTACACCACACCACACCACACTATACTACACCACACCACAATAGACCATACCGCACTACACCACACTATACTACATTGCACTACACCACACTACACCACACCACACTACACTACACCACACCACACTGCACTACACCACACCACACCACACTACACTACACTGCACCACACTACACCACACTGCACTACAGCACACTACACTACACCACACCACACTAAACCACACTACCTACATCACACTACCTACACCACACTACACTGCACCACACTGCACTACACCACACTACACTACACTACACTACACCACACTACACCACACCACACTACGCCACACTACACTAAACCACACTGCACTACACCACACTACACCGCACTACACCACCTACACCACACCACACGACACTGCACCACACCACACTACGCCACACTACACTACACCACACCGCACTACACTACACTACACTAAACCACAGTACACTACACTAAACCACACCACACTACACTGCACTGCACCACACTATACTACAATACACCACACTACACTGCACCACACTGCACTACACGACACTACACCACACCTCACTACACCACACTGCACTACACCACACTACACTACACCACACTACACTATACTACACTACACCACACCACATTACACCACACCACACTATACTACACCACACTACACCACACTACACTGCACTGCACTGCACCACACCACACTACACTACACCACACTACACAACACTACACCACACTACACTACACTGCACTACACTACACCACACCACACTACACCACACCACATTACACTACACCACACTACACTGCACTGCACCACACTATACTATACCACTCCACACCACACTACACTACACTGCACTACACTGCACTACACCACACTACACCACACTACACTACACCACACTGCACTACACTACACTGCACTACACTACACCACACTATACTACACTACACCACACCACACTACATTGCACTACACCACACTATACTACACTACACCACACCACACCACACCACACTACACTGCACCACACTACACTACACCACACTACACCACACCACACCACAGTGCACTACACCACACTACCCTACATTACACTACACTACACCACACTACAATGCACCACACTGCACTACACCACACTACAACACATTACACCACAATACATTGCACTACACCACACTATACTACACTACACTACACTACACCACACCACACTACACCACACTACACTACACCACACCACACTACACCACACTACACCACACTGCACTACACCACACTACCCTACACTACACTACACCACACTATACTACACCACACCGCACCACACCACACCACACTACACCATACCACACCACACTGCACCACACCACGCTACACCACACCACACTACACTGCACCGCACTACACCACACTACACTGTACTACACTACACCACACCACACAACCCTACACTACACCACACTAGACCACATCACACTACACCACACTACACTACACCACACCACACTGCACCACACTTCACTACACCACACCACACGACACTGCACTATACTAAACTACACCACAACACACTACACTGGACTACACCACACTATACTACACTACACTACACTACACCACACCACGCTACACCACACCACACTACACTACACCACACTACACTACACTATACCACACCACACCACACTACACCACACTACACTACACCACACTACACTTTACTACACCACTATATACTACACCACACCACACCACACTACACCACACTACACTACACTACACTGCACCACACTACACCACACTATACTGCACCACACTGCACTACACCACACTACACCACACTACACTACACCACACCACACAACACTACACCACAATAGACCACACCACACTACACTACATTGCACCACACCACACTGCACTACACTACACTGCACCACACTACACTATAACACACCACACCACACTACACTGTACTACACCACACTATACTACACTACACCACACCACACTACACCACACCACACCACACCACACTAAACTACACTGCACTAGACTACACTACACTGCACCACACTATACTACACTCCACCACTCCACACCACACTACACTACACTGCACCACACTGCACTACACCACACCTCACCACACTACACGACACTACACCACACTGCACTACACCACACTACACTACACCACACTACACTACACCACACTACACTACACCACACCACATTACACCACACTACATTGCACTACACTACACTACACCACACTGCACCACACTGCACCACACCACACTACACTACACCACACCACACTACACCACACCACACTACACCACACTGCACTACACCACACTACCCTACATTACACTACACTACACTACAGCTACCACACTACACCACACTGCCATACATTACACTACACTACACTACACCACACTACACTACACTACACCACACCACACTACACCACACTACACCACACTACACTGCACCACACTACACCACACCACACTACACTACACCACACCACACGAAACCACGCTATACTACACCACACCACACTACACTACACCACACTACACCACACCACACCACACTACACCATGCTACACCACACCACACTACACCACACTACACAGTACTACACTACACTACACCACACCACACAACCCTACACTATACCACACTAGATCACGTCACACTACACCACACTACACTACACCACACCACACCACACCACACCAAACTACACTACACCACACCACACTACACTGCACTATACTAAACTACACCACACCACACTACACTCCATTACACCACACTATACTACATTACACTACACCACACTACACTACACCACACTACACTACACTGCACAACACCACACTACACCACACCACACTATACTACACTACACCACACCACACTACACTACACTATACCACACCACACCACACTACACTGTACTACACCACTATATACTACACCACACCACACCACACTAAACTACACCACACTATACTACACCAAACTACACCACACCACACCACACCACACCACACCACAATAGACCATACCGCACTACACCACACTATACTACATTGCACTACACCACACTACACCACACCACACTACACTACATTGCACCACACCACACTACACTACACCACACCACACTGCACTACACCACACCACACCACACTACACTACACTGCACCACACTACACCACACTGCACTACAGCACACTACACTACACCACACCACACTAAACCACACTACCTACATCACACTACCTACACCACACTACACTGCACCACACTGCACTACACCACACTACACTACAGCACACCACACAACACTTCACCACACTACGCCACACTACACTAAACCACACTGCACTACACCACACTACACCGCACTACACCACCTACACCACACCGCACGACACTGCACCACACCACACTACGCCACACTACACTACACCACACCGCACTACACTACACTAAACCACAGTACACTACACTGCACCACACCACACTACACTGCACTGCACCACACTATACTACACTGCACCACACTATACTACACTACACTACTCCACACCACACTGCACCACACTGCACTACACTACACTACACCACACCTCACTACACCACACTGCACTACACCACACTACACTACACCACACTACACTACACCACACCACATTACACCACACTATACTACACCACACTACACTGCACTGCACTGCACCACACCACACTACACTACACCACACTACACCACACTACACCACACTACACTGCACTACACTACACCACACTACACTACACCACACTATACTACACTACACCACACCACACTACACTGCACTACACCACACTACACTACACTACACCACACTGCACTACACTACACTGCACTACACTACACCACACTATACTACACTACACCACACCACACTACATTGCACTACACCACACTATACTACACTACACCACACCACACCACACCACACTGCACCACACTACACTACACCACACTACACCACACCACACCACAGTGCACTACACCACACTACCCTACATTACACTACACTACACCACACTACAATGCACCACACTGCACTACACCACACTACACCACATTACACCACACTACATTGCACTACACCACACTATACTACACTACACTACACCACACCACACCACACTACACCACACTGCACTACACCACACTACCCTACACTACACTACACCACACTATACTACACCACACCACACTGCACCACACCACGCTACACCACACCACACTACACTGCACCGCACTACACCACACTACACTGTACTACACTACACCACACCACACAACCCTACACTACACCACACTAGACCACATCACACTACACCACACTACACTACACCACACTGCACTACACCACACCACACTGCTCCACACTTCACTACACCACACCACACGACACTGCACTATACTAAACTACACCACACCACACTACACTGGACTACACCACACTATACTACACTACACTACACTACACCACACCACATTACACTACACTACACCACACTACACTACACTATACCACACCACACCACACTACACCACACTACACTACACCACACTACACTTTACTACACCACTATATACTACACCACACCACACCACACTACACCACACTACACTACACTGCACCACACTACACCACACTATACTGCACCACACTGCACTACACCACACTACACCACACTACACTACACCACACTACACCACACCACACAACACTACACCACAATAGACCACACCACACTACACTACATTGCACCACACCACACCACACTGCACTACACTACACTGCACCACACTACACTATAACACACCACACCACACTACACTGTACTACACCACACTATACTACACTACACCACACCACACTACACCACACCACACTAAACTGCACTAGACTACACTACACTGCACCACACTATACTACACTCCACCACTCCACACCACACTACACTACACTGCACCACACTGCACTACACCACACCTCACCACACTACACGACACTACACCACACTGCACTACACCACACTACACTACACCACACTACACTACACCACACTACACTACACCACACCACATTACACCACACTACATTGCACTACACTACACTACACCACACTGCACCACACTGCACCACACCACACTACACTACACCACACCACACTACACCACACCACACTACACCACACTGCACTACACCACACTACCCTACATTACACTACACTACACTACAGCTACCACACTACACCACACTGCCATACATTACACTACACTACACTACACCACACTACACTACACTACACCACACCACACTACACCACACTACACCACACTACACTGCACCACACTACACCACACCACACTACACTACACCACACCACACGAAACCACGCTATACTACACCACACCACACTACACTACACCACACTACACCACACCACACCACACTACACCATGCTACACCACACCACACTACACCACACTACACAGTACTACACTACACTACACCACACCACACAACCCTACACTATACCACACTAGATCACGTCACACTACACCACACTACACTACACCACACCACACCACACCACACCAAACTACACTACACCACACCACACTACACTGCACTATACTAAACTACACCACACCACACTACACTCCATTACACCACACTATACTACACTACACTACACCACACTACACTACACCACACTACACTACACTGCACAACACCACACTACACCACACCACACTATACTACACTACACCACACCACACTACACTACACTATACCACACCACACCACACTACACTGTACTACACCACTATATACTACACCACACCACACCACACTAAACTACACCACACTATACTACACCAAACTACACCACACCACACCACACCACACCACACCACAATAGACCATACCGCACTACACCACACTATACTACATTGCACTACACCACACTACACCACACCACACTACACTACATTGCACCACACCACACTACACTACACCACACCACACTGCACTACACCACACCACACCACACTACACTACACTGCACCACACTACACCACACTGCACTACAGCACACTACACTACACCACACCACACTAAACCACACTACCTACATCACACTACCTACACCACACTACACTGCACCACACTGCACTACACCACACTACACTACAGCACACCACACAACACTTCACCACACTACGCCACACTACACTAAACCACACTGCACTACACCACACTACACCGCACTACACCACCTACACCACACCGCACGACACTGCACCACACCACACTACGCCACACTACACTACACCACACCGCACTACACTACACTAAACCACAGTACACTACACTGCACCACACCACACTACACTGCACTGCACCACACTATACTACACTGCACCACACTATACTACACTACACTACTCCACACCACACTGCACCACACTGCACTACACTACACTACACCACACCTCACTACACCACACTGCACTACACCACACTACACTACACCACACTACACTACACCACACCACATTACACCACACCACACTATACTACACCACACTACACTGCACTGCACTGCACCACACCACACTACACTACACCACACTACACCACACTACACCACACTACACTGCACTACACTACACCACACTACACTACACCACACTATACTACACTACACCACACCACACTACACTGCACCACACTACACTACACTACACTACACCACACTGCACTACACTACACTGCACTACACTACACCACACTATACTACACTACACCACACCACACTACATTGCACTACACCACACTATACTACACTACACCACACCACACCACACCACACTGCACCACACTACACTACACCACACCACACCACAGTGCACTACACCACACTACCCTACATTACACTACACTACACCACACTACAATGCACCACACTGCACTACACCACACTACACCACATTACACCACACTACATTGCACTACACCACACTATACTACACTACACTACACCACACCACACCACACTACACCACACTGCACTACACCACACTACCCTACACTACACTACACCACACTATACTACACCACACCACACTGCACCACACCACGCTACACCACACCACACTACACTGCACCGCACTACACCACACTACACTGTACTACACTACACCACACCACACAACCCTACACTACACCACACTAGACCACATCACACTACACCACACTACACTACACCACACTGCACTACACCACACCACACTGCTCCACACTTCACTACACCACACCACACGACACTGCACTATACTAAACTACACCACACCACACTACACTGGACTACACCACACTATACTACACTACACTACACTACACCACACCACATTACACTACACTACACCACACTACACTACACTATACCACACCACACCACACTACACCACACTACACTACACCACACTACACTTTACTACACCACTATATACTACACCACACCACACCACACTACACCACACTACACTACACTGCACCACACTACACCACACTATACTGCACCACACTGCACTACACCACACTACACCACACTACACTACACCACACTACACCACACCACACAACACTACACCACAATAGACCACACCACACTACACTACATTGCACCACACCACACCACACTGCACTACACTACACTGCACCACACTACACTATAACACACCACACCACACTACACTGTACTACACCACACTATACTACACTACACCACACCACACTACACCACACCACACCACACCACACTAAACTGCACTAGACTACACTACACTGCACCACACTATACTACACTCCACCACTCCACACCACACTACACTACACTGCACCACACTGCACTACACCACACCTCACTACACTACACGACACTACACCACACTGCACTACACCACACTACACTACACCACACTACACTACACCACACTACACTACACCACACCACATTACACCACACTACATTGCACTACACTACACTACACCACACTGCACCACACTACACTACACTACACTGCACCACACCACACTACACCACACCACACTACACCACACCACACTACACCACACTGCACTACACCACACTACCCTACATTACACTACACTACACTACAGCTACCACACTACACCACACTGCCATACATTACACTACACTACACTACACCACACTACACTACACCACACCACACTACACCACACTATACCACACTACACTGCACCACACTACACCACACCACACTACACTACACCACACCACACGAAACCACGCTATACTACACCACACCACACTACACTACACCACACTACACCACACCACACTACACCATGCTACACCACACCACACTACACCACACTACACAGTACTACACTACACTACACCACACTACACCACACCACACAACCCTACACTACACCACACTAGATCACGTCACACTACACCACACTACACTACACCACACCACACCACACCAAACTACACTACACCACACCACACTACACTGCACTATACTAAACTACACCACACCACACTACACTCCATTACACCACACTATACTACACTACACTACACCACACTACACTACACTGCACAACACTACACTACACCACACTACACCACACCACACTATACTACACTACACCACACCACACTACACTACACTATACCACACCACACCACACTACACTGTACTACACCACTATATACTACACCACACCACACCACACTAAACTACACCACACTATACTACACCAAACTACACCACACCACACCACACCACACCACAATAGACCATACCGCACTACACCACACTATACTACATTGCACTACACCACACTACACAACACCACACTACACTACACCACACCACACTGCACTACACCACACCACACCACACTACACTACACTGCACCACACTACACCACACTGCACTACAGCACACTACACTACACCACACCACACTAAACCACACTACCTACATCACACTACCTACACCACACTACACTGCACCACACTGCACTACACCACACTACACTACAGCACACCACACAACACTTCACCACACTTCACCACACTACGCCACACTACACTAAACCACACTGCACTACACCGCACTACACCACCTACACCACACCACACGACACTGCACCACACCACACTACGCCACACTACACTACACCACACCGCACTACACTACACTAAACCACAGTACACTACACTGCACCACACCACACTACACTGCACTGCACCACACTATACTACACTACACCACACTACACTACACTGCACCACACTGCACTACACTACACTACACCACACCTCACTACACCACACGACACCACACTGCACTACACCACACCACACTACACTATACTACACTACACCACACCACATTACACCACACCACACTACACCACACTACACTGCACTGCACTGCACCACACCACACCACACTACACCACACTACACCACACTACACTGCACTACACTACACCACACCACACTACACCACACTACACTGCACTGCACCACACTATACTACACCACTCCACACCACACTACACTACACTGCACTACACCACACTACACCACACTACACTACACCACACTGCACTACACTACACTACACCACACTATACTACACTACACCACACCACACTACATTGCACTACACCACACTATACTACACTACACCACACCACACTACACTGCACCACACTACACTACACCACACCACACCACAGTGCACTACACCACACTACCCTACATTACACTACACTACACCACACTACACTGCACCACACTGCACTACACCACACTACACCACACTACATTGCACTACACCACACTATACTACACTACACTACACCACACCACACTACACCACACTACACTACACCACACTATACTACACCGCACCACACCACACCACACTACACCATACCACACTGCACCACACCACGCTACACCACACCACACTACACTGCACTACACCACACTACACTGTACTACACTACACCACACAACCCTACACTACACCACACTAGACCACATCACACTACACCACACTACACTACACCACACTGCACTACACCACACCACACTGCACCACACTTCACTACACCACACCACACGACACTGCACTATACTAAACTACACCACACCACACTACACTGGACTACACCACACTATACTACACTACACTACACTGCACCACACCACACTACACTACACTATACCACACCACACTATACTGTACTACACCACACTATACTACACTACACCACACTACACTGCACCACACTACACTGCACTAAACCACACTATACTACACTACACTATACCACACCACACTACACTGCACCACACTACACTGCACTACACCACACTACACTACACTATACTACACCACATTACACCACACTACATTGCACTACACCACACTATACTACACTACACTACACTACACCACACCACACTACACCACACCACACTACACCACACCACACCACACTGCACTACACCACACTACCCTACATTACACTACACTACACCACACTACACCACACTATACTACACCACACCGCACCACAGCACACTACACCACACCACACTACACCATACCACACTGCACCACACCACGCTACACCACACCACACTACACTGCACCGCACTACACCACACTACACTGTACTACACTACACCACACCACACAACCCTACACTACACCACACTAGACCACATCACACTACACCACACTACACTACACCACACCACACTACACTGCACTACACTTCACTACACCACACCACACGACACTGCACTATACTAAACTACACCACACCACACTACACTGGACTACACCACACTATACTACACTACACTACACCACACGACACTACACTACACCACACCACGCTACACTGCACCACACTACACTACACTATACCACACCACACTACACTGTACTACACCACACTATACTACACTACACCACACTACACTACACTACACTACACTGCACCACATTACACTACACCACACCACACCAAACTACACTACACCACACCACACTGCACTATACTAAACTACACCACACCACACTACACTCCATTACACCACACTATACTACACTACACTACACCACACTACACTACACCACACTACACTACACCACACTACACTGCACAACAGTACACTACACCACACTACACTACACCACACTACACTACACCACACCACACTACACTACACTATACCACACCACACCACACTACACTGTACTACACCACTATATACTACACCACACTATACTACACCAAACTACACCACACCACACCACACCACACCACAATAGACCATACCGCACTACACCACACTATACTACATTGCACTACACCACACTACACTACATTGCACCACACCACACTACACCACACTGCACTACACCACACCACACCACACTACACTGCACCACACTGCACTACACCACACTACACCGCACTACACCACCTACACCACACCACACGACACTGCACCACACCACACTACACCACACTACGCCACACTACACTACACCACACCGCACTACACTAAACCACAGTACACTACACTGCACCACACCACACTACACTGCACTGCACCACACTATACTACACTACACCACTCCACACCACACTACACTACACTGCACCACACCTCACTACACCACACTGCACAACACCACACTACACTACACCACACTACACTATACTACACTACACCACACCACACTATACTACACCACACTACACTGCACTGCACTGCACCACACCACACTACACTACACTACACCACACCACACTACCCCACACCACACTACACTGCACTGCACCACACTATACTACACCACTCCACACCACACTACACTGCACTACACCACACTACACTACACTGCACTACACTATACTACACTACACCACACCACACTACATTGCACTACACCACACTACACCACACTACACTGCACCACACTACACCACACCACAGTGCACTACACCACACTACCCTACATTACACTACACTACACCACACTACACTGCACCACACTGCACTACACCACACGACACCACACCACATTACACCACACTACATTGCACTACACCACACTATACTACACCACACCACACTGCACTACACCACACTACCCTACATTACACTACACTACACTACACCACACCACACTACACCATACCACACCACACTACACCACACTACACTGTACTACACTACACCACACCACACAACCCTACACTACACCACACTAGACCACATCACACTACACCACACTACACCACACTGCACTACACCACACTTCACTACACCACACCACACGACACTGCACTATACTAAACTACACCACACCACACTACACTGGACTACACCACACTATACTACACTACACTACACTGCACCACACCACGCTACACTGCACCACACTACACTACACTATACCACACCACACTACACTGTACTACACCACACTATACTACACTACACCACACCACACTACACTGCACCACACTACACCACACTACACTGCACTAAACCACACTATACTACACTACACTACACCACACTACACTACACCACACTACTTTATACTGCACCACACTACACTGCACTACACCACACTACACTACACTATACTACACCACATTACACCACACTACATTGCACTACACCACACTATACTACACTACACTACACTACACCACACCACACCACACTACCCTACATTACACTACACTACACCACACTATACTACACCGCACCACAGCACACTACACCACACCACACTACACCATACCACACTGCACCACACCACGCTACACCACACCACACTACACCGCACTACACCACACTACACTGTACTACACTACACCACACCACACAACCCTACACTACACCACACCACACTACACCACACTACACTACACCACACTGCACTACACCACACCACACCACACTTCACTACACCACACCACACGACACTGCACTATACTAAACTACACCACACCACACTACACCGCACTACACCACACTACACTGTACTACACTACACCACACCACACAACCCTACACTACACCACACCACACTACACCACACTACACTACACCACACTGCACTACACCACACCACACTATACTACACTACACTACACCACACGACACTACACTGCACCACACTACACTACACTATACCACACCACACTACACTGTACTACACCACACTACACTACACTGCACCACACTACACCACATTACACTACACCACACTACACTGCACTAAACCACACTATACTACACTACACTATACCACACCACACTACACCACACTACTTTATACTGCACCACACTACACTGCACCACACCACACTACACTGCACCACACTACACTACACCACACCACACTACACTGCAGCACACTACACCACACCACACTACACTACACTGCACCACACTACACGACATTACACTACACCGCATTACACCACACTACACCACACTACACTATACCACACCACACAACAATACACCACACTGCACTACAACACACTACACTACACCACACTGCACTACAGTACACCACACAACACTACACCATACTAGACCACACCACACTACACTGCACGACACCACACCACACTACACTGCACCACACCACACTACACAACACCACACAACACTACATACTAGACCACACCACACTACACCTCACTGCACTACACCACACTACACTACACCACACTATACTACACTACACTACAGCTCACCACACTACACTGTACTACACCACACTATACTACACTACACCACACCACACTACACTACACTGCACCGCATTACACCACACTACACCGCATTACACCACACTACACTGCACTACACCACACTATACTATACCACACTATACTACACTACACTATACCACACCACACTACACTACACCACACCACACTACACCACACTACACCACACCACACAACACTACACCATACTAGACCACACCACACTACACCACACTGCACTACACCACACTACACTACACTGCACTACACCACACTACACCTCACTACACCACACCACACCACACCACACTACACCACACTACACTACACCACACAACACTACACCACACAACACTACATACTAGACCACACCACACTACACCTCACTGCACTACACCACACTACACTACACCACACCACACTACACCACACCACACTACACTAAACTGCACCACACAACACTACACTCCACCACACCACACAACACTACACCACACTACACCACACTGCACTACACTGCACTACAACACACTACACCACACCACACTACACTGCACCACACCACACTACACTACACTACACCACACTACACTACACTGCACTATACTACACTACACCACACCACATTACACTACACTGCACTACACCACACTATACTACACTACACCACACCACACTACACTACACTACACTGCATCACACCACACCACACTATACTACACTACACCACACCACATCACACTACACTACACCACACCACACTAGACAACACTACACTGCACTACACCACACCACACTACAATACACCACACTGTACAACAACACACTACACCACACCACACTACAATACACCACACTGTATAACAACACACTATACTACACCACACCACACTACACTATCCTACATTACACAACACTACACTACACCACATTACAATACACCACACCACATTACACTACACCAAACTAGACTACACAACACTGCACTAAACTGCACCACACCACAACACACCACACTACACTACACCACACTACACCACACCACACAACACCACACTGCACTACACAACACTTCACCACAGTACGCCACACTACACTAAACCACACTGCACTAAACCACACTGCACTACACCACACCACACCACACTACACCACACCGCACTACACCACACTATACTACACTACACCACACCACATCACACTACACCACACCACATTACACTACACCACACTAGACCACACCACACTACACTGCACCACACCACACTATACTACACTACACCACACCGCACTACACTACACCACACCACACAACACCACAGTACACTACACTGCACTGCACCACACTACACCACTCCACACCACACTACACTGTACCACACTGCACTACACTACACGACACCTCACTACACCACACTGCACTACACTATACTACACTACATTGCACTACACCACACCACACTACACTGCACTGCACCACACTACACCACACTGCACTACACCACACTACCCTACATTACACCACACTACAGCACACTACACTGCACCACACTACACTACATCATACTACACCACACCACACTACACCTCACCACACTACACCACACCACATTACACCACACCACACTACACCACACCACACTACACTGCACCACACTATACTACACTACACCACACTGCACTACACCACACTACACCACACTATACTACACTACACCACACCACATTTCACCACACTACATTGCACTACACCACACTATACTACACCACACCACACTACACCACACTACCCTACACTACACCACACTATACTACACCACACCACACTACACCACACTACCCTACACTACACCACACTATACTACACCACACCACACTACACTACACCACACCACACAACCCTACACTACACCACACTAGACCACATCACACTACACTACACCACACTTCACTACACCACCACACGACACTGCACTATACTAAACTACACAACACCACACTACACTGGACTACACCACACGACACTACACTACACTGCACCACGCTACACTACACTGTACTACACCACACCACACTACACTACACCACACTACACTTCACTACACCACACTACACTATACCACACCACACTACACTGCACCACACTACACTACACTGCAGCACACCACACTACACTACACCACACTGCACTACACGACACTACACTACACGACACTGCACTACACCACACAACACTACACCATACTAGACCACACCACACTACACTACACCACAATACAGTACACTGCACTACACCACACTACACAACACCACACTGCACCTCACTACACCACACCACACCACACTACATACTAGACCACACCACACTGCACTATACCACACTACACCACACCACACTGCACTACACCACAGTACCCTACATTACACTACACCACACCACACTACCTACACCATACCACACTACACTACGCTGCACCACACCACACTACACCACACTATACTACACTACACCACACCACACTACACCGCACCACACTACACCACACTACACTGCACCACACCACACTACAACACACTAGACCACACCACACCACACTGCACTACACCACACCACACCACACTACACTACACCACACCACCACACTACACTGCACTACACCACACTACACCATACTACACCACACCACACCACACAACACTACAACACACTAGACCACACCACACTACACTACACCACACCACACTACACCACACCACACTGCACTACACCACACCACACCACACTATACTACACAACACCACACTACACTACACCACACTAGACCACACCACACCACACAACACTACAACACACTAGACCACACCACACTACACTACACCACACCACACTGCACTACACCACACCACACTATACTACACCACACCACACTATACTACACCACACCACACAACACTACACGACACCACACTACACTACACTACACCACACCACACTACACCACACTAGACCACACCACCACACCGCACACCACTACACCACACCACACCACACTGCACTACACCAAACTACACCACACTGTACTACAACACACTATACTACACTACACCACACCACACTACACTACACTAAACCACAGTACACTACACCAAACTAGACTACACAACACTGCACTAAACTGCACCACACCACACTACACCACACTACAATGCACCACACCACACCACACAACACTTCACCACACTGCACTACACCACACTTCACTACACCACACTGCACCACACCACACTACACTGCACCACACTACACCACACCACACTACACCACACCACACTACCTACACCACACTACACCACACCACACTATACTACACTACACCACACAACAGCACACTACACTAAACCACAGTACACTACACTGCACTACACCACACCACACTGCACTAGACCACACTGCACTACACCGCCCTACATTACACTACCTACATCACACCACACTAGACCACACCACACCACACTACACTACACTGCACCACACTATACTACACCACACCACACTACACTGCACTACACCACACCACATTGCACTACACCACACCACACTACACTGCACCACAGTACACTACACTACACCACACTAGAGCACACCACAGTACACTGCACTGCACCATACCACACTACACCACACCACACTGCACTACACCAAAGTACCCTACATTACACTACACCACACCACACTACACTGCACCACACCACACTATACTACACCACACTACACTGCACCACACCACACTGCACTACACCACACTAGACTACACCACACCACACTATACTACACTACACTACACCACAGTACACTGCACCACACCACACTACACCACACCACACTACACTGCACCACACCACACTATACTACACTGCACCACACCACACTATACTACACCACACCACATCACACTACACTGCACTACACTACACCACACCACATCACACTACACCACTCTATAGTACAGTACACCACACTACATTCTACATTAAAGGAGAGTAAGAATAGGTGGCCAGTATCACATCTGAGTGTCCCCATGACACCGTGTCACCTTTGGAGACGACATGGTGATAATATAACACAGTGTCAAGCTGTCGTCTCTCACAACTTGGCAAACGTCACCCTATCACCTCTCAGACTGTGGGCCCTCATTACAGCTTTGGAGACCCTCAGTGACTAATAACAGGGGCCACAAGGTCTCCTATCTTATCTGTTGGTCACTGTCTTAATGTCACCTCTGAGACTCTGTCATGTCACCATTACAGCTTTGGAGATGACAAGCTGTCACTAATAACAGGGTCACCAGTCAAGGTGGTGTGAGCAGACCTCAGATCGCTGAAGCTCAACGAGGAGATGACGAAGGACCGTGACAATTGGAGAGATGCTGTGCTGAATAGGACCCATCCCAGCCTTGCAAGCAGGGAAAAGCGGATGTATGATGATGATGATGATGACATGCATGGGTCGGATGGACTATACCTTTGTGAGAGATCCAGGCCAGACGACTGTGTTTTAGTTACACGGAACTAACGCCCATATATATATACTAGCAGCAGTACCCAGCATTGCCTGGGTAGGTAAAATAATATCTGCTTTGATGAAAAGGTGTTGATCTTAGCGACTGCTTCTCGATGACTCATCTATGGCTACACACAGGCCATGCGGGGAAGGTTGGTGATGACCTCTATCACTGAGAAACGGGGGTGACTGACAAAGGGGCATGCTGGGAGAGGGAGGTAATGACCTCTAACAGTAAGCCAAATTTCCTCACGCTACTTGATTGAAAACCGATGATTAATGTGGGAGCTAGAGCCGAAAAAGTGGAAATTTTAGTCTAAAAGTGGTATTTTTGAATATTTAAGCGGCTGCCACGCCGTCCCTGAACTACAAATGCAAAATATAAAGCCTTTACAGGATGTGCAATGATAAATTCTATTTTGCTTTAAAAATTGAACGAAATCGGAGGCAAAATGTGGGAGCTAGAGCCAAAAATCTTATTTTTTGATACCTAAAAAAGGTGACCCCCCCCCCCTATCGATCTTTATCTGCAGAATGACCCCGGAATAAAAAAAACGATACGCTGATATATAGAAAAGACTCCTCGATGACTAATCTATGAACCTGTAAAGTTTCATGAAAATCGGTCGTAAGATGTAGGCCCCTATACGTAACACACAGACACACACACACATACTTAATTTTATATATATACAGATGTCATACGATTCTAAAACGTCTTCTTTCTCGTCATACACATCTAGAAGGGCTTAAGAGATCAGAATGAAATGAACAAGACAAAGTTAGATAAAATAAAGTCATTTGTAAGGATATTATACGATATATTTATAATATTTTAATATTTTAAATATATTTTTCCTGGTCGTCTGCTGCCATTGATAGAGAAAGGAGTGGTGGGAGGTAGCTATAACAACCGTGGTAGCAGCACTGAGGTTTGTTTTTAAAGAAGTGAATACAAGAAAAACAAGCAACAAATTTAATTGACTAAAATTAGTTTAAACATCTAAATCTTTTAATATTCTTAAGATTTAGATGTTTAAACGTCAAGTCGCCCCAACACACTTGGGATGCTATCCAGTGCAGCCTGGCCTCAGACAGGCTCACGCGCCAGCTCGACCAGCACCGCCTTGCTTGTTTTCGTGCGGTCTCCAAACCCTACAGTGGTGCCTGGCTCCATGCCCTGCCCTTCCTCTCCACTGGCAAGCAGCTAGACAACCATAGCCTGCGCATCGGCGTTTCCCTGAGGCTTGGCCTCCGGATCTGCCAGCCACACCAATGTCGCTGCGGTTCCACCGTGGACTCTTTCGGCCTCCACCCGCTTTCCTGTCGCCGCAGTGCCGGCCACATTCCATGACATGCTGCCCTCAACGGGGTCATTAAGCAAGGCATGGCTTCCCTTCCCAGCTCGAGCTGGTGGGGCTGGATCGAGGGGACTGCAAAAGGCCAGATGGCATGACCATCTTCCCGTTCCGCGGTGGTAAACCCCTCGTCTGGGATGCTACTTGCACCGGCACTTTCTGCAGCCACAACCTAGTGCAGTCTGCGACTGACCCAGGTCCTGCTGCACGTCGGGCTGAGGGGGCCAAACTCCTCAAATACCAGTTTCTCTCCGACAGGTTTGCGGTCGTTACCCTGGAAGTGGAGACTTCTGGTGTCCTCGGCCCCAGGGCTACCTCCTTACTCACCACCATAGGCGCTGAGCTGGCCAGCCGCAGGTGTGAGCCCTGCAAGTTGGAGTGGCTTTTCCAGCGCGTCTCTCTTGCCATCCTCTGGGAAAACGCTTTCTCCATTCTGTCCGCCGGAGCTGTGGGTGGGCCCCATCGCGTACCGTTTTAGTATACAGATATTATATTACGTTGTAGTAGAAGCTGATATATATATATATATATATATATATATATCAGCTTCTACTACAACGTAATATAATATATATATATATATGTCGTCGTCAGTATTAGAATGACAATCAAGATCTACAAATATTTATATCTGATCTCTCTCTCTCTCTCACGATTAGAATATGTTAGAAATAACAGCCAAATCTCTCGTAAAACATAAACCGCAATAATAATAATGAAAATATTGTGTAAAGTGCTCAGGTGCACTACAACTCGTCAAAGGTGCATGTATAGTACATAGAATAATACACAAATGTCAGGGAAGTCAATAGTGTATGATTCATGGTATACATGTGTGTATGTGCATGGAGGGGGAACATTAGCTGTAGTGTTGGCGAATCTCGGGAAGCGTGGAGGTTTTAAAGGATGCAGTGTCTCGACAGTTAACAACTGATGGAGGTTTTAAAGGATGCAGTGTCTCGACAGCTAACAACTGATGCAGGTAGTTTGTTCCATGCTTCAGCAACTCTGAGCGTGAAAAAATGTTTCCGAAAGTCATGGGAACTGTGCTGTTTTCTGACTTTGTGGGCATGTCCATGTGTGTTAGGCACATGGAAATCAAAAAGGTACTCAGGGTTGTTGTTGGCGAGATGGTTAATAATTTTGTGGATGTTTACCAAGTCAGTTGCCAGGCGTCGGAGCTTCAATGCATCCTTGCCCAGGGAAGCATGGCGTTCAGAGTATGGTAGATGCCTGATGGAGGGTATTCGCTTGGTTGCACGTCTCTGAACAGTTTCCAGGCTGTCAATGTTCTGATCAAGATAGGGGTTCCAAACTGGTGATGCAAATTCTAAGTGTGGCCGCACCATAGTACAGTCTTAAATAGATAGCTGGGGAGCGGCTGACAAAAGTCTTGCTGAGTGATGCTAAGACACCCTCGGCCCTCTTGACAATTTTAGAGAAGTGCTTCGTCCAACGCAAATCGCTGCTGACCGTAATGCCCAGGTCACGTTCACAAGAAGATTTAGGAGATTAGTATAAGTGTATATATATATTATCAAGAATGACAATAAATGCAGGTGAGTGTTGTGACATGGTTTTACTTCACAGAAGTCAAATAAATTAATATAAATAATTGTTACAACATGTTGATATTCAGTTGGTTACAACTCCCAGACTGGAGTGTGTAGAGAAGAACAGAAATCTTCTCTTGGAGGTGTTCTTCTTGTTCCTTCGAAGTTCAGGATTCGAGAGAGAGTTATGCCTTGATTGTCCTCAAATATATAGTCCCTAGGGGGACGCAACTCCATTTAGTACATGAATCTGCCAATGGGAGTCGCGCCCGTCGAAAAGGGACGTAACTCCTATACATGCTGAGTTACGACCGTCGTAAAGGGACGCAACTCCCATACGTACTGAGTCACAGCCGTAAGGGGCCGCTACAAAGACTTCTTGATATTAGTGCTATGGAGGGAGTATGTGGACGCTGGGTTTTTACTCCCAAAATGCATGGTGGTGCACTTGTCCACAGCTAGCTTGAGTTGCCAGTCTGAGATCCATTGTTGCATTGTGTCCAGGTCAGACTGCAAGGAAGATCTATAGTGTTCAGGATTTGTCCTTTTTATCTCAAGGTACAGCTTCATGTCGTCTGCGTACTTTAGTACTGTGGCATTCTTTAAGTTGGCATCTATGTCATTAATATATGCCACAACCTGCTAAAAATAGCAGTCAAACCTCCTTCCTATGCTCATCACTACCATAGAACCTACTAGAAACAGCAGCTAATTCATTATTATTCCTTGTCTTCAAGAGGATGCAGGAAATAACAACTAGATCTTCCTCAAATAAAACACATACTTGGTCCTTGTAAAATGCTAGAAATATACATACATCACACATACTTTCACACAAACATACATACATTCACACATATACATTTACACAAACACACACACATACAGTCATGATAGCGTTCGGTTTAATTGGAAATGGGAGGGTGTAACAAATATAACGTTTTATTTATTTATTAACTCTTTATTGATATGAAAAACATTTAATTTTATTCATAGTTGTATAAATAACATTACAAATCGTTTGCAATTCTTTCAGAACATATATAATGACACAATGCTTACAGGAAAGTTATAAATCACTTATATCAACACAAGTGGATAAGTTCCTTCAGAATGAAAATATAAACAGAGCATCTTGGTAACACTACAAAGGATGATATAATGAAAGATATATTCCTTCAATGCTACAATATTAAAGGAAATGTAAAAGAAAGGGTGAACAACGGAGCCAACACCAGAGCAAAAGACAGCAACGTCGCGAGTACTGGGCAAACTCTCTAATGATTTTTTAGGCAAGGCTGATGCGCCAAGCACCCTCGCGAGATTCGCCAGTCACCTCTATTAGGCGAGCCGCCAGTGAGGAAAGGAACCTCGCAGTCAGCGGCCCGACTCCCCCAAACGTCTCGAAAGCCACAGGCTGAAAAATGTAGCTGGCCGACAGATCAGAGTATTTGAGGGTCTTACTCCTCTCGGCTGCAGAAGCTGTGGCTCTCGTCCTAACCGTAGCATCCAGGATGTGGGAAAGAATAAAGGAGTCACTAACAGTGACGTCTCAAACAAGGCACCTGGCTCTCGACCAGAGGCACAGAGTAAGACCGTCAGCTATTTGGTCTCACCAAGCCCAACGGGGACCTGCGCCCCATTGCGTTTGGCTGCACTCTTCGCCGCGTTTGCTGTTGGTCTCCGACTCACTGGAAGAGGAATTTTCCCCCATCCAGCTGGGGGTGGGTACCAGGTTGGGATGTGAGGCTGCTGTTCACACTGCCAGAGCATTTGCCAACTTGCCCTCCTCGTCCCCCAAGGTCATCCTCAAATTTGACCTCAGGAATGCCTTCAACTCCGTCAGCCACGACATCGTCCTCGACTCAGTAAGAGAGAGGTTACCACCACTCTACCACTTTGCTTGGCAGGCTTATCGGGAGCCCTCCTACCTCTCTTTTGGTGACCAAATCATCACCTCTGCCTCAGGAGTCCAACAGGGTGACCCACTTGGGCCCGCTCTGTTTGCACTGGGCATTGATGACGTCACCAAGATGGGGGCTGAGTTGGACCTCAATGTGTGGTACCTCGACGACGCGTTTGGCGGGAACTCCGGATATGGTTCTCGCCACTGCCAACAGGATGGTGGAGGAGCTTGGCCGCCAGGGTCTCCAGATCAATAGCTCCAAATGTGAGCTCTGGATCCTCAACCACCCAGCTTCTCAACACCAACAGCTGATCGACTTGTTGCAGAGTCCTTCCCTTCCATCGCGGTCCCTCCCCCGTCGGCTTGGTGCTCTTTAGGAGCCTCAAGCACAGACCTGGCCTTCGAGTCAACCTTCCAATCGAAGATGGTTTGCCTTGAGCAGCTGCTGAGGAATATCGAAGTTATCGAACCCCATCAAGGTTTCTTCTTACTCAGGAACTTCCTGTCTATTCCTAAGCTTCTGTATCTGCCCAGGGTCATCCCCTCTCACAGATTTCCGTCCTGCTTCCAACACATCAACGACCTAATCTTCGAGAGACTCGAGTGTCTGGTCAATGTTAGACTCTCTCTGGAGTCCCGCGATCAGGCTGCGTTGCTCAAGCGATTTGGGGGGTCTTGGGCTCCGTAAGTGTTCGTCCCTCTCTCTCCCTAGCTTCCTTTCCTCCATTCACGCTTGCTCCACCCTGGTGAGAAGCATCCTCTCCTCTCCAACATGGACTAGTTCCAACGGAGTTGGGTGAAGTTCTCCAGCAATGGAGTGAACTGGGCTTGTCTCTTCCTGAGAAGGTGGAGAACAGTCGAAGTCAGAGCTTGGGACAGCATAAGTTCGAAGGCCACCTTCGCCCAGTCAGATCAGTTTGCAAGGTGCCGCTTACTATCTGCCACCGCCAAATACTCAGGCGACTGGGTTGATGCCCTACCCGTGGCCTACTCAGCCTGGACGAACTTCGTGTCTCCATCGCCCTCAGAGTGGGAGCCGACGTCTGCATGGGTTTGAGGTGCCGATACGGCAAACTCCTCGACTCTACAGGCCTCCACGGTCTTTCTTGCCGCCTGAATGTCGGCCGCTTCGCGCATCACACGGAGCTAAACCTCATTCTGAAGAGAGCTTTGGCCCGGGCGAATATCCCCTCAGTCTTGGAACCATCTGGGTTGTCCATAAGTGACGACAAAAGACCTGACGGTCTTACCCTGTGCCCCTGGTCGAGAAGCAGGTGCCTTGTCTGGGGCGTCACTGTTAGTGACTATTTATTTATTAATTTTTAAACTCATCTAAACTATAATAAAGTAAGGAGGGCGGGATTCACTTCTTTAAAATTCCTGAAATATCAACACTTCCGGTTAACCATCGCTTAAATAAACATACTAATTTTCTCCTATTTAGTGGTTGGTGTTTCTGTACGTCAGGTGACCATTTTTAGTGTGCTGTCAGACCCAGGATTATTTACTTGAGTAAATATCACCGGAATCTAACTACTAATTTTTTATACAGAAAAGGATAAGATATATTTACAAAACACCATATCGAATACAAGTCTTCATTTTATTGTAACTCCGTTATAATTGTGGTACACAAATATCCTCGTACATATTTAGGTATAGTCCAAGTGATTAACATGTTCATCTTCCGTGTTGTCAGTTCGAAGGAAAGCGCCAAAGAGAGAGTATACCTTCGGCGTAAACGCGCCTGGCCGAAGGCCAGGCAGCCAAAAGGTGAAAAGAGGGTAATTGGTTTTGGTTGACACTATTTATATCCTTTTTACCGGAAGTTACAAGAAGGTTCTAGAATTTCGACGGGAAGTAACTCTAGCTACTTCCCTTGTCTAGAGAGCGCTACACTCATCTAAACTATAATAAAGTAAGGAGGGCGGGATTCACTTCTTTAAAATTTCTGAAATGTCAACACTTCCGGTTAGCCATCGCTTAAATAAACATACTAATTTTCTCCTAATGCAGATTATATATAATATCGTCTTTTTTAATGTATCATGGATTACGTTACTGATTACATAAGACCAACTCCGAGTTGGTACCATCAATGTAGGCTCAATGAAAGGAAGAGCAGGAGAAATCGTAGAAATGCTAGAGCGAAAGGAAGTTGATGTATGCTGTGTGCAAGAGACTAGATGGAGAGGAGGGTCTGCTAGAGTCCTTGTAGGAAAAAGCCAGTGCTACAAATTTTTCTGGGTGGGAAATGACGATGGGATGGGTGGTGTAGGTATACTATTAGCTGACAAGTGGGTAGATAAAGTAATCTCAGTGTACAGGGTAAATGCAAGAATCATTAAACTCAGACTAGTCCTGAATAAGACAATTACCACAATAATATCAGCTTACGCACCCCAATCGGGGCTGCCAGACGAACTTAAGGATAGGTTTTACGAGTCCCTAATACACACTACTGCTCTAACAGACGACAAGGACTTCCTAATCATTGCAGGAGATTTTAACGGACACGTAGGTAAACACTGCGACGGCTTCAATAGAGTACATGGAGGCCATGGAGTTGGCACAAGGAATGAGGAAGGATTCAGACTTCTAGAATTCTGCGACGCCAATGACATGTCGATATGTAACACAAACTTTAAAAAACCCGACAACCACCTGATCACCTATAGATCAGGGGAGCACTCTAGTCAGTTAGATTTTATCCTCATCAGAGGACGTGACAGATGGACGGTCGTAAACACAAAAGCCTTCCCTAGTGAGGAATGTACATCCCAACATAGCTTAGTTGTCAGCGACCTCACGGTCAGAACTAGACGAGCCCTGAAACAGGCCAACCTGGAGAAGAAAGATCTGGAAGCTGAAAGTCCCCTCAACCAGTAACAGATTTAAAGATATTTTACTCAACGCCTACGACAGTAA
Source organism: Eledone cirrhosa (assembly GCA_964016885.1). Classification (NCBI taxonomy): domain Eukaryota; kingdom Metazoa; phylum Mollusca; class Cephalopoda; order Octopoda; family Eledonidae; genus Eledone; species Eledone cirrhosa. Next base: position 9,634,188 of record OZ024744.1, on the reverse strand, counting down.
AGAAGAACAGATAGAGACATTTAACGTAGAAGAGAACTGGGAGTTCCTAAAAAATAACTTACTAGAGGCGACGGATGAGGTTTGTGGCTGGAGTAAGACCTCAAGCAGGAGGAGAGTGACTTGGTGGTGGAACAATAAGGTAGATGAAGCAGTCAAGGCCAAGAGACAGGCATGGAAAGAATGGAAGAACGGGGGGAGCAGGGTACATTACATAGAGACCAAGAGGGAAGCTAGGCGACAAGTATACTTAGCTAGGAGGGAAGCAGAGGATAGAAAATTCAAGCATGTTTTACAACGTGAGGACCAGAAACAGGAGGTATTCAAGATTGCGAGGCAGTGTGTCAGAGATAGTTGTGATGTCATTTGAGAGAAGTGTATCCGGAATGATAAAGGTGAGCTTGCCCTCACAAGTGCTGAGAAGAAAGATGCATGGAAGAGTCATTATGATAGATTACTAAATGAGGAGAATGCATGGGAAGAAGAGACCCTACCCCACGTAGACCCTATAGAGGGACCAGCAGTACAAGTCAGCGGCAGCGTAGTAAGTAAGGCAATCAGAGATATGAAGATAGGGAAGGCAACCGGTCCATCGGGTATAGCTGCCGAGATGCTGAAGGCATCTGGGTCTGTAGGTCACACTATAACCACACGTATCGTTAACCAGGTAATACTAGAGGGGGCCATACCAAAAGATTGGTGCAGTAGCATCATTGTCAACTGCTACAAAGGTAAAGGCGATGCACTAGATAGAGGAAACTATAGAGGTATAAAGTTGATGGACCAGGTCATGAAAGTAACAGAAAGAGTTATAGCACAGCTGATTAGGGACCGGGTGAATATAGACGAGATGCAATTTGGGTTTGTACCAGGGAAAGGCACCACTGATGCCCTCTTCCTTGTGAGGCAATTACAGGAAAAGTACCTAGCTAAAAGTAAGCCACTCTACTTGGCATTTGTCGACCTTGAGAAAGCCTTTGACAGAGTTCCACGTGCAGTAATCTGGTGGGCTCTTAGAAAACTAGGAGTAGATGAATGGCTTGTGAAAGCGGTACAAGCCATGTATAGGGGAGCAGTCAGCAAAGTTAGGATTGGCAATGAGTATAGCGAGGAATTTAGCGTACAGGTTGGGGTCCACCAGGGCTCTGTTCTTAGCCCTCTCCTGTTCATCATAGTCCTGCAGGCAATAACGGAGGAGTTTAAGACCGGATGCCCATGGGAACTCCTGTATGCTGATGACCTCGCACTCATAGCTGAATCTATGGTAGAACTAGAGAATAAATTCCAAACCTGGAAGCAGGGACTAGAGAGAAAGGGCCTCAAAGTCAACATGACAAAGACTAAGGTCCTTATAAGTAGACGAGAAAACAGAACCCAGATCCCCTCAAGGAAATGGCCTTGCTCAGTATGTAGGAAAGGTGTAGGTAGGAACTCCATTCTCTGCCCCAAATGCAAACAATGGGTACACAAGAGATGTAGCGGGATCTCAGGAAGCTTAATTAAGAATGTAGGATTCACATGCAGCAGCTGTGCTGAAACAGCAAGCAAACAGCCACAGGAAACAAGTACCACCAATCTCTGGGAGGGCCCTGTAGAAACAGTAGACAGCTTCTGCTACCTAGGTGACCGAATTAGCAACGGAGGTGGGTGCTCAGAAAGTACAATAACTAGGGTAAGAACGGGATGGAAGAAGTTTAGGGAACTACTACCACTGCTAGCTGCAAAAGGCTTCTCCCTCAGAATGAAAGGCAGACTGTATGATGCGTGTATCCGAACAGCGATGTTGCATGGTAGTGAGACCTGGGCGCTGAAGGTGGAAGACTTACGTAGATTAGAGAGAAACGAAGCCTGCATGCTCCGATGGATGTGTAACAGTAATATACGTGAACGACAAAGCATAAAGGAATTGAGAGAGAGACTGAGCATAAGAGGAATCAAATGCTGCGTGCAGAGGCGGTTACGCTGGTATGGACATGTGATGCGTATGAAGGATGACAGCTGCATAAAAAGGTGCAGAGCACTAGAAGTTGATGGAAACCGCGGATTGGGGAGACCCAAGATGACTTGGGATGAGGTGATAAAAGCCGACCTTACCCAACTACACCTCTCAAAGTCAATGACACACGACCGTGACTTCTGGCGTCACGCAGTAATACAGGGTACCCGACCTCCCATGGGTACATGCTGAAGCATATAAACAATTTGCCCCCACACCCCCCACCGCAAGGTGGTCGTGGAGGTGCCACGGCAAAAAAGCACCCAGCCCACACTGTAAAGTGGACGTGTAGGCGCCACGAAAAAGCACCCAGCACTCACTGTAAATGAGGTTGGTGTTAGGAAGGGCATCCAGCTGTAGAAATCAAGCCAGATCAGTTCCTGTATGAGCAAGGCATGGTCAGCCGACCAGACACTGCCCACAACAGGACAACCCGTCTAACCCATGCTAGCGTGGAAGAACGGACGTAAAACGGTGATGATGATGATGATGATGAGTGTAACGCAGTCTTCGTTCAATTTCTATGTATTATATATTGTCAATTACGATTTTATTTTATGTATCATATCTACATGTATATATACCTGTGTATAATATCAATATACACACTACACGTCTTCTTTCTCGTCATACACATCTAGAAGGGCTTAAGAGAACAGAATGAAATAAACAAGACAAAGTTAAATAAAATAAAATCAGTTGTGTAACAAATAACACTTCCTTCTCCAAGCCTAGATTCAAAACCGAATCTAAGAATTCTCGCTGTTCAAAATCACGACGACGCCAAAGAAAGGTTTTTTCCTTTGTCCTGTCAAAAAGTAATTGATCGCCTCCCTTTGACCTACGACCTCAGCCAGGTCAAGCCAAAGTCAAATTGACCGAAGGACGTAGAAACTCTGTTGCGGTATGTCTATCATTCTAGCCACCGCAACATTATATATATGAGAGTCAAGGGAAACCCAGGACAGAAAGCTGGTCTGACACCACACAGAGAGACCTACTGTGTCAGATGAACTACACACACTCACACAAACATATTCATTCTAACACCAGTTCCACAAATGTATCCTGATTCTATTTTCTAACAGCTCGTAGCAGTTGTCAACATTAACATTTGTGTATGTAGTAAAGCATGATGTGTACATAACCACAAATTAAGTTCCAGTGAAATGAATCCATTCACCTACTTGTTAATTTTTCCGGCATACACATGCCTTATCAATATTTCACCATTATACACACACAACCACTACAGTTGTAAGGATATTATACGATATATTTATATTTTTATATATTTTTCCTGGTCGTCTGCTGCCATTGATAGAGAGAGGAGTGGTGGGAGGTAGCCATAACAACCGTGGTAGCAGCACTGAGGTTTGTTTTTAAAGAGGTGAATACAAGAAAAACAAGCAACAAATTTAATTGACTAAAATTAGTTTAAACATGCAAGTCTTTTAATATTCTTAAGATTTAGATGTTTAAACTAATTTTAATCAATTAAATTTGTTGCTTGTTTTTCTTGTATTCACTTCTTTAAAAACAAACCTCAGTGCTGCTACCACGGTTGTTATGGCTACCTCCCACCACTCCTCTCTCTATCAATGGCAGCAGACGACCAAGAAAAATATATTAAAATATTATAAATATATCGTATAATATCCTTACAGCTGACTTATTTTATCTAACTTTGTCTTGTTTATCTCATTCTATTCTTTATAAACCCATTTATAACATTTTATTAGGTTTTCTCAACGTAAACATCGGCGATTTCCCCCGCTCTCTATGTATCTTATAATGGTGAGAGAGAGGGAGTATAACATGTTAGATATAACAGCCAAATCTCTCGTAAAACAAACCTCAATGCCTTAGAACCTGCTAAAAATAGCAGTCAAACCTCCCTCCCACGCTCATCACTAACATAGAACCTACTAGAAACAGCAGCTAATTCATTATTATTCCTTGTCTTCAAGAGGATGCAGGAAATGGCACCTGGATCTTCCTCAAATAAAACACACACATGGTCCTTGTAAAATGCTAGAAACACCAGTCAAATAACGTAACCAGATAACTTTAAATAATAGTAATAACAAAGAAAATTTCGGCACTGGTTTGTTTTTGTCTGTCAAAAGTGAAAGTTTGCGTCTCAGCAAGCGGTAAACCCTGCCTACAGTTCCTCCCGTCGTTTATATCCGTAAAGTGACTAAAGATTAAAACAAATGTAACCTTAACCCTAACCGTAAATATATTACATTTGTTTTAATCTTTAGTCACTTTACAGATATAAATGACGGGAGGAACCGCTTGCTGAGACGCAAACTTTCACTTTTGACAGACTTAGTGCCAAAATTTCCTTCAAAGTATAACTAAAAATGATAGAAAAAGCAGCTAAATCTACTCGTAAACATGTACTCGTCTTCTACATATTTCTATAAAATCTCAATTAAAAATATTTATCATTTAGAAATTTATTAAGGAACAAATATACAGGGTATCTAAACAAGGCTTTATGATAGTTTATGGTCCATGGAAAACAACCCATAATAAATAGTTTGAACGATTTACTTACCTTGGGGAACCAATTTACCAACAGCCCGTCATTTATTTTACGGATGTTCGACGATGCAGTCAGTACTACCGTTCAACGTACTAGCCAGAGTAATAAATGTAAAGAGTGAGTGAGAAAGAGGTAGAAAGAGTAATAGATGTAAAGAGAGGGTGAGAAATATGAGGTAGAAAGAGTAATAGATGTAAAGAGAGGGTGAGAAATAAGCGGTAGATAGAGTAATAAATGTAAAGAGTGGGTGAGAAATAAGAGGTAGAAAGAGTAATAGATGTAAAGAGAGGGTGAGAAATAAGCGGTAGATAGAGTAATAGATGTAAAGAGAGGGTGAGAAATATGAGGTAGAGAGTGTAATAGAAGTAAAGAGAGGGTGAGAAATATGAGGTAGATAGAGTAATAGATGTAAAGAGAGGGTGAGAAATATGCGGTAGATAGAGTAATAGGTGTAAAGAGAGGGTGAGAAATATGCGGTAGATAGAGTAATAGGTGTAAAGAGAGGGTGGAAATATGAGGTAGATAGAGTAATATGTAAAGAGAGGGGGGAAATATGCGGTAGATAGAGTAATAGGTGTAAAGAGAGGGGGGAAATATGAGGTAGATAGAGTAATATGTAAAGAGAGGGGGAAATATGCGGTAGATAGAGTAATAGGTGTAAAGAGAGGGGGGAAATATGAGGTAGATAGAGTAATAGGTGTAAAGAGAGGGTGGAAATATGAGGTAGATAGAGTAATATGTAAAGAGAGGGGGGAAATATGCGGTAGATAGAGTAATAGGTGTAAAGAGAGGGGGGAAATATGAGGTAGATAGAGTAATAGGTGTAAAGAGAGGGTGGAAATATGAGGTAGATAGAGTAATAGGTGTAAAGAGAGGGGGGAAATATGAGGTAGATAGAGTAATAGGTGTAAAGAGAGGGTGGAAATATGAGGTAGATAGAGTAATATGTAAAGAGAGGGTGGAAATATGAGGTAGATAGAGTAATATGTAAAGAGAGGGGGGAAATATGCGGTAGATAGAGTAATAGGTGTAAAGAGAGGGGGGGGGAAATATGAGGTAGATAGAGTAATAGGTGTAAAGAGAGGGGGGAAATATGAGGTAGATAGAGTAATATGTAAAGAGAGGGTGGAAATATGAGGTAGATAGAGTAATATGTAAAGAGAGGGGGGAAATATGCGGTAGATAGAGTAATAGGTGTAAAGAGAGGGGGGGGAAATATGAGGTAGATAGAGTAATAGGTGTAAAGAGAGGGGGGAAATATGAGGTAGATAGAGTAATAGGTGTAAAGAGAGGGGGGAAATATGAGGTAGATAGAGTAATATGTAAAGAGAGGGTGGAAATATGAGGTAGATAGAGTAATATGTAAAGAGAGGGGGGAAATATGCGGTAGATAGAGTAATAGGTGTAAAGAGAGGGGGGGAAATATGAGGTAGATAGAGTAATAGGTGTAAAGAGAGGGGGGAAATATGAGGTAGATAGAGTAATAGGTGTAAAGAGAGGGGGGAAATATGAGGTAGATAGAGTAATATGTAAAGAGAGGGTGGAAATATGAGGTAGATAGAGTAATATGTAAAGAGAGGGGGGAAATATGCGGTAGATAGAGTAATAGGTGTAAAGAGAGGGGGGGAAATATGAGGTAGATAGAGTAATAGGTGTAAAGAGAGGGGGGAAATATGAGGTAGATAGAGTAATAGGTGTAAAGAGAGGGGGGAAATATGAGGTAGATAGAGTAATAGGTGTAAAGAGAGGGGGGAAATATGAGGTAGATAGAGTAATATGTAAAGAGAGGGTGGAAATATGAGGTAGATAGAGTAATAGGTGTAAAGAGAGGGGGGAAATATGAGGTAGATAGAGTAATATGTAAAGAGAGGGTGGAAATATGAGGTAGATAGAGTAATAGATGTAAAGAGAGGGTGAGAAATATGCGGTAGATAGAGTAATAGGTGTAAAGAGAGGGTGAGAAATATGCGGTAGATAGAGTAATAGGTGTAAAGAGAGGGTGGAAATATGAGGTAGATAGAGTAATATGTAAAGAGAGGGGGGAAATATGCGGTAGATAGAGTAATAGGTGTAAAGAGAGGGTGGAAATATGAGGTAGATAGAGTAATAGGTGTAAAGAGAGGGTGGAAATATGAGGTAGATAGAGTAATATGTAAAGAGAGGGGGGAAATATGCGGTAGATAGAGTAATAGGTGTAAAGAGAGGGGGGAAATATGAGGTAGATAGAGTAATATGTAAAGAGAGGGGGAAATATGCGGTAGATAGAGTAATAGGTGTAAAGAGAGGGGGGAAATATGAGGTAGATAGAGTAATAGGTGTAAAGAGAGGGTGGAAATATGAGGTAGATAGAGTAATATGTAAAGAGAGGGGGGAAATATGCGGTAGATAGAGTAATAGGTGTAAAGAGAGGGGGGAAATATGAGGTAGATAGAGTAATAGGTGTAAAGAGAGGGTGGAAATATGAGGTAGATAGAGTAATAGGTGTAAAGAGAGGGGGGAAATATGAGGTAGATAGAGTAATAGGTGTAAAGAGAGGGTGGAAATATGAGGTAGATAGAGTAATATGTAAAGAGAGGGTGGAAATATGAGGTAGATAGAGTAATATGTAAAGAGAGGGGGGAAATATGCGGTAGATAGAGTAATAGGTGTAAAGAGAGGGGGGGGAAATATGAGGTAGATAGAGTAATAGGTGTAAAGAGAGGGGGGAAATATGAGGTAGATAGAGTAATATGTAAAGAGAGGGTGGAAATATGAGGTAGATAGAGTAATATGTAAAGAGAGGGGGGAAATATGCGGTAGATAGAGTAATAGGTGTAAAGAGAGGGGGGGGAAATATGAGGTAGATAGAGTAATAGGTGTAAAGAGAGGGGGGAAATATGAGGTAGATAGAGTAATAGGTGTAAAGAGAGGGGGGAAATATGAGGTAGATAGAGTAATATGTAAAGAGAGGGTGGAAATATGAGGTAGATAGAGTAATATGTAAAGAGAGGGGGGAAATATGCGGTAGATAGAGTAATAGGTGTAAAGAGAGGGGGGGAAATATGAGGTAGATAGAGTAATAGGTGTAAAGAGAGGGGGGAAATATGAGGTAGATAGAGTAATAGGTGTAAAGAGAGGGGGGAAATATGAGGTAGATAGAGTAATATGTAAAGAGAGGGTGGAAATATGAGGTAGATAGAGTAATATGTAAAGAGAGGGGGGAAATATGCGGTAGATAGAGTAATAGGTGTAAAGAGAGGGGGGGAAATATGAGGTAGATAGAGTAATAGGTGTAAAGAGAGGGGGGAAATATGAGGTAGATAGAGTAATAGGTGTAAAGAGAGGGGGGAAATATGAGGTAGATAGAGTAATAGGTGTAAAGAGAGGGGGGAAATATGAGGTAGATAGAGTAATATGTAAAGAGAGGGTGGAAATATGAGGTAGATAGAGTAATAGGTGTAAAGAGAGGGGGGAAATATGAGGTAGATAGAGTAATATGTAAAGAGAGGGTGGAAATATGAGGTAGATAGAGTAATATGTAAAGAGAGGGGGGAAATATGCGGTAGATAGAGTAATAGGTGTAAAGAGAGGGGGGAAATATGAGGTAGATAGAGTAATAGGTGTAAAGAGAGGGGGGAAATATGAGGTAGATAGAGTAATATGTAAAGAGAGGGGGGAAATATGCAGTAGATAGAGTAATAGGTGTAAAGAGAGGGGGGGAAATATGAGGTAGATAGAGTAATAGGTGTAAAGAGAGGGGGAAATATGAGGTAGATAGAGTAATAGGTGTAAAGAGAGGGGGGAAATATGAGGTAGATAGAGTAATAGGTGTAAAGAGAGGGGGGAAATATGAGGTAGATAGAGTAATATGTAAAGAGAGGGGGGAAATATGAGGTAGATAGAGTAATATGTAAAGAAATAAGCGGTAGATAGAGTAATTTCTATTTATTTGCCACCAGGGCATCAAAGAAGGGGCCAAATACAAAGGGGGGAGTTTACATACATTTAAAAAGACGTGTAAAAAAACATATAACAAATTAAATTTAACAATCGATGTCCTCAATAGGGTCACACACACCCCCGAAAAAATGTGCAACCCTCCTCTTCAGGGGCACAAAAAGCGGGTGCTCCCTTCCTCTTCTCATTCTTCTCCTCTCTCACCTACAGGCTGATATAGAGAGAAGACCCATTCACTCGGGCCATTCTCCCTACTTTCACCCACCTTTCATAAAACTTGCTGGGGTAGAGCACCTCTCTCTCCATCCTGATCCTTCTTCTAAAGTGGTACTTGAAAAAAAGGACCAGTTGTTGGCCGGAGAGATAGGTGTCTGACCTCAGCCCTTTCAACCTCGTCCACCATACAACCTCTTTCGCCATGGCTATCACACAGAGGAAAACCGCCTCTCCTTCGTTTTTGAAAGGGGGAGGCGGTTTGATCGTGACAATGTACTCGGTGGTCAACCGGATTGGTGCCACCCGCTACAGTAGTCGTTCCACATAGCCCCACAGGTCAGCAACGCCCGGGCAGTGTACGAATGTCAGAGGTAGTCAGAGTAATAGAAGTAAAGAGAGGGGGAGAAATATGAGGTAGACAGAGTACTGTCATATATACAGACACAGTCTATCTAGGACTACATTATCTAATGTGTCCTGTCATATATAGACAGTGTATCTAGGACTACATTATCTAATGTGTCCTGTCATATACAGACACAGTCTATCTAGGACTACATTATCTAATGTGTCCTGTCATATATAGACACAGTGTATCTAGGACTACATTATCTAATATGTCCTGTCATATATACAGACACAGTCTATCTAGGACTACATTATCTAATGTGTCCTGTCATATATAGACACAGTGTATCTAGGACTACATTATCTAATGTGTCCTGTCATATATACAGACACAATGTATCTAAGACTACATTATCTAATGTGTCCTGTCTTATATATAGACACAGTGTACCTATGTATGTGTATATATATATATATATATTGGAAAATGTGTGTAATCCTTGGTACAGTTAGGTATATTAAGACAGGGGGGAAGAAGAAATGGCTTCACCTGTGCTTTCAACAAATTTATTTTCTTCATAAATCCAAAAAGAATTTTTTTCCGGATTAGAAAAAATGTTCTTAAAAATTTTTTTTTATAAATTAAGTTGTTGGTTGTTGGTTAGGTCTTAGGAGTTCTTGGTTAACGTAGGAGGTATTGTTTCGTTTTTAGAAAGACCTTTCACGCTGAGGTGCGCTTGTCAAACACATATGTGCGTATACAAGTACATACACACACGGGCATATGTAGGAATATATAGGAATACATATGCCCGTGTGTGTATGTACGTGTATACGCACATATGTGTGTGTTGAACAAAGGACTAATTTTGGGATGGACGTAGAAAAATTCTTCAGAAAAAAATAATTGTTTACAAGCTTGGCAGGTGCGATTTGCCTGTGACCATCTTCAATACAAAAGAATACTAAAAGCTTTTTCCCCTGAATAAAGGAATTTTTCGAGAATGACCAGGGCAGGCCGCACTTGCTACATTTCTCCCCACCCAACCCTACTCACTGTCTCAACTCATTACTGCTATTAACATTTTTTCAACACACCTAGACCCCTACACTTATGAAAGAGGGAGAAAAAACCCCCACCACACCACAGACATGTTAAATCCCTATATATAGAACAACACACCACATACACATCAGTTTGACAAGCGCACCTCAGCGTGAAAGGTCTTTCTAAAAACGAAACAATACCTCCTACGTTAACCAAGAACTCCTAAGACCTAACCAACAACCAACAACTTAATTTATAAAAAAATTTGTTTCAGAAAATTTTTTCTAATCCGGAAAAAATTATTTTTGGATTTTGTGAAGAAAATAAGTTTGTTCAAAACACAAGTGAAGCCATTTTTTTCTTCTTCCCCCCTGTCTTAATATATATATATATATATATATATATATATATATATATATATATATATATATACATACATACGCTGGATGTGTAATAGTAATATACGCGAATGGCAAAGCATAAACGAACTAAGGAAAAAATTAGAAATAAGAGGGATCAGATGTTGTTTACTCGAGAGAAGGCTACGTTGGTATGGTCACGTGATGCGCATGAAAGACGACAGCTGTATAGCAAAGTGCAGGGCAATAAAGATAGACGGTAGCCACGGAGTAGGCAGACCCAGAAAAACCTGGGACGAGCTGATAAATTCCGACCTCACACACTTACACCTCTCCAAGACAATGTCACTGGACCGAGACCTTTGGCGGTACTCAGTAATAGAGAAGACCCGCCTTACCTAAATACAAAGTAAAACCTACTACAGTCAGTAGGCATCTCTAACAAAATACACCCCCGTCCCACCACCCCGCCCCTTTCAATGTAAAGTTATGTTGGTGCCACAAAATCCAGCCGAAACAAATGAGATCGTGTAGGTGTCACGACAAAAAAACACAGTCCACGCTGTAATGTGACCGTGTAGGCAACACGGTAAAAACCTCCCAGTCCCACACTGTAAATGTGGTTGGTGTTAGGAAGGGCATGCAGCTGTAGAAAACCCGCCAGACAGTCCACGCTGTAATGTGGCCGTGTAGGCAACACGGTAAAAACCTCCCAGCCCCACACTGTAAATGTGGTTGGTGTTAAGGGCATCCAACTGTAGATAACCCGCCAGACAGTCCTATGCGAGCAAGACAACCACTCTTGCCTCAAGTGGGAAAACTCCCGTCCAAACCCATGCAAGCGTGGAACATGGACGTTAAACGATGATGATGATGATGATACATACATGGGTGCATAAAAGATGTAGTGGGATCGCAGGTAAGCTAACTAAGAATATAGATTTTATATGTGGCCGGTGCTCTGGTGCAATAAGTATCAGCAAGTGCCCACAGAATACTAACTCATTCCATTGCACAGATGGTTCTATAGAAATAGTGGACACCTTCCGTTACCTGGGTGACAAAATCAGCAGTGGTGGAGGGTGCTCTGAAAGTACAGTAGCTAGAGTCAGAACTGGATGGAAAAAGTTCAGAGAGCTTATACCACTATTAGCCGCTAAAGGGTTCTCTCTAAAAATGAAAGGCAAGCTGTATGATGCCTGCATACGAACAGCAATGTTACATGGCAGTGAGACCTGGGCATTGTGTGCAGAGGATATATGCAGACTGGAGAGGAACAAAGCTTGCATGCTCCGCTGGATGTGTAATAGTAATATATGTGAACGGCAAAGCATAAATGAACTAAGGGAGAAATTAGGAATAAGAGGGATCAGATGCTGTTTACTCGAGAGAAGACTACGTTGGTATGGTCACGTGATGCGCATGAAAGACGACAGCTGTATACAAAAGTGCAGGGCGATAAAAATAGACGGTAGCCACGGGGTAGGCAGACCCAGAAAAACCTGGGATGACTTGATAAATTCCGACCTCACACACTTACACCTCTCCAAGACAATGTCACTGGACCGAGATCTTTGGCGCTACACAGTAATAGAGAAGACCCGCCTTGCCTAAATACAAAGCGAAACCTACAATCAGTAGGCACCTCTAACAAAAACACACCCTGTCCCACTACCCCGACCCCATCCACACCACCCCTTTCAATGTAAAGTTATGTTGGTACCACAACATCCAATCCAAAACAAATGAGGTCGTGTAGGTGTCACGACAAAAACACAGTCCACGCTGTAATGTGGCCGTGTAGGTAACACGGTAAAAACCTCCCAGTCCACACTGTAAACGTTTTTGGTGTTAGGAAGGGCATCCAGCTGTAGAAAACCCACCAGACAGTCCTATGCGAGCAAGACAACCAATCTTTGCCGTAGAAAACCTGCCAGAGACGCTTCTTTGAGAGCGAGGCACAGTCTCCCAACCATTCCCTGCATCAAATGGAACAAAACCATCTAACACATGCTAGCGTGGAAGATGGACATATGATGATGATGATGATGATGATATATACGAGGTGTGTCAGAAAAGTTCCAGGACTGATGTCGCAAAAGATTTATTTCAAACCCAAACTTCACACTAAGAGTTTTCTCCTTCAAAGTAACCCCCCTGGAGTCTAATGCACTTTTCCATCCTTTTCTGCCACGTTTGCATGCACTCCTGGAAGGATTCTTAAGGGACCCTCCGCAGTTCCGTCGTCGCGGCCTTTTTGATGTTGTCCATGTCTTCAAAACGGGTCGAAGATCCATGACTCATCACCGGTGATGACTGTCTCTAGCAAGTCTGGTTCGGTTTCAAGACACTCGAGGATGTCCTGGCACCATCTTCACGCAGACTTTCCGCATGTCCAAATCTTCAGTGAGAATCTTCCAGACGCTGTCCCGATTCATTCCCAGCTCATTAGCCCTCAGTCGAACAGTCAGCCGACGATCGCTACGCACCATCTGCCTGATGCGCTCAACGTTGACCTCAGTTCTGGTTGTTGAGGGCCTTCCGCTCCTGGGGTCATCTTCCACGTCCTCACATCCTTCTTTAAACCTCTTGCACCACTCATAAACACGTGAGCGTGACATCGTCTAATCTCCATACACTTGCTGCAGCAATCCCAGTGTTTCTGACGGAGTTTTCCCCAACCATACCAGAAACTTCAAGTTTGTTCGTTGCTCTGTGCTCATTGCTTGACGACCTGAAACAGAGGACATGTATATAAAATTATGAAGAAAAAAGTTTGATTGCTGCAGAGAGCTAAGATTACAGTTACATCCTCCAGGGGAGAAAACTCTTAGTGTGAAGTTTGGGTTTGAAATAAATCTTTTGTGACATCAGTCCTGGAACTTTTCTGACACACCTCGTATTATACTTTGGAAAGGTCATGCTGCCAATAAAAACACATGCACCTGTTGGTTTTCACTTCAATTTATTAAAAATTTCCAGTTGGTTGGTTTGATAACCTGAAAGTTGTTTATATATTGACAAGGCTCTTTCGTCACACATTCTGTGACCTCCTCAGTGACTATTTTTTTAATTTTGTGTGCTGTGTGCTTAATTTGTGCATGTGCTTCTTTTGTCACACATTCTGTGATCTCCTCAATGACTGGGTTTTTATTTGTTCTGTCTTAAACCATCTACAAGATGGTGTAGGACAGAACAAAGGAGAGACACAAAATACACAAACCTTCACACAAACCTCAGCATTCAACAATAGCTTGCCACAAGGAAAATGGAATACTCTGTTCATTTGACCCCTTTTAAAAGATATCAATGGTCGTGAGTGAATGATTGTTTAGGTTAGATATAATCGATGATAATCATTGGCCCCAAATCCAGCATTGCACTTGGGACATTTACGTTGACGAGTTTCATAGCGTGTCTTCAAACACTCTAGACAAAATACGTGGAAACACTTGGTCAGCACAGCATCCTTACGTTTCACCTTACAGGATGGACAGGTCAGTTGTTCCTACATAGGAAGAGAGAGAGAAAAAATATTTTTAAAATGGTAAGGCCGCTGGACCGTCGGGAATAGTTGCTGAAGGCATCAGGGGACGTAGGCACTAAACTGGTTGCGCGCATCATCAATCAGGCTATATATGGTGGTGTCATACCCAAAGACTGGTGCAGCACTATTCTCATAAATTGCTACAAAGGTAAAGGGGATGCTTTGGAGAGGAGCAATTATAGGGGTATAAAACTGATAGATCAGGTTATGAAAGTGGAGGAAAGGATTTTAGCACAACTAATTAGAGAAAGGGTCAAACTAGATGAGATGCAGTTTGGTTTTGTGCCTGGGAAGGGTACAACAGATGCCCTCTTCTTGGTGAGACAATTACAAGAGAGGTTCTTAGAGAAGAATAAGCCACTATACCAAGCCTTTGTTGACCGAGAGAAGGCCTTTGATAGGGTACCCCGATCTGTCATCTGGGGGTCCCTAAGGAAACTAGGTGTAGAGTAATGGCTTGTGAGGACAATGCAAGCTATGTACAGAGGTGCAGTCAGTAAAGTCAGAGTAGGAAGGGAGTTTAGTGAGGAATTCCAGATACAAGTAGGAGTACATCAGGGTTCGGTCCTCAGCCCGCTCTTGTTCATTATAGTCTTCCAAGCCATAACAGAGGAGTTTAAGACTGGCTGTCCATGAGAACTTCTCTATGCTGACGATCTGGTTCTTATAGCAGAATCAGTAGAGGAGCTAGAGAAGAAATTCTGGCTATGGAAACAGCAGTTGGAAGCAAGAAGACAGAGTGAACCTAGCTAAGACAAAAGTGTTGATGAGTAGAAAAGAGGACAAAACTCTGATTCCGTCAGGGAAATGGCCATGTTCAATATGCAGAAAAGGAACTGGCATAAAATCTATAAAATGCACACAATGCAGATCTTGGGTACACAAGAGATGTAGAGGGATAGCAGGCAAACTAACAAGTAAGGAAAACTACATATGCAGTAGATATTCAAGGAAATTTGATAGTAGAGGTCACAGTGATAGCCACATTTTTCAAATGCAGGTGGGCGCTATAAAGTGGTTGATAGCTTCCGGTACCTAGGAAATCAGATTAGCATGGGAGGAGGGGGGTGTTCCAATGCCATAGTATCTACAATAAGGACAGGTTGGAAGAAGGGATTCCAAATAAGGGTTTTCCCTACGAACAAAAGGCCGGTTATATGATCTCTGTGTGAGATGCGTGTTGCTGCATGGTAGTGAAGCATAAAAGCTTTACCACACATAACATTTACATTACTCTATATATACTATTGTATTTTCACAGTAAAGGCTTTACCACACATAACATTTACATTACTCTATATATACTATTGTATTTTCACAGTAAAGGCTTTACCTCACATAATATTTAGATTACTCTATATATACTATTGTATTTTCACAGTAAAGGCTTTACCTCACATATCTCACATAACATTTACATTACTCTATATATACTATTGTATTTTCACAGTAAAGGCTTTACCTCACATAACATTTACATTACTCTATATATACTATTGTATTTTCACAGTAAAGGCTTTACCTCACATAATATTTACATTACTCTATATATACTATTGTATTTTCACAGTAAAGGCTTTACCTCACATAACATTTACATTACTCTATATATACTATTGTATTTTCACAGTAAAGGCTTTACCTCACATATCTCACATAACATTTACATTACTCTATATATACTATTGTATTTTCACAGTAAAGGCTTTACCTCACATAACATTTACATTACTCTATATATACTATTGTATTTTCACAGTAAAGGCTTTACCTCACATAATATCTCGCATAACATTTACATTACTCTATATATACTATTGTATTTTCACAGTAAAGGCTTTACCTCACATAACATTTACATTACTCTATATATACTATTGTATTGTCACAGTAAAGGCTTTACCTCACATAATACCTCACATAACATTTACATTACTCTATATATACTATTGTATTTTCACAGTAAAGGCTTTACCTCACATATCTGACATAACATTTACATTACACGATATATACTATTGTATTTTTACAGTAAAGGCTTTACCTCACATAACATTTACATTACTCTATATATCATCATCATCATCATTTAACGTCCATCTTCCACGCTTGCATGGGTTTGGACGGGAGTTTTCCCAATTGAGGCAAGAGTGGTTGTCTTGCTCGCATAGGACTGTCTGGCGGGTTTTCTACAGCTGGTTGCCCTTCCTAACACCAATCACATTTACAGTGTGGACTTGGAGGTTTTTACCGTGTTACCTACACGGCCACATTACAGCGTGGACTGTGTGTTTTTTTGTCGTGACACCTACATGACCTCATTTGTTTCGGGCTGGATGTTGTGGTACCAACATAACTTTACATTGAAAGGGGTGGTGTGGATGGGGTGGGGGTAGTGTTATGGTAGTGTATTTTGTTAGAGGTGCCTACTGACTGTAGTAGGTTTCACTTTGTATTTAGGCAAGGCGGGTCTTCTCTATTACTGAGTACCGCCAAAGGTCTCGGTCCAGTGACATTGTCTTGGAGAGGTGTAAGTGTGTGAGGTCGGAATTTATCAAGTCGTCCCAGGTTTTTCTGGGTCTGCCTACTCCATGGCTACCGCCTATTTTTATTGCCCTGCACTTTTTTATACAGCTGTCGTCTTTCATGCGCATCACGTGACCATACCAACGTAGCCTTCTCTCGAGTAAACAACATCTGATCCCTCTTATTTTTAATTTTTCCCTTAGTTCATTTATGCTTTGCCGTTCACGTATATTACTATTACACATCCAGCGGAGCATGCAAGCTTCGTTCCTCTCCAGTCTGCATATATCCTCTGCACACAATGCCCAGCTCTCACTGCCATGTAACATTGCTGTTCGTATGCAGGCATCATACAGCCTGCCTTTCATTTTTAGAGAGAACCATTTAGCGGCTAATAGTGGTATATACTATTGTATTTTCACAGTAAAGGCTTTACCTCACATAATATCTCACATAACATTTACATTACTCTATGTATACTATTGTATTTTCACAGTAAAGGCTTTACCTCACATAACATTTACATTACTCTATATATACTAATTAAGAATGTAGGATTCACATGCAGCAGCTGTACTGAGACAGCAAGCAGCAAACAGCCACAGGAAACAAGTACCACCAATCTCTGGGAGGGCCCTGTAGAAACAGTAGACAGCTTCTTCTACCTAGGTGACCGAATTAGCAGCGGAGGTGGGTGTTCAGAAAGTACAATAACTAGGGTAAGAACGGGATGGAAGAAGTTTAGGGAACTACTACCACTGCTAGCTGCAAAAGGCTTCTCCCTCAGAATGAAAGGCAGACTGTATGATGCGTGTATCCGAACAGCGATGTTGCATGGTAGTGAGACCTGGGCGCTGAAGGTGGAAGACTTACGTAGATTAGAGAGAAACGAAGCCTGCATGCTCCGATGGATGTGTAACAGTAATATATGAGAACGACAAAGACTAAATGAATTGAGAGAGAGACTGAGCATAAGAGGAATCAAATGCTGTGTGCAGGAGAGGCGGTTGCGCTGGTATGGACATGTGATGCGTATGAAGGATGACAGCTGCATAAAAAGGTGCAGAGAACTAGAAGTTGATGGAAACCGCGGAGTGGGGAGACCCAAGATGACCTGGGATGAGGTGATAAAAGCCGACCTTACCCAATTGCACCTCTCAAAGACAATGACACACGACCGTGACTTCTGGCATCACGCAGTAATACAGAGTACCCGACCTCCCATGGGTACAAGCTGAAGCATATAGACAATATGCCCCCACACCCCCCACCTCAAGGTGGTCGTGGAGGTGCCACGGCAAAAAAGCACCCAGCCCACACTGTAAAGTGGACGTGTAGGCACCACGAAAAAGCACCCAGCACTCACTGTAAATGAGGTTGGTGTTAGGAAGGGCATCCAGCTGTAGAAATCAAGCCAAATCAGTTCCTGTATGAGCAAGGCATGGTCAGCCGACCAGACACTGCCCACAACAGGGCAACCCGTCTAACCCATGCTAGCGTGGAAGAACAGACGTAAAACGGTGATGATGATGATGATGATGATACTATTGTATTTTCACAGTAAAGGCTTTACCTCACATAATATCTCACATAACATTCACATTACTCTATATATACTATTGTATTGTCACAGTAAAGGCTTTACCTCACATAATATCTCACATAACATTTACATTACTCTATATATACTATTGTATTTTCACAGTAAAGGCTTTACCTCACATAATATTTACATCACTCTATATATACTATTGTATTTTCACAGTAAAGGCTTTACCTCACATAACATTTACATTACTCTATATATACTATTGTATTTTCACAGTAAAGGCTTTACCTCACATAACATTCACATTACTCTATATATACTATTGTATTTTAACAGTAAAGGCTTTACCTCACATAACATTTACATTACTCTATATATACTATTGTATTTTCACAGTAAAGGCTTTACCATACAATATCTCACATAACATTTACATTACTCTATATATACTATTGTATTTTCACAGTAAAAGCTTTACCTCACAATATCTCACATAACATTTACATTACTCTATATATACTATTGTATTTTCACAGTAAAGGCTTTACCTCACATAATATCTCACATAACATTTACATTACTCTATATATACTATTGTATTTTCACAGTAAAGGCTTTACCTCACATAATATCTCACATAACATTTACATTACTCTATATATACTATTGTATTTTCACAGTAAAGGCTTTACCTCACATAACATTTACATTACTCTATATATACTATTGTATTTTCACAGTAAAGGCTTTACCATACAATATCTCACATAACATTTACATTACTCTATATATACTATTGTATTTTCACAGTAAAGGCTTTACCTCACATAATATCTCACATAACATTTACATTACTCTATATATACTATTGTATTGTCACAGTAAAGGCTTTACCTCACACAATATCTGACATAACATTTACATTACTCTATATATGCTATTGTATTTTCACAGTAAAGGCTTTACCTCACATAATATCTCACATAACATTTACATTACTCTATATATACTATTGTATTTTCACAGTAAAGGCTTTACCTCACACAATATCTCACATAACATTTACATTACTCTATATATACTATTGTATTTTCACAGTAAAGGCTTTACCTCACATAACATATACATTACTCTATATATGCTATTGTATTTTCACAGTAAAGGCTTTACCTCACACAATATCTCACATAACATTTACATTACTCTATATATACTATTGTATTTTCACAGTAAAGGCTTTACCTCACATAATACCTCACATAACATTTACATTACTCTATATATACTATTGTATTTTCACAGTAAAGGCTTTACCTCACAATATCTCACATAACATTTACATTACTCTATATTTACTATTGTATTTTAACAATAAAGGCTTTACCTCAATGTTATATATTTTGAGAACAATACCTTAACATCAGTATGAGTGGTCAGTTAGAGGTGATTTGAACAGAAAGAGATGAGAGAATTCTGGCCAAATATGGTCAGTATAAATGCTGAAAGGTTAAAGAAGTCTAACCTCAACAACACCACCAACACCAATCAAGTGAAAATTATATTTACTCTGAACAACAACAGCCTCAAACTTACCTTGTACTCTTTAATTTCCTCCATTAGAACCTCATCAGCAGCACCAGCCATTTCTATTTTCTTTGAACGTTCAAGTTTTCGTCGAAGGCTTGCTACCTCCTCCTGCGAGATAATCAATATAATTTGATTTACAACTATTTTAACTCTTTATATAAAAGCTTGCTGAAATCCATCACTGGTTCTATCAAATAAAACCACCCATTTCCGATTTTAAAGAGTTCCTATTGAACCCTCTAGTTACCAACCCATCTCTGGTTCTATCAAATAAAACTACCCATTTTAAAGAGCTCCTATTTAACCCTTTAGTTACCAACCCAGCCAAAACCAGCTCTGATTCTATCAAATAAGAACACCCATTTTAAAGAGTTCCTATTAAACCCTTTAGTTACCAACCCAGCCAAAACCAGCTCTGGTTCTATCAAATAAAACTACCCATTTTAAAGAGTTCCTATTTAACCCTTTAGTTACCAACCCAGCCAAAACCAGCTCTGATTCTATCAAATAAAACCACCCATTTTAAAGAGTTCCTATTTAACCCTCTAGTTACCAACCCAGCCAAAACCAGCTCTGTTTCTATCAAATAAGACAACCCATTTTAAAGAGTTCCTATTTAACCCTTTAGTCACCAACCCAGCCAAAACCAGCTCTGGTTCTATTTAATAAGACCATCCATTTTAAAGAGTTCCTATTTAACCCTCTAGTTACCAACCCATCTCTGGTTCTATCAAATAAGACAACCCATTTTAAAGAGTTCCTATTTAACCCTTTAGTCACCAACCCAGCCAAAACCAGCTCTGGTTCTATTTAATAAGACCATCCATTTTAAAGAGTTCCTATTTAACCCTCTAGTTACCAACCCATCTCTGGTTCTATCAAATAGAACTACCCATTTTAAAGAGTTCCTATTTAACCTGTAGTAAGACGCCTCACGCTCCTTGATAGAACAACGCCGGTTGAGAACGCCAGAAAGAAAAGCCAGACAGCCACTGGAAAGCCGACTGATCACACGTCAGAAACCAGCCTCTGTACAACACCATTGTTTGTGCTACATCAAAAAATAAACGTATATTTCATCTCTAATTTCTGCTGTTGAAATAATTATTATGTCACTCGTATCTCGATAACATTTATAACTAATACTGCTAAAGTGGTGACCGACGTAAGAATTTAACGCAGCCCTTCTTTTTCATTCAGTTGAACTTTTATTGCCACGTTGCTGGCCTTTTTTTCGCAACTTGCGAAAATAAAAAATATTCCTTTTAAAATTATTGAAAAATTAGTAGTATTTTAAAAACTTTTTGCTACACTCGACAACAACAACGACAGCAGCAGCAGCGACAACATTGTTTAACCACTGACCAAAACAGGGAATAGTGAGTGGCAGCTCATAGCCTTACCGACGCAAACCACCACACATCGGAAATATCAAAACGATTCATTCGTGTAAATAATTTAGAGCAGCCTTTTTTTTATTCACTTGAATATTTCATTTCCGTTGCCAACTTTTTCGCAACTTACAGAAGAAAAAAGAAAAAAGTGTATTTTTCCAAGGTGGCGTTGCGTTCCTTCCCAGTTTTGTAACGGACACATTTTTTTGAATTGCGTGTGTGTTCCATGACTGATCAAGAGAGAAGAGACTAAACTTTTTTTTGTGAACATAACTGCCCCGCATGGGGATATACATGCCTTACCTTTTTCTAAGGGATTTTTAGCCACTGGCTACCTTTGTTGATATCCAACGCGGATATATTTTAAAAAAAACAAACATTTTTTTCCTCCTCTTTTTTACCTTATTTGATTTGGCTGGTTCGTTGAAACAACGCGAGGGGACAGACGTTGAAGGAAAATTTTTTTTTAAAAGATATATATCTATTTTATGTATTTTGAATATTTCCTTATGTTTTGAATGTCTGTTTCTTTTTGCCCTTTAACTTTTTCTTAATATTGGCTGTTCTCTTTTCACTGTACAAGGGTACATTAATTGCTGTTTAGATATATATGTATATATTTTTTTTAGAAAAGTTAACATGAATGTGCCACATTTGCCCGCCTTTACTGGAAAACCTAAGATGTGGTTTGCCCAGTTACAGGCGTATTTTACGGTCTGTAAGACCGAATCTGACCAGCGCCTCGCTGTACTGATTAGCGGCCTTCCCCCTAATCTAGCAGATTCGGTCCAAGACCTAATTACAGACCCCCCCCCCCTCTGACTTGACGTATGAGTTTTTGAAGGGCGAGATTTTGAGGAGGAATTGTAAGTCGGTAGAGAGTCGTTTTCGGTCATTGATCGAGGACGAACGATTAGGTGACAGGACCCCTACCGCTTTTCTCCGGTATTTGCGGGATTTGAGCGATTCCCAAGATCAGGATAGCCCTTTCCTGAAGCAATTGTTCTTCTCTCGCCTACCTCAAGAGGTACAGGCGATCCTAGCCCATATGCTAGAGGTGAATACCCTGGATCACATTGCTGTCTCTGCTGACAAAATTGTAGAGGTGACGAAGAGAGACACTTCGAAGCCACAGTACGTTGCTTCCTCTTCTCTTCCTAAATCACGCTCATCAGCGTCTGATGACATATTAATCACCGCTATGGAAGCCATGACTCGTCAAATGGCGGAGTTGTGCAAGGAATTCACGTCCTTTGGACGGCAGAGGAGCCGCTCACGACGTTATTCAACTTCTCGCCACCGTAGCCCTTCCAACACACCAGGAACACCATATTGTTATTACCATGAAAAATATGGTAAAAAAGCCGCCCGTTGTAGGCCTCCTTGTGCTTACGAGGGAAAAGACGACCAGAGTCACTAACGGCGGATAGTGCGCTCTGCGAAACAACATCTAACCGCCACTTTTTCATTGAGGACCTGCTGTCAGGTAGAGCTTTTCTGGTTGACACAAGTGCAGCTTGTTCCGTATGGCCTGTGTGTTGTATGAAGGAGACTCCCCCTGAGACGCCTATTGAGTTGCAGGCAGTAAATTGTTCGCCGATTCGAACTTTCGGACAAATCTCGTTACCTTTGCAGTTTCGTAATCTGCGGCGTGAGTTTAAATGGATATTTACTGTCGCTGCCTTGCCGTATCCGATTCTAGGCGCGGATTTTCTCCACCATTTTTCATTGACGGTGGACCTTCGTGGTAAACGCTTAATTGATGGCATCACGGGATTAACTGTTGTTGGCAAGGCAGCAGGAGTTCCAACGGTTAGCCCGACATTTTTTCTTGCTAACACCGGTGATCCTTTCCATGCGTTGTTGAACTCGTTCCCGCAACTGACTTAGGGAAATTTTCGATTTGATGAACCAACTCATACCACGGAGCACTTCATATCTACAACTGGTGCTCCCGTTTTCTCTCGTCCTCGTCGCTTGCCTCCAGACAAACTCAAAGCAGCACGATCAGAGTTTGATCACATGCTGCAAATGGGGATTATTCGTCCGTCCACGAGCCCGTGGGCGTCCCCATTACACATGGTAGCGAAAGCGAATGGCGATTGGAGACCTACTGGAGATTATCGACGCCTAAATTCGATAACGGTACCGGACCGTTATCCTATCCCTCATCTGCAAGACTTTGCGTCTTCGTTGCAGGGATGCAAGATATTCTCCAAACTGGATTTAATTCGTGCGTACCATCAAATTCCTGTCCATAAAAATGACATTCCAAAAACGGCTATAGTTACGCCATTTGGGTCTTTCGAGTTTTTGACCATGCCGTTCGGATTAAGGAATGCCGCTAGTACTTTTCAGCGGTTTATGGATGAGGTTACTCGCGGCCTCGATTTCGTCTATACCTATATTGACGACCTGCTCATTGCTAGTTGTTCTCCAGAGCAGCATACGCACCATTTGAATCTTCTTTTCCGCCGATTGAAGGCGTATAACGTGCAGCTTAATGCACCCAAATGTGTTTTTGGTGCTGAGTCACTGACTTTCTTGGGTCACGTCATCGATGCTGACGGTATTCGACCCCGGCCTGAGCGAGTTAAGGTCATAGAGGATTTGCCTCCACCGACCTCACTACGTCAGTTACGCCAGTTCTTAGGTCTGGTTAACTTTTATAGGCGTTTCGTGCCAAATTGTGCAAAATTGCTTTTCTCCCTGACAGAAATTTTGAAAAATTGTCGGAGGAAGAACAAAGATATTTCTTTGACAGACACTCAACTTGCTGATTTTCAGCACGCCAAAACTGTTTTGGCTAATGCTTCGTTACTGACTCACCCGGTACCCGGTGCAAAGCTAACACTTTGTGTTGATGCATCGGGTATCGCTGTGGGTGCAGTACTACAGCAAAACATCAATGGTTACCAGCAAACGCTGGAGTTTTTTTCCAAAAAGCTAAATCCTGCTGAGACGCGCTACAGCACCTTTGGAAGAGAGCTTTTAGCCATCTATTTGGCCGTGAAACATTTTTCACATGTGCTAGAGGGTAGACAATTTACTATCCTCACTGACCATAAACCATTGACTTTTGCTTTGAGAGTGAAGGCTGATAAATACTCGCCCAGAGAGACGAAACACCTTGATTTCATCTCGCAATATACGAGTGATATCCAGCACATTCCGGGTTCACTAAATACAGCGGCCGATGCTTTGTCCCGCTTACCCGTGACAGCGATCTCGTCATCCTCTGACATAGATCTGACTCGTTTGGCTGCGGATCAGCCTCCCCTTGAGTCATTGGATGTTACATCGCCCGAGTTTGCGAATTGCGAGATGAAATACTTGCCTCTGTCGACTGCAGTTGGCCAAATTCTCTGCGACGTCTCTTTGGACGTGCCTAGGCCCTTCGTTCCAGAGAATCATCGTCGGACCGTGTTTCTGGGATTACATTGTATCTCGCATCCAGGATCTTCTGCCACAGCAAAGCTCATATCAGCTAGATTTTTCTGGCCAAATATGAGGCGTGAAATTGCTGCTTGGTGCCGTTCCTGCGTCGCTTGCCAGAGATCAAAGGTCCATCGACACGTCAAGGCTCCCCTGGGTACCTTTGCTAACCCAGATGCGCGTTTTTCACATATTCATATTGACATAGTGGGACCTTGGCCTGTCAGCGATGGTTTTTCTTATCTACTTACCGTCATTGACCGTTTTTCGAGATGGCCTGAGGCCATCCCCTTGAAAAACATCACCGCGGAGACAACAGCACGTGCTCTTGTGTCTGGATGGATCTCTCGTTATGGATTTCCATCCACAATAACTACCGACCGTGGACGACAGTTCGAGTCGAGCCTTTTCCTCGAGCTGTCAAAATTAATTGGTGCTAAACGCATTCGAACTACGGCATACCATCCTGCTTCGAATGGTATGGTGGGGCGTTTTCACCGCCAACTGAAGGCCTCCTTAATGGCCTCAATGGACTCGGCGCATTGGAGCGAGTACCTCCCTATTGTGCTACTAGGGATTCGGTCAACGGTGAAGGTCGACTTTGGATTTTCACCGGCCGAAGTACTGTACGGTGCCCCTCTGACGTTGCCCAGGCAAATGCTTGCCCCTATCGATCTTGATGCCCAAGATCACGCTTCCTACGTGTCCCGTTTGCGCTCCTATTTCCAGGATTTGCCGCCAATGGACACTAGGAAACAAACTGTCAAGACTGCTGTCCCGAGGGATATTGCCTTTGTAAGGAATGATACGGTGAAGCCCCCGCTCACACAGCCTTACACTGGACCTTACCGTGTCTTAGCGCGCTCGGCTAAGCATTTCACGTTAGATATTAAGGGGTCCAGGGAGACAGTTACAATAGACAGGCTTAAGCAGGCGCACCTTGACACGGACGCTGTGGTTCCTGATCCACGAACCCCTTCGTATTTGCCTGTTGAGCGAACGACTGTTCCTGAACCACCATCATCGCCTGTCCCTACACCACCACCATCGCCACATTACAAGACCACGACCCGTTCAGGTCGTAGGGTCCACTGGCCCAAAAGATTTTGCAGCACCGTCTATATTTAGACTATGTTAGCTGCACCTTTTTTTTGCCTCTGTGTTTCTGCTTTTTCTTTGCCTTGTTTTTTTATGCATGCATGTCGTTTTTTTTTTAACATTTTTCAAATCCTTATTCTGGATTCAATTTTTGCTAGAGCGGATAGCTCCCCCTTGTTGCATTGTTCGCCATCTTACTCCACATATGAGTAATGACATCGATTTTCGATAATTTGAAAATCTGGCTCAAGGTACTGTAGTAAGACGCCTCACGCTCCTTGATAGAACAACGCCGGTTGAGAACGCCAGAAAGAAAAGCCAGACAGCCACTGGAAAGCCGACTGATCACACGCCAGAAACCAGCCTCTGTACAACACCATTGTTTGTGCTACATCAAAAAATAAACGTACATTTCATCTCTAATTTCTGCTGTTGAAATAATTATTATGTCACTCGTATCTCGATAACATCTATAACTAATACTGCTAAAAACCCTTTAGTTACCAACCCAGCCAAAACCAGCTCTGGTTCTATCAAATAAGACCACCCATTTCCCTTTTTAAAGAGTTCCTATTTAACCCTTTAGTTACCAGCCCAGCTCTGGTTCTATCAAATAAGACCACCCATTTTAAAGAGTTCCTATTAAACCATTTAGTTACCAACCCAGCCAAAACCAGCTCTGGATCTATCAAACAAGACCACCCATTTTAAAGAGTTTCTATTTAACCCTTTAGTTACCAACCCAGCCAAAACCAGCTCTGGTTCTATCAAATAAGGCCACCCATTTTAAAGAGTTCCTATTTAACCCTTTAGTCACCAACCCAGCCAAAACCAGCTCTGTTTCTATCAAATAAAACTACCCATTTTAAAGAGTTCCTATTTACCCCTTTAGTTACCAACCCAGCTATGGTTCTATCAAATAAGACCACCCTTTTTAAAGAGTTCCTATTTAACCCTTTAGTTACCAACCCAGCTAAAACCAGCTCTGGTTCTATCAAATAAAACCACCCATTTCGCATTTTAAAGAGTTCCTATTAAACCCTTTAGTTACCAACCCAGCCAAAACCAGCTCTGGTTCTATCAAATAAAACCACTCATTTTAAAGAGTTCCTATTTAACCCTTTAGTTACCAACCCAGCCAAAACCAGCTTTGGTTCTATCAAATAAGACCATCTATTTTAAATGATCATACACAGATAAAATCTGTTGTACTTTCAACATTACAAAACATGCGTTGTTTTGAAGTAGTTTCACTATATTAAGTGTTAATTTTCACGCTAAAGGCTTAACACCTCAGTAATCTCGAATTGATGACGGTATGGTTTATTTTTAGAACAATATTTTAGTGTGAGTCATGTTGGCCAGTTTTGACTGATTTGAACAAATATGTCCCAAATGCAAATTATGGGTACATAAAAGATGTAGTGGGATCACAGGTAAACTATCTAAGAATGTAGACTTTATATGTAGCCGATGCTCAGGTGCAATAAGTAGCAAGTGCCCACAAGATACTAGCTCGTTCTATTGCCAAGATGATTCTATAGAAATCATCATCATCAACGTTTAACGTCCGTGTTCCACGCTTGCATGGGTTTGGACGGGGGTTTTCCCACTTGAGGCAAGAGTGATTGTCTTGCTCGCATAGGACTGTCTGGCAGGTTTTCTACAGTTGGATGCCCTTCCTAACACCAACCACATTTACAGTGTGGGGCTGGGAGGTTTTTACCATGTTGCCTACATGGCCACATTACAGCGTGGACTGTGTGTTTTTTTGTCGTGACACCTACACGATCTCATTTGTTTCGGCCTGGATTGTGTGGCACCAACATAACTTTACATAGCAGGGGGCGGTGTGGATGGGGTGGGGGGACGGGGGTGTATTTTGTTAGAGATGCCTACTGACTGTAGTAGGTTTTACTTTGTATTTAGGTAAGGCGGGTCTTCTCTATTACTGAGTACCGCCAAAGGTCTCGGTCCAGTGACATTGTCTTGGAGAGGTGTAAGTGTGTGAGGTCGGAGTTTATCAGCTCGTCCCAGGTTTTTCTGGGTCTGCCTATTCCGTGGCTACCGTCTATCTTTATTGCCCTGCACTTTGTTATACAGCTATCGTCCTTCATGCGCATCACGTGACCATACCAACGTAGCCTTCTCTCTAGTAAACAACATCTGATCCCTCTTATTTCTAATTTTTTCCTTAGTTCGTTTATGCTTTGTTGTTCACGTATATTACTATTACACATCCAGCGGAGCATGCAAGCTTCATTTCTCTCTAGTCTGCGTATATCCTCTGCACACAATGCCCAGGTCTCACTGCCATGCAACATTGCTGTTCGTATGCAGGCATCGTACAACCTGCCTTTCATTTTTAGGGAGAACCCTTTAGCGGCTAATAGTGGTATAAGCTCTCTGAACTTTTTCCACCCAGTTCTGACTCTAGCTACTGTACTTTCAGAGCACGCTCCCCCACTGCTGATTTTGTCACCCAGGTAACGGAAGCTGTCCACTATTTCTATAGAACCCTCTGCGCAGTTGAAAGAGCTAGTATTTTGTGGGCACTTGCTGCTACTTATTGCCCCAGAACACCGGCCACATGTAAAATCTATGTTCTTAGTTAACTTACCTGTGATCCCACTACATCTTTTATGCACCCAAACTTTGCATTTGGGACACAAAATGGAATTTCTACCTACGCCTTTCCTACACTCTGCGCATGGCCACTTCCCGGAGGGGACCGCCGCCTTATTTTCTTTCTTACAAACTAGAACTTTAGTCTTAGCCAGGTTAATTTTAAGGCCTTTTGATTCTAGGCCGTGCTTCCATGTTTGGAATTTCTTCTCTAGCTCGGCCATTGATTCAGCTATGAGCGTTAGATCATCTGCGTATAGGAGTTCCCATGGGCAGCCGGTCTTGAACTCCACTGTTATAGCCTGGAGGGCGATAATAAATAGTAGGCCGTGCTTCCATGTTTGGAATTTCTTCTCTAGCTCGGCCATTGATTCAGCTATGAGCGTTAGATCATCTGCGTATAGGAGTTCCCATAGGCAGCCGGTCTTGAACTCCACTGTTATAGCCTGGAGGGCGATAATAAATAGTAGGGGGCTAAGAACAGAGCCCTGATGAACACCAACTTTTACACTAAACTCTTCACTATATTCGTTGTTAATTCTAACCTTGCTGACTGTTTCTTTATACATGGCTTGTATAGCTCTCACAAGCCATTCATCAACACCTAGTTTTCTAAGAGCCCACCCGATAATGGAACGGGGGACTCTGTCGAAGGCCTTCTCCAAGTCGACAAAAGCTAAGTATAGGGGTTTACTTTTAGCTAGGTACTTCTCCTGTAGTTGTCGTACAATGAAAAGAGCGTCTGTGGTACTTTTTCCTGACACAAACCCGAACTGCATTTCATCTAGATCAATTCGCTCTCTGATTAGTTGCGCTATTACTTTTTCCGTGACCTTCATGACCTGGTCGATTAATTTAATGCCTCTATAGTTACTCCTATCTAGGGCATCTCCTTTACCCTTATAACAGTTAACGATGATGCTGCTACGCCAGTCCTTCGGAACAACCCCATTCTGTATGACTTGGTTGAGTATCCGGGTGACCATGGTGTGTCCCACCATACCAGATGCCTTCAGCATCTCGGCAACTATTTCCGAAGGCCCAGCCGCCTTGCCTGTCTTCATATCTTTGATTGCCTTACTTATTATACTACCCTCGACTAACACTGCTGGTCCCTCTATTGGGTTGATGTGGGGGAGACTGTCTTTCTCCCATTTATTCTCCTCATTTAGTAGCCTTTCATAGTGACACTTCCAAGCTACCTTCTTATCGGCGTCGGTGATGGCAAGTACGCCGTCATCGTTAAGTACACACTTCTCCCCGACAATATCACGGTTTTCCCTGACACATTGCCTAGCAATCCTGAACACCTCACGTTTTTGGTTCCTCAGAAATAGGAGACACTTTCCGTTACCTGGGTGACAAAATCAGCAGTGGTGGAGGGTGTTCTGAAATACAATAGCCAGAGTCAGAACGGGATGGAAAAAGTTGAGAGAGCTGAAGCCGCTGTTGGCCACAAAAGGTTTCTCTCTAAAAATGAAAGGCAGATTGTATGATGCCTGTATATGAACAGCAATGCTAAATGGCAGTGAAACTTGGGCATTGTGTGCAGAGGACCTGCGTAGACTGGAAAGGAACGAAGCTTGCATGCTCCGCTGGATGTGTAATAGTAATATACGTGAATGGCAAAGCAAAAATTAACTAAGTGAGAAATTAGGAATAAGAGGGATCAGATGCTGTTTACTCGAGAGAAGACTACGTTGGTATGGTCACGTGATGCGCATGAAAGACGACAGCTGTATAAAAAAATGCAGGGAGATCAAAATTGATGGTAGTTACGGAGTAGGTAGACCCAGAAAAACCTGGGACGACTTGATAAATTCCGACCTTCCACACTTGCACCTCTCTAAGACAATGTCACTGGACCGGGAGTTTTGGCGCTACACAGTAATACAGAAGACCCGCCTTGCCTATGTCCAAAGCGAAACATACAGTCAGTAGGCACCTAATTAACCAAATATACACCCCAATCCACTACCCCTACCCTATCCTCCCACCAACACCACCCTCTCTCTGTAAAGTTGGTACTACAACATCCAGCCCAAATAAATGAGATAATGAGATCGAGATCGTGTAGGTGTCATGACAAAAAACACACAGTCCACGCTGTAATGTGGCCGTGTAGGTAACACAGTAATAAGTTCCCAGTCCACACTGTAAACGTGGTTGGTGTTAGGAAGGGCATCCAGCCGTAGAAAACCTGTCAGATAGTCCTATACGAGCGAGACGACCAACCTTGCCTCAAGTGGGACAACTCCCGTCTAACCCATGCTAGCGTGGAAGATGGACGTTAAACGAAGATGATGATGAAATGATGAAAGGGGAAATAATTTTGGCCGGCTCTGGCCGTTTTGAACACTAAAGGGTTAATCAACTTACCCCATCTCCCCAAATTGCTGGTTTTGTGCCTAAATCAGAAACCAATACCTCTTCCCCAATCAGCTTCAAGACGTGTGAGCAGTTGATGAAATAAGGCCTACCTGCATCCTTTTAAACTTGAATGACTCCTTTTCTAGGTGAGCAGTCTTTTCAGCAACAGCAACCTGGTGTGTTGTATGTGGTCAAAGATGTATGTATTACCTGCCTGTGTGTTGTATATCGTCCTAGATGTATGTATTACCTGCTTGTGTGTTGTATGTAGTCCTAGATGTATGTATTACCTGCTTGTGTGTTGTATGTAGTCCTAGATGTATGTATTACCTGCCTGTGTGTTGTATGTGTTGTATGTGGTCCTAGATGTATGTATTACCTGCCTGTGTGTTGTATGTAGTCCTAGATGTATGTATTACCTGCCTGTGTGTTGTATGTGTTGTATGTGGTCCTAGATGTATGTATTACCTGCCTGTGTGTTGTATGTGGTCCTAGATGTATGTATTACCTGCCTGTGTGTTGTATGTGGTCCTAGATGTATGTATTACCTGCCTGTGTGTTGTATGTGGTCCTAGATGTGTTATTACCTGCCTGTGTGTTTTATCTGGTCCTAGATGTGTGTATTTCCTGCCTGTGTGTTGTATGTGGTCCTAGATGTATGTATTACCTGCTTGTGTGTTTTATCTGGTCCTAGATGTGTGTATTTCCTGCCTGTGTGTTGTATGTGGCCCTAGATGTATGTATTACCTGCTTGTGTGTTGTATGTGGTCCTAGATGTGTGTATTACCTGCTTGTGTGTTGTATGTGGTCCGAGATCTATGTATTACCTGCCTGTGTGTTGTATGTAGTCCTAGATGTATGTATTACCTGCCTGTGTATTGTATGTAGTCCTGGATGTATGTATTACCTGCCTGTGTGTTGTATGTGGTTCTAGATGTATGTATTACCTGGTTATGTGTTGTATGTGGTCCTAGATGTATGTATTACCTGGTTATGTGTTGTATGTAGTCCTAGATGTATGTATTACCTGGTTATGTGTTGTATGTAGTCCTAGATGTATGTATTACCTGCCTGTGTGTTGTATGTAGTCCTGGATGTATGTATTACCTGCCTGTGTGTTGTATGTGGTTCTAGATGTATGTATTACCTGGTTATGTGTTGTATGTAGTCCTAGATGTATGTATTACCTGCCTGTGTGTTGTATGTAGTCCTGGATGTATGTATTACCTGCCTGTGTGTTGTATGTGGTCCTAGATGTGTGTATTACCTGGTTATGTGTTGTATGTAGTCCTAGATGTATGTATTACCTGGTTATGTGTTGTATGTGGTCCTAGATGTATGTATTACCTGCTTGTGTGTTGTATGTGGCCCTATATGTATGTATTACCTGCTTGTGTGTTGTATGTAGTTCTAGATGTATGTATTACCTGGTTATGTGTTGTATGTGGCCCTAGATGTATGTATTACCTGGTTATGTGTTGTATGTATTACCTGGTTATGTGTTGTATGTGGTCCTAGATGTATGTATTACCTGCTTGTGTGTTGTATGTAGTCCTAGATGTATGTATTACCTGCTTGTGTATTGTATGTGGTCCTAGATGTGTGTATTACCTGCCTGTGTGTTGTATGTGGTCCTAGATGTATGTATTACCTGCTTGTGTGTTGTATGTGGTCCTAGATGTATGTATTACCTGGTTATGTGTTGTATGTAGTCCTAGATGTATGTATTACCTGGTTATGTGTTGTATGTAGTCCTAGATGTATGTATTACCTGGTTATGTGTTGTATGTGGTCCTAGATGTATGTATTACCTGCTTGTGTGTTGTATGTAGTCCTAGATGTATGTATTACCTGCTTGTGTATTGTATGTGGTCCTAGATGTGTGTATAACCTGCTTGTGTGTTGTATGTAGTCCTGGATGTATGTATTACCTGATTGTGTGTTGTATGTAGTCCTGGATGTATGTATTACCTGGTTATGTGTTGTATGTGGTCCTAGATGTATGTATTACCTGGTTATGTGTTGTATGTGGTCCTAGATGTATGTATTACCTGCTTGTGTGTTGTATGTGGTCCTAGATGTATGTATTACCTGGTTATGTGTTGTATGTAGTCCTAGATGTATGTATTACCTGCTTGTGTGTTGTATGTGGTCCTAGATGTATGTATTACCTGCTTGTGTGTTGTATGTGGTCCTAGATGTAT
The DNA here is from genome assembly GCA_964016885.1 of Eledone cirrhosa. NCBI lineage: Eukaryota > Metazoa > Mollusca > Cephalopoda > Octopoda > Eledonidae > Eledone > Eledone cirrhosa. Next base: position 9,601,399 of record OZ024744.1, on the reverse strand, counting down.
GTATTACCTGGTTATGTGTTGTATGTAGTCCTAGATGTATGTATTACCTGGTTATGTGTTGTATGTGGTCCTAGATGTATGTATTACCTGCCTGTGTGTTGTATGTGGTCCTAGATGTGTGTATTACCTGCTTTGTATATATTATATGTTTGTGGATCTGAATCAGCTTCAAGACATGTGAGCAGTTGAAGAAATAAGGCCTACCTGCATCCTTTTAAACTTGAATGACTCCTTTTCTAGGTGAGCAGTCTTTTCAGCAACAGCAACCTGGGCCTCTTTCAATTGTGACTGGTATTTATCAAGGCGTAACTTCAGATCAGCTGCTGCCTGGGCACTCTCAACTGCCTTTCGTTTGTGCATTTCCATAGCTTGTTGACGGAGGCTGATAAGCAGAAAAGGAAAGAAACGATCATCATATTCTGTAAAGTTATGTTCGCATTACAAAAAGTACCCAGTCCACACTATAAAGTAATCATGTAGGTGACACAACAAAAAGTACCCAGTCCACACTGTAAAGTGGTCGTGTAGGTGTCACAAGTACCCAGTCCACACTGTAAAGTGGTCTTGTAGGTGTCACAAGTACCCAGTCCACACTGTAAAGTGGTCATGTAGGTGTCACAACAAAAAGTACCCAGTACACTGTAAAGTGCTCATGTAGGTGTCACAACAAAAAGTACCCAGTACACACTGTAAAGTGGTCATGTAGGTGTCACAACAAAAAGTACCCAGTACACTGTAAAGTGCTCATGTAGGTGTCACAACAAAAAGCACCCAGTACACACTGTAAAGTGGTCATGTAGGTGTCACAACAAAATTACCCAGTACACACTGTAAATTGGTCATGTAGATGTCACAACAAAAAGTACCCAGTACACACTGTAAAGTGGTCATGTAGGTGTCACAACAAAAAGTACCCAGTACACACTGTAAAGTGGTCATGTAGGTGTCACAACAAAAAGTACCCAGTACACACTGTAAAGTGGTCATGTAGGTGTCACAACAAAAAGTACCCAGTACACACTGTAAAGTGGTCATGTAGGTGTCACAACAAAAAGTACCCAGTACACACTGTAAAGTGGTCATGTAGGTGTCACAACAAAAAGTACCCAGTACACTGTAAAGTGCTCATGTGTCACAACAAAAAGTACCCAGTACACACTGTAAAGTGGTCATGTAGGTGTCACAACAAAAAGTACCTATTCCACACTGTAAAGTGGTCATGTAGGTGTCACAACAAAAAGTACCTAGTCCACAGTGTAAAGTGGTCATGTAGGTGTTACAACAAAAGCCAGTCCACTGTAAAGTGGTCATGTAGGTTTCATGACAAAAAACACCCAGTACACACTGTAAAGTGTTCATGTAGGTGTCACAACAAAAAGCACCTAGTAGACTCTGTAAAGTGGTCATGTAGGTGTCACAACAAAAAGCACCCAGTACACTCTGTAAAGTGGTCATGTAACCATCTAGCCATACCACACTCCAACACACCTCCACTCAAGACATACACACCTGAGTTCTTTCTCAACAGTAGCGAGGTTATTCTGCAGGATGCGCTCCTTCTCTTCAAGTTTGCGTACCACCTGATTCTGAGCCTGCACCTGACCATGGAGGGTAGCTACCTGCTCTGCCGAACTGTCCTTCTCTTCGCGGAGTAATTTGTGGATCTGGTTCGACTTGATGCGCTGCACAGGGACATACAGAGAAGGAAGGAATAATGAAATACACTGTCTGTAGTGTTTGGAACATAACTTAACAAAGGTTCTTACATAAAATTATGATGGAAGGTTTTTAGATAAGTACTAGCAGAATGACTCGGCATTGGTCGGGATTTGCTCTAGGGTTCTTATATATTTGATATATACTTATCCTTCTCGAGCCTCGTGAAGTAAATACGTTTGTTTATATTTTGTTATTGTGTATACAAAAATATCATCATCATCATCACTGTTTTACGTCCGTTCTTCCACGCTAGCATGGGTTAGACGGGTTGTCCTGCTGTGGGCAGTGTCCGGTCGGCTGACCATGCCTTGCTCATATGGGAACTGATTCTGGCTTGATTTCTACAGCTGGATGCCTTTCCTAACACCAACCAGTGTGGGCTGGGTGCTTTTTTTCCGTGGCACCTCCACGACCCCTTTACAGTGGGAGGGTGTGGGGCATATTGTCTATATGCTTCAGCTTCAGCTTGTACCCGTGGGGGGGTCGGGTATTCTGTATTCCTGCGTGACGCCACATGTCACAGTCAGGTGTCATCACCTTTGAGTGGTGTAATTGGGTACGGTCAGCTTTTATCACCTCATCCCAGGTAATCTTGGGTCTCCCCAATCCAAGGTTTCCATTGACTTCTAGTGCTCTGCACCTTTTTATGCAGCTGTCATCCTTCATATGCATCACATGCCCATACCAACGAAACCTCCTCTCCTGCACACAGCATTTGATTCCTCTTATGCTCAGTCTCTCTTTCAATTCGTTTATGCTTTGCCATTTGCATATATTACTATTACACATCCATCGGAGCATGCAAGCTTTGTTTCTTTCTAATCTACGCAAGTCTTCCACCTTCAGCGCCCAGGTCTCACTACCATGTAACATTGCTATTCGTATGCACACATCATACAGTCTGCTTTTCATTTTGAGGGAAAAGCCTTTTGCAGCTAGCAGTGGCAGTAGCTCCCTGAACTTTTTATATTTCTGAAATTTCGTCCGACGATGATTGTTTTGAAAGTGAAAACAAAGGAGATCTCCAGGCCGCCATTGAAAATATTACAGCAACGTGGTTGAAAAATACCACACTAATATATGTTCCTGATTTTATTCAAAATACTGGTCCACAACACATTAGCTCCCGATGATAAAGCACTAGATTATTTCTTTTTGTTTTTACCACAAACTTCCTTCGAAGTTGTGGCAGAAAAGATTAATCGATATGCCCAACAACAGATTTCAAATCAAGGTAAACCCGATCTGTTTGACAACCGACAGATCCTGCGGAAATGCAAGCATTTTTTACCGTAAATATTATGTTCGGTATAAAACAATTTCCAAGACTGTGGAAATACTGGAACACTGATATAAGGTTTAGTGATTCTTATATATCAAGTATTATGCCGAAAACAACATATTTAAAATTAAACCAGTATTTGCACCTGGTTGATACTTCAAATGCCCCTATTAATTAATTTCACCTGCCCATAAAAGTCAAATTTAACAAAAAAAAATCAGGTAAAATTATATAATTGTAAATTATTGATATTTAAACATCTACTGACAAAATTTCAAGCCTGCACATAGAAAATTAAGAAAATTACAAACAAATAAAATTGATAACCCTCTTGAGTATGATTAACTGAAAATAATTGTTTCTACTTTTGGCACAAGGCCAGTAATAACCCAGTGTATTACTGGTACTTTATTTTATCGACCCCGTAAGGATGAAAGGCAAAGTTAACCTCGGCGGGATTTGAACTCAGAATGGCAAGGGCCGTAACTCTATGCGTCAAAGCATGGCGTCCGACCCTCTACCGTTACTGCCAATCTACCACCAAAATAATTGTTTCTATGTTTGGCACAAGGCCAGCAATTACCCAGTGCATTACTGGTCTTTATCTTATCGACCCCGTAAGGATGAAATAATGCGAACAGGTAAGCATGACATGACAAATTAATGTGAATGTTAAAGGGTTATTGTACAAAATAAATGTAAATGTACTAACCTCTGACATCAGTTTGAAGTTAGCGTCATCTTTCTCCTTTAGTTGCTGAATCAAGCGCATATTTTGTTCTTGCATATCTTCAAAAGCCTGGCCAGTTACATCCATTTCACTGAGCAATGCTTCTTCACGCTGAACAAAGAAAGAATTATATTGGAATATTATCGTTAAATCTTAAATCCTGAAACTACATTAACAAGGCATTCTTGAAAGAAATTAACCCTTTAGCATTTACATTACTGATTATATGATGCCTGTGTGAGGAACGTGATGCTGCATTGTAGTGAGACATGGGCAGCAACTGCAGAGGATATGCGACGGTTGGAGAGAAATGAGGCAAGCATGCTCCGTTGGATGTTCAATGTCAATGTGCGTGAACGACCCAGCATGAATGTGTTGAGAGAGAAACTGTGTCTGAGAGGGATAGAATGCAGTGTGCGAGAGAGGAGACTGAGGTGGTATGGACATGTGATGCGCATGGAGGATGACCGATGGGTGAAGAAGTGCCAGGAAATGCCAGTTGAAGGAAGACGTGGTAGAGGTAGACTACGAAAAACATGGGCGGAGGTGGTGAGAACAGACCTCAGATCACTGAAGCTCACGGTGGAGATGACGAAGGACCATGACGAGTGGAGAGATGCTGTGCTGAATAAGACCCACCCCACCCTTGCAAGCAGGGAAAAGCGGACGTAAAATGATGATGATGATGATGATTACTCTATACTAGCAGAAAAACTACCCTTCGGCCGGTTTTCTGCTAGCATATGTAGTGTGCATATTGGTATTATACGCAAATATATATATGTAAATTGAAAAGTAAATTGACAATATCTCCTTCTTCACCCACTTATTTCTGAGAGGGTCGTGGAGGCAGAGTCCTTCTCAAACATTCCTTCCAGTGAGTCTGTCAGAAGCAAACATCTCTAACTGATCCAGCTGGATCCCAAAACGTGACAAGCCAAGCTCATGGATGTTATCCAGCTACCATGCTTAGGGTCTACCTCTGGGTCTCTTGACGGTTGGTTTTGCCTGTAAAATGTGTCCAGCGATTCGTTATTGAGACATTTTAACCACATGCTCATAATATCAGATCTGTGATCTCTCAATTCGGAGAAGTAGCGGCTCTACCAGGAGTGACTCTCTGGTCTGAGCTACAAATCTGTCCAGAGATTCTTTCCTGAGACATTCTAACCACATGTCCATAGTATCAGAGCTATGATCTCTCAATTCAGAGAAGTAGTGGCTCTACCTGGAGTGACTTTCTGGTCTCTGAGCTACACACTTTATCGAGTAACGTTGCTCCAAAGACCCTTCGGAGGAATCCCATTTCTGCCACTTTTATTTGCAATTGTATTCTTTTGGTCATTACTCAAGATTAGTAAGAGTTGGCAGGAATACCAGGAAGACAGCGAGTTTGGCTTTTACACCTATCCCCTTTTTCTGATATGGAGATATTGTTATATTTGGGGATAGTCATTTTGCCAATAAAAACACAGGCACTATTTGACTTTCACTTCACAGAGATTGTGCCACACCTGTGTTACAACCCACATTACTTAGTAAATAAGTTTGCTGTGCTAAGAGAGAACATTACCTGTTTCTGAGCTGCCAGACTCTTCTGCAGATCACTGATTGTGTCTTCGAGCTTTTTTATCTTACGTAAAGCATCATCATCAGCTAACTTTCGACGTTCTTTGCGTTCAGCCTCCTGCATCTTACGAATATGATTGTGGAGATCTTCAACTTCTTGACGAGCTTTCTTTTCTGCTTTCATTAACTGCAACAGATCAAATCAATAGATGGATGCTCAAAAGGATGTGTAATAGTAATATACAAGAACGACAAAGCATAAACGAATTAAGAGAGAAACTATGTATAAGAGGAATCAGATGTAGTGTGTAGGAGAGGAGACTGTGTTGGTATAGACATGTGATGTGTATGGATGGACTGGAAGAGAAACTAGGTATAAGAGGAATCAGATGTAGTGTGTAGGAGAGGAGACTGTGTTGGTATAGACATGTGATGTGTATGGATGGAGAGAGAAACTAGGTATAAGAGGAATCAGATGTAGTGTGTAGGAGAGGAGACTGTATTGGTATAGCCATGTGATGTGTATGGATGGAGAGAGAAACTAGGTATAAGAGGAATCAGATGTAGTGTATAGGAGAGGAGACTGTGTTGGTATAGATATGTGATGTGTCTGGATGGACTGAGAGAGAAACTAGGTATAAGAGGAATCAGATGTAGTGTGTAGGAGAGGAGACTGTGTTGGTATAGACATGTGATGTGTATGGATGGAGAGAGAAACTAGGTATAAGAGGAATCAGGTGTAGTGTGTAAGAGAGGAGACTGTGTTGGTATAGACATGTGATGTGTATGGATGGAGAGAGAAACTAGGTATAAGAGGAATCAGATGTAGTGTGTAGGAGAGGAGACTGTGTTGGTATAGACATGTGATGTGTATGGATGAACTGGAAGAGAAACTAGGTATAAGAGGAATCAGATGTAGTGTGTAGGAGAGGAGACAGTGTTGGTATAGACATGTGACGTGTATGGATGAACTGAGAAACTAGGTAAAAGCCTGCACATAGAAAATTAAGAAAATTACAAACAAATAAAATTGATAACCCTCTTGAGCATGATTAACTCAAAATAATATGAACAGATAAACATAATATTTGAAAATTAATGCGAATGCAGGCTGCCGAAAGGAACTTCTGTACACAGATGATCTTACACTTATGGCTGAATCTATGGTGTACCTGGAGAAGAAATTCCAAACATGGAAGCAGGGACTAGGAAGAAAGGGTCTGAGTCAACCTGACAAAGAGTAAGGTCCTCTTAAGTAGACAGGAAAACAGAACCCAGATCCCCTCAGGGAAATGGCCTTGCTCAGTATGTAGGAAAGATGTGGGCAGAAATTGCACCCTCTGCCCTAAATGCAAACTATGGGTACACAAGAGATATAGGGGGATCTCACGAAGTTTTGTTAAGAATGTAGTCTTTACATGTAGCAGTTGCACTGGGACATCATCATCATCGTCATTTAACGTCTATCTTCCACACTAGCATGGGTTTAGATGGGAATTGTCCCACTTGAGGCAAGATTGGTTGTGACGCTCTTATAGGACTGTCTGGCGTGTTTTCTACAGCTGGATGCCCTTTCTAACACCAACCGCATTTACAGTGTGGAACTGGGAGGTTTTTACCGTGTTACCTACACGGCTACATTATAGCGTGACTGTGTGTTTTTTTGTCGTGACACCTACACAACCTCATTTGTTTAGGACTGGATGTTGTGGTACCAACATAACTTTAGAGAAAGAATGGTGTTGATGGGGTGTATTTTGGTTAAGAGGTGCCTACTGACTGTAGGTTTCGCTTTGTACATAGGCAAGGCGGGTCTTCTGTATTACTGTGTAGCACCAAAGATCTCGGTCCAGTGACATTGTCTTAAAGAGGTGTAAGTGTGGAAGGTCGGAATTTATCAAATCGTCCCAGGTTTTTCTGGGTCTACCTACTCCATAACTGCCATCAATTTTGATCGCCCTGCACTTTTTTATACAGCTGTCGTCTTTCATGCGCATCACGTGACCATACCAACGTAGTCTTCTCTCGAGTAAACAGCATCTGATCCCTCTTATACCTAATTTCTCACTTAGTTCATTTATGCTTTGCTGTTCACATATATTACTATTATACATCCAGCGGGGCAAACGGACGTAAAACGGTCATGATGAACTTGTAATATTTACCTGAACTTTGTCCCGATTCTCCTTTGATGATGAACTTTTGTACATATCTAGAAGCAACTTCATCTCCTTCTGACTGTCTTGGTTCTTCCTATGCAATGGAAATCAAATGATTAATCAATAACCAATAAACCCAATCGCAAAAAAGGAGTATTAAATTAACCCTTTAGCATTCACATTATTTTATATATACTATTATATTTTCATGGTAAAGGCTTTACCTCACATAATATCTCACATACCATTTACATTACTCTATATATACTATTGTATTTTCACAGTAAAGGCTTTACCTCACATAATATCTCACATAACATTTACATTACTCTATATATACTATTATATTTTCACAGTAAAGGCTTTACCTCACATACCATTTACATTACTCTATATATACTATTGTATTTTCACAGTAAAGGCTTTACCTCACATAACATCTACATTACTCTATATATACTATTATATTTTCACAGTAAAGGCTTTACCTCACATAATATCTCACATAACATTTACATTACTCTATATATACTATTGTATTTTCACAGTAAAGGCTTTACCTCACATAATATCTCACATAACATTTACATTACTCTATATATACTATTGTATTTTCACAGTAAAGGCTTTACCTCACATAATATCTCACATAACATTTACATTACTCTATATATACTATTGTATTTTCACAGTAAAGGCTTTACCTCACATAACATTTACATTACTCTATATATACTATTATATTTTCACAGTAAAGGCTTTATCATCATCACCGTTTTACGTCCGTTCTTCCATGCTAGCATGGGTTAGACGGGTTGTCCTGTTGTGGGCAGTGTCTGGTCGGCTGACCATGCCTTACTCATACAGGAACTGATTTTGGTTTGGTTTCTACAGCTGGATGCCCTTCCTAACACCAACCTCATTTACAGTGAGTGCTGGGTGCTTTTTTGCCGTGGCACCTCCACGACCACCTTGCAGTGGGAGGGTGTGGAGGCATATTGTCTATATGCTTCAGCTTGTACCCATGGGAGGTCGGGTACTCTGTATTACTGCGTGACGCCAGAGGTCACGGTCACATAATACCTCACATAACATTTACATTACTCTATATATACATCAATCTCTATCATTTCTCCCAGAATCCAATCTTTGTTGCTTTTCTATTCGATAATTCTAGCGTATTTTTCAAAACAAATCTTGTATTTTTTATGCTTGTTAAATTATGCCCAAAATACGGGGATCTTATTTAAACCTTAACCTTCTCGCTAACTACCCAATATCCCTCCCACCCGCCCCCACGCACCACCATTATTACGTGGGCCAATCATAAGTCAGCGGGCTATGTTATCACTTACCTGGTTGCCTTTCGATATGATGGATGGACTACGGAATTCTGGAGAGTTTAAAAAGAAAATATCTGGACACTCAGTGACAATGCCAAAGATAAAGACAAATTCACCTCATGCTGCTGGATGAGAATGCAAGGCCTCCTCCTCTTTATTTCGGCCGCGGATGGCTAACATAACGCCATCTCCCCCCCTGCGCCCCACCGTTCCCACCCTCCAAACGCAATCCAAAACTTCAGAGTTGGTACCATGAATGTAGGCACCTTAAAGGGTCGCTCTAATGAGGTTGTAGAAATGCTTGAACGTAAGGAGGTTGATGTTTGCTGTATTCAAGAGACCAGGTGGAGGGGTGGGTCTGCTAAATTCATTGTGGGTAAAGAACGATGCTATAAGCTTTTCTGGGTGGGAAATGACAATGGGCTGGGTGGGGTAGGAATCATGGTAGCAGAAAAGTGGGCAGATAAGATAATAGACGTAAATAGAGTGAACGACAGAATAATTAAAATAAGACTTGTCCTCAATAGAACTACGGTGACAATAATATCTGCGTATGCACCACAATCCGGACTGCCTGGCGTTATAAAAGACAGATTCTATGGGACGTTCGTGCTCACGACCTCCCAAATAACCGACAGTGACTACATAGTTATCGCTGGCGACCTAAATGGTCACGTTGGACAACATTGTGACGGCTATGACGGAATCCATGGAAGCTATGGGTTTGGTACTAGAAATGAGGAAGGCTCCAGAATCCTGGAATTCTGTGACGCAAATAACCTAACTATCTGTAACACTAACTTCTAAAAACGAGACAATCACTTGCTTGATCACCTATAGATCAGGGGAACATGCCAGTCAGGTAGATTATATCCTTACCAGAAGACGTGACAGAGTGTCTGTTGTAAACACTAAATCCCTCCCCCCATAAAGAATGCACGTCTCAACATAGACTGATAATTAGCGACCTCATAGTCAGGACGAGACATACTCGACAGCAGAAGAGGACTATCCTCAGGAGAAAAATATGGAAGCTAAAGGACCCCACAGCCAGAAATAAATTTAAAAGCATATTACTTGATGCTTTTGACAGTAAGGAAGAGCAATTAGAGTCGTACAATATAGAGGAACAGTGGGTATTCCTGAAAGCTAACCTGCTGATGGCGGCAGACGAAGTCTGTGGCTGGAGCAGGCCTGTAGGCAGGAGGAGAGTAACATGGTGGTGGAACAGTAAGGTGGAGGAGTCAATCATGGCCAAAAAGCAGGCTTGGAAAGCATGGCGGGATGGGGGAAGTAGAGAAGACTATCAAGTGGCCAGGAGGGAAGCTAGGAGACAAGTGTACTTCGCAAGAAGGGAAGCAGAGGAAAGAAAGTTCAAGCATGTTCTAAAACGTGAGGACCAAAAACGTGAGGTGTTCAGGATTGCTAGGCAATGTGTCAAGGAAAACCGTAATATTGTCGGGGAGAAGTGTGTACTAAATGATGATGGCGTACTTGCCATCACTGACACTGATAAGAAGGTAGCTTGGAAGTGCCACTATGAGGAGAATAATTGGGAGAAAGACAATCTCCCCCACATCGATCCAATAGAGAGACCAGCAGTGCAAGTTGAAGGTAGTGTAATAAGTAAGGCGATCAAAGACATGAAGACAGGCAAGGCGGCTGGGCCTTCGGAAATAGTTGCTGAGATGCTGAAAGCTTCTGGAAGGGTGGGACACACTATGGTCACCTGGATAGTAAACCAGTCATACAGATTGAGGTCGTTCCGAAGGACTGGCGTAGCAGCATCATAATTAACTACTACAAGGGTAAAGGAGATGCCTTAGATAGTGGAAACTATAGAGGCATTAAATTAATTGACCAGGTCATGAAGGTCACAGAAAAAGTAATAGCGCAACTAATCAGAGAGCGAATTGATCTAGATGAAATGCAGTTCGGGTTTGTGTCAGGCAAAAGTACCACAGACGCTCTCTTCATTGTACGACAACTACAGGAGAAGTACCTAGCTAAAAGTAAACCCCTATACTTAGCTTTTGTTGACTTGGACAAAGCCTTTGACAGAGTACCCCGCTCGATTATCTGGTGGGCCCTTAGAAAAATAGGTGTTGATGAATGGCTTGTGAGAGCTATACAAGCCATGTGTAAAGAAACAGTCAGCAAGGTTAGAATTAACAACGAATATAATGAAGAGTTTAGTTGGTGTTCATCAGGGCTCCATCCTTAGCCCCCTACTATTTATTATTGCCCTTCAGGCTATAAGAAAGGAGTTCAAGACCGGCTCCCCATGGGAACTCCTATACGCAGATGATCTAACGCTCATAGCTGAATCAATGGCTGAACTAGAGAAGAAATTCGAAACATGGAAGCATGGCCTAGAATCAAAAGGCCTTAAAACCTGTCTAAGACTAAAGTTCTAGTTTGTAGGAAGGAAAACAGGGCACCGGTCCCATCTGAGAAATGGCCATGCTCAGTGTGTAAGAAAGGAGTAGGCAGAAACTCCAATTTATGTCCCAAATGCAAAGTATGGGTGCATAAAAGATGTAGTGGGATCAAAGGTAAGCTAACTAAGAATATAGATTTTATATGTGGCCGATGCTCAGGTGCAATAAGTAGCAGCAAGTGCCCACAGAATACTAACTCATTCCATTGCACAGATGGTTCTATAGAAATAGTGGACATCTTCCGTTACTTGGGTGACAAAATCAGCAGTAGGGGAGGGTGCTCTGAAAGTACAGTAGCTAGAGTCAGAACTGGATGGAAAAAGTTCAGAGAGTTTATACCACTATTGGCCGCTAAAGGGTTCTCTCTAAAAATGAAAGGCAGGCTGTATGATGCCTGCATACGAACAGCAATGTTACATGGCAGTGAGACTTGGGCATTGTGTGCAGAGGATATACGTAGACTGGAGAGGAACAAAGCTTGCATGCTCCGTTAGATGTGTAATAGTAATATATGTGAACGGCAAAGCGTAAACGAACTAAGGGAGAAATTAGGAATAAGAGGAATCAGATGTTGTTTACTCGAGAGAAGACTACGTTGGTATGGTCACGTGATGCACATGAAAGACGACAGCTGTATAAAAAAGTGCAGGGCAATAAAAAGAGACGGAGTAGGCAGACCCAGAAAAACCTGGGACGACTTGATAAATTCCGACCTCACACACTTACACCTCTCCAAGACAATGTCACTGGACCGAGATCTTTGGCGTTACACTGTAATACAGAAGACAGGCCTTGCCTAAGTACAAAGCGAAACCTAGTCAGTAGGCACCTCTAACAAAAATACACCCCACCCCACCCCCACCACCTCCTTAAATGTAAAGTTATGTTGGTTCCACAACATCCAGTCCGAAATAAATGAGGTTGTGTAGGTGTCACGACAAAAAAAACACACAGTCCACGCTGTAATGTGGCCGTGTAGGCAACACGGTAAAAACCTCCCAGTCCACACTGTAAACGTGGTTGGTGTTAGGAAGGGCATCCAGCCGTAGAAAACCCGCCAGACAGTCCTATGCGAGCAAGACAACCAATCTTGCCTCAAGTGGGAAAATTCCCGTCCAAACCCATGCAAGCATGGAAGAAGGACGTTAAACGATGATGATGATGATGATGATGATGATGATGATACTAATGTATTTTCACAGTAAAGGTTTTACCTCAAATAATATCTCATAACATTTACATTACTCTATATATACTATTATATTTTCATGGTAAAGGCTTTATCTCACGTAATATCGAATCTATGAGATTTTGAAAACAATATCTTAACATCAGTTTGAGCGACCAGTTACAGCCAGTTTCAACAGAAAGAGGTAGAGAATTCTGGCCGGTTTTAACACTAATGGGTTAATGGTTTGTTTCAAATGATACAATAATATGTATAACTATAAATATAAAACTGAGGATGTCTGTCTGTGTGTGTCTGTGAGTTTGAATCCCTAAAACTCAAGAAGTACCCAACAGATTTTTTCAAACTTTACATGTGTATTACTTATGTTTCAGGGAGTGTTATGCACATAAAAATATACCACATAACATTGCTCCTGAAATGTTGCTTTGTTAGTAAGGACTGTAAGTAGGGAAAATGACTATTGGATGTGTTGTCTGGTATGAGGTGAGACCGTAATGTGTGTGTGTGAGAGAGACATAGAAAGAAAACAACCATAAAACTTCCTTATTAGGCTGGGGGACTAAACTGCCGATTAAATGGTAGCATTGCCTTGGATTTTAAATGTGAAATAATCATAGTCAGTATGATCTTTTTCAGTTCCAAAGGACATCATCTAAAACACAGCAATATACCACATAACATTGCTTCTGAAGTGTTTAGCTTTGTTAATAAGGACTGTAAGTAGTATATGGATAAAAGCTGGAGGGTAGATTAATTTCAAATAGTATCAATTTTTCTTTGGTTTGTTCTGTAAAACCAAAGACTGTAAAACTACTTTATAAAAGGTAACGTGATATTGTTAAACCATCCAATACATCAAAGGATCTCTAGTTTAAGCCGTTTCTAGACTTTCGTGGGACGTCTCTCTCTCTCTTGCTGAATATCTAACACTTTAATTGTATCTCTCTCTGTATAATGGCCTATCTCTCTCTTTCTGCCTCTCCCTCTCCTTAGATGTGTCTGTAGTTTTAGTGTAATTCTACAAGCCAATTAACCAGTAAACACCCTTCTTTTATCTATATAAAGGGTGTGGACGATATTTGTTCGCAATTTTCAACTGTTAATTTAATGCAATTTTTTTTACTTCCGTTGTCACTCTTGTGTTCATAAAAACAGTGACTATATTTCCATTATTTATTTTCAGAATAATTGATTATGAATAATTTTGAACCTCCAAATTTGTGGAAGAGACACGGAGTCAAGGTGACGTCATGCCACCTCACTTCTTCCCTGAGGGCCTCAAGCTGAACACCGATGGCTACATCCGCGTTCTGAGCGAGGTAGTAAAGCCCTGGATCGACCAGGTAGCTGCAGGTAGGTCGTACATGTGGCAGCAAGACTCAGCGCCCTGCCATACCAGCCGAAAGACCCAAGCCTGGCTGTCAGAGAACTTCATCGACCACACTTCACCTGACATCTGGCCTCCCAGCTCGCCTGACTGCAAACCCTTCGACTTCTTTGTGTGGGGCGCAGTGGAACGAGACACCAACAGATCTAGCTGCAATACGAAAGACGATTTGAAGGCCAAGATCACAAGTGCCTTTAGGGGCCTAAGTCGGGGTACAGTGACGAAGGCCTGTAGCCGGTTCCGAGGCCGCCTTGAGGCTGTCATCAAAGCCAATGGCGGGTTTGTCGAGTGAGATCGAAAGAACAAGTCATGAAGACAAACTGACCCAAGTTTGATAAATATATCTTAAAAAATAAAACTACTGTGTTATTTTTTCATAGACAGTAATCTTGTGAATAAATATCGTCCACACCCTGTATATAAAACTGAGGATGTCTCTCCGTGTGTGTGTGCTTGTGTGTGTGTGTGTCTGTGAGTTTGAATCCCTAAAACTCGAGAAGTACCTAACCGATTTTCTTCAAACTTTACACGTGTATTACTTATGTTTCAGGGAGTGTTATGCACATAAAATTCAACTTTTTTATCCCCTAGGGCCCACATTAGGAGAAAAACAAGCTTTATTCCGTTCTCTGTTCGTGTATAAAAATATCTCTATTTGATTTCTAGCTTTGAAAAACTGTCACAATTTATTTATGAAAATACAAAGGAAGGGGTGAACAACTGAGCCAACACCAGAGCAAAAGACAGCAGCGAGGGGTACATTTTTCAGCCTGTGGGGAGTTGGGCCGCTGACTGCGAGGTTCCTCTCTTCACTGGCGGCTTGCTTAATAGAGGCGAATCTTGCAAGGGCGCTTGGTTGTTCCAGCACCTCAGCCTCACCTAATAAAGGTAACTGGCGAATCTCGCGAGGGCGCTTGGTTGTTCCAGCACCTCAGCCTCACCTAATAAAGGTAACTGGCGAATCTTGCGAGGGCGCTTGGTTGTTCCAGCACCTCAGCCTCGCCTAATAGAGGTAACTGGCGAATCTTGCGAGGGCGCTTGGGTGTTCCAGCACCTCAGCCTCGCCAAATAGAGGTAACTGGCGAATCTTGCGAGGGCGCTTGGTTGTTCCAGCACCTCAGCCTCGCCTAATAGAGGTAACTGGCGAATCTTGTGAGGGCGCTTGGGTGTTCCAGCACCTCAGCCTCACCATATCCTGAGGTAACACTGCCAGTGTGCTGGCTTGCCTCAAAAATCATTAGTGTTGGCTCGGTTGTTCACCCCTTCAATTTATAATGTTATTTAAGCATTTGTAGTGCTATGTATATATTTAAAACACATTTATGTTATTCTACTGTAAATTTATTTATATGCTTTGTATATATCATATGTGTTTATATTTTCACTCCCATTTGTAACGTTATCTATATATAAAAAACTGAGGATGTCTGTCTGTGAGTTTGAATCCCTAAAACTCGAGAAGTACCCACCCGATTTTTTTCAAACTTTACATGTGTATTACTTATGTTTCAGGGAGTGTTATTAGGGCCCGCATTAGGTGAAAAATTGCGTTTTTTCAGCTTTTTAGGGTTTTTTTGAGGCGTTACGTCAGACCGAAGTCTTTGAAATTGTAACTATGTATTAGTTAGTCTCTTCTTCCGTGAGCAAAGATAATCCAACAAAGATCCATACCGTGAGCAAAGATAATCCAACTTTTTTATGGCCTAGGGCCCGCATTAGGTGAAAAACTTCATTTTTTCAGCTTTTTAGGGCTTTTTTGAGGCGTTACGTCTAGCCGATTTTCCCGAAATTTCAAGGCATATTATGCACAAAAAAAATTCATTTTCTTGATCCCCTAGGGCCCGCATTAGGTGAAAACCTGCATTTTTCCTGCTTCATCGAGGAAAATCTTAAAGATTATCCAGCCATCAGAGTATTCGATTTATTTTCTTTATATATTGTCCAGGCATGCAGTTTTTCCACGATTAGGTCTGTTGGTGGCCCGCGTTCCAAAATACCTTATCCCGTGCAACGCCGGGTACCACTGCTAGTATAATATAAAAGAAAGATGTTTATTAGTTGGTTGAATGACACAAAAACTACACACATCTAAGGAACGTCCATGCTGGGTCGTTCACGCACATTGACATTGCACATCCAACGGAGCATGCTTGCTTCATTTCTCTCCAGCCGTAACATATCCTCTGCAGTTGCTGCCCAAGTCTCACTACTGTGCAACATTGCTCATCTCACACAGGCATCATATAACCGGCCTTTCGTACGCAGGGAGAAACTCTTCTTTGCCAGCAGAGGAAGCAGCTCCCTAAACTTCTTCCACCCCATCTTTATTCTAGATACTATAATATTTTCTTAGTAAAGGCTTTAGTTTACATAGTTATCTTACATAATATCTATATATAATATAAAAGAAAGGTGTTTATTGGTTGGTTGGTTGATTGAATCTGATGAAAACTACACACACATCTAAAGAGAGAGAGACACAAAGGGAGAGTCAGAAAGAGAGAGATAGGCCGTTATACAGAGAGAGATACAATTAAAGTGTTAGATATTCAGCAAGAGAGAGAGAGACGTCCCACGAAAGTCTAGAAACGGCTTAAACTAGAGATCCTTTGATGTATTGGATGGTTTAACAATATCACGTTACCTTTTATAAAGTAGTTTTACAGTCTTTGGTTTTACAGAACAAAGAAAAATTGATACTATTTGAAATTAATCTACCCTCCAGCTTTTATCCATATACTACTTACAGTCCTTATTAACAAAGCTAAACACTTCAGAAGCAATGTTATGTGGTATATTGCTGTGTTTTAGATGATGTCCTTTGGAACTGAAAAAGATCATACTGACTATGATTATTTCACATTTAAAATCCAAGGCAATGCTACCATTTAATTGGCAGTTTAGTCCCCCAGCCTAATAAGGAAGTTTTATGGTTGTTTTCTTTCTATGTCTCTCTCACACACACATTACGGTCTCACCTCATACCAGACAACACATCCAATAGTCATTTTCCCTTTTATCCGTCTTCTCTAAACTGTTCTCCCAGGTGAAGCCGGGTACCTCAGCTAGTATATATATATATAAGACAAGAAGATCAGAGACATGCGGTGTTCCACACTGCAAGGCAGTGTGTCAGTGTAAATCGCGGTGTTGTTGAAGACAAATGTGTCTGGAATGATGCCGGTGTACTTAGTGTCACTAATGACAGAAAAACGAGGCCTGGAAATGTCATTATGAAAGACTGATGAATGTGGAGAATGAATGGGAGAGAGAAACTACCCCCAACAGAGGGACCAGCTATTGAGATTGAAGACTATAGTGTCAAAGAGGCAATTTAGGAAATGAAAAATGGTAAGGCTGCTGGAGCATCAGACATAGTTGCTGAGATACTGAAGGCATCAGGAGAAGTAGGAACTAAACTGGTTGCACACATCATCAATCAAGCTATATATGGTGGAGTCATACTCAAAGATAGATGCAACAGTATCCTTATAAATTGCTACAAAGGTAAAGAGGATGCTCTGGAGAGGAGCAATTATAGGGGTATAAAACTGATGGATCAGGTTATGAAAGTGGCAGAAAGGATATTAGCACAACTAATTAGAGAAAAAGTCAAACTAGATGAGATGCAGTTTGGTTTTGTGCCTGGGAAGAGTACAACAGATGCCCTCTTCTTAGTGAGACAATTACAAGAGAGGTTCTTAGAGAAGAATAAGCCACTATACTTAGCTTTTGTTGACCTAGAGAAGGCCTTTGATAGGTACCCAGATCTGTCATCTGGTGGTCCCTAAGGAAACTAGGTGTAGAAGAATGGCTTGTGAGGACAGTGCAAGCTTTGTACAGGAGTGATTCAAGGGATGACAATTTCTTTTCTTTTACAACCTTGCCACCAGGAAGGTGGTCGGTCAAAAATGTACTCAAAATTAAGAGAAAAAGATATATACACACACACATACATATAAACTTACTTTAACTGAGCTCGTAAATCTTTGATAATCTCCGACTCTGAACGACTTTTGTCCTTCAACTCAAAATCCTTTTCTTCCTCCTCAGACCTCTTCAGAACCACAGGTTCTGCCTCTGTTTTCGGGGGTACATACACAGCTGCTGTTCCAGTACTGCTACTTCCCGCTGTTGTTGTTCCGGAAGATGATGACATTGATGCTTCATCTTTGGTGGCCTCCTGTGTAGCTCCTTCTGACTTCAACTGGAGTAAATAATACAGTACAATAACATTCAATTATTTCCTTTTAACCCTATAACATTCACATTAATTTGTCAAATGTCATGTTTATCATGCTTATCCATGAAATTTGACAGTAGAAGTTGCATTGATAGACATATTTTTCAAATGCAGGTGGGTTCTATAGAAGTGGTTGATAGCTTCCGGCTCCTAGATGATCAGATTAGCATGGGAGGAGGGTGCTCTGAGGCCATAGTATCTAAAATAAGGACGGCCTATCACTCTCCTTCTGTCTCTCTCTCTTTAGATGTGATATGCATTTGTGTGTGTGTAGTTTTCATGTGATTCAACCAATAAACACCTTTCTTTTATATTATATATAGATATACTAGTTAAACTATCCGTCCTTTGGACGGTTCAAGTAGCTTTCAATGTAGCTCATTAACCCTTTAGTGTTCAAACCGCCCGAAATTATTTCCCCTTCATTTGTTCAAACTGCCCGAAATCGCCCGATAACACCCACACTAAAATATCGTTCTAAAAATAAGCAAACCATCAAAATCTCGTCAATACGAGACTACTGCGAGACCCTTACCGTGAAAATTAACACTTAATATAGTGAAACAACTTAAAACAACATGTGTTTTTTTAACTTTGAAAGTACAACAGATTTTTTTTGTGTATCAACATGGCTTATGAAGCGATACCGACTTTGAAGGTTTTACACACGACAACATTCAGAATGAACAAGAAACAAAAGATAATATTTGTGATTTATCTTCAAATGAATCTGATGTTTGTATTTCTGAAATTTCATCCGACGATGATTGTTTTGAAAGTGAAAACGAAGGAGATCTCCAGGGCGCCATTGAAAATATTACAGCAACGTGGTTGAAAAATACCACACCAATATATGTTCCCGATTTTATTCAAAATACTGGTCCACAACACATTAGCTCCCGATGATAAAGCACTGGATTATTTCTTTTTGTTTTTACCACAAACTTCCTTCGAAGTTGTGGCAGAAAAGATTAATCGATATGCCCAACAACAGATTTCAAATCGAGGAAAACCCGATCTGTTTGACGACCGACAGATGCTGTGGAAATGCAAGCATTTTTTACCGTAAATATTATGTTCGGTATAAAACAATTTCCAAGACTGTTGAATTACTGGAGCACTGATATAAGGTTTAGTGATTCTTATATATCAAATATTATGCCGAAAACAGCGTATTTAAAATTAAACCAGTATTTGCACCTGGTTGATACTTCAAATGCCTCTATTAATTAATTTCACCTGCCCATAAAAGTCAAATTTAACCAAAAAAAATCAGGTAAAATTATATAATTGTAAATTATTGATATTTAAACATATACTGACAAAATTTCAAGCCTGCACATAGAAAATTAAGAAAATTACAAACAAATAAAATTGATAACACTCTTGAGTATGATTAACTCAAAATAATGTGAACAGATAAGCAAGACATTTGAAAATTAATGCGAATGCTAAAGGGTTAAACTAAACAAAGTAAATTTGAATACATAGAAGAAAAACGTACTTTATGTAAGCATGAAAACCTTAGGCACTATTCCAGCGAAATAATTAATATGTGAGCTTGGTGTCTTTTTTGACAACAGTAAAAGCGCATCATGAAATAGAGAAGTGAAGTGAATAATAGACACTATTATATACAAGGCATAATATTGTAAAAGTTGTGACATCACTTAATGTATGAACATCAAGCTTGAAACGATAAATTATACAATGTCAAATCTATAACTTAACTTAGTAATCTGTTAGAAATTGCTGGTTGTGAAATATACAAAATGATATTGTTAGTCTCAAGGAAGTGTACTTTTTGTTTCAAGTAGAAAGAGTAAATTAAAATCCGAATGAGCCGAATTACGAAAGATAACTCTTGTCTTACTTAATCACAAAAATTCACACAAATAACCAAAACTTTTTTAATGTCTCCAAAGGCCCCAATATCGATTTTTGAAAGCCTTTGTAGATCATGTACAGGTTTTGTGCAAGGAGAAGCCCTAGTATGTTTATTTAAGCGATGGCCAACCGGAAGTGTTGACATTTCAGAAATTTTAAAGAAGTGAATCTATTTAATGAACAGCCACGAATGAGCCCTCATTCCACACTCACATACACACACACATACAGAAAACTTTGTCTTTATACATATACAGATTATGTAAGACAACTATGTAAGCTAAAGCCTTTACTAAGAAAATATTATAGTATTTAGAATAAAGAAGGGTTGGAAGAAGTTTAGGGAGCTGCTTCTTCTGTTGACAAAGAAGGGTTTCTCCCTGCGTACGAAAGGATGGTTATGATGCCTGTGTGAGATGCGCGATGCTGCATGGTAGTGAGACATGGCCAGCAACTGCAGAGGATATGTGATGGCTGGAGAGAAATGAAGCAAGTATGCTCCGTTGGATGTGCAATGTCAATGTACGTGAACGACCAAGCATAGATGAGTTGAGAGAGAAACTGGGTATAAGAGGGATAAGTTGTGGTGTGCAGGAGAGAAGACTGAGATAGTATGGACATGTGATGTGCATGGAGGATTACCGCTGGGTAAAGATGTACCAAGAAATCCCAGTAGAAGGAATACACAGTAGAGGAAGGCCACAAAAAAAATGGGTGGAGGTGAGAGCAGACCTCAGATTGCTGAAACTCACAGAGATGACGAAGGACCGTGACAAATGGAGAGATGTTGTGCTGAATAGGACCCGTCCCACCCTTGCAAGCAGGGAAAAGCGGACGTATGGTGATGATGATGATGTTGCTGTAATAACATAAATATGAGTGGCCAATTACAGCCAATTTGAACAGAAAGAAGCGAGAGAATTCTGGTCGGATGCGGCCGCTTTAAATGCTAAAAGGTTAAAGATTTTTTTTACAATGTCACAACAATTTTTTTCTTACCTTGCTCAGTTCAGCATTTGCTTCTTTCAGCCGACGTTTGTACCTACCAGCTTCTCCTTTTAGTTGCTGGTTGTGGTTCTGTAGGCTCTGAATGAGGTGACGCATTTCTCTATTAATTGGTCCTGGAATTGGGGAAAGATGGATGTGTAATAGTAATATATGCCAACGGCAAAGCATAAACAAATTGCGAGAGACTAAGCATAAGAGGAATCAAATGTTGTGTGCAGGAGAGGAGATTGCGTTGGTATGGACATGTGATGTGTATAAAGGATGACAGTTACATAAAAAGGTGCAGAGCACTAAAAGTCGATGGTAGCCTTGTAGTGGGGAGACTCAGGGAGACTTGGGATGAGGTGATAAAAACTGACCGTGCCCAATTGCACCTCTCAAAGGTGATGACATAGGACTGAGACCTCTGGTGCTACGCAGTAATACAGAAGACCCAACTTCCCATGGGTACAAGCCAAAGCTGAAGCATACAGACAATATGCCCCCACCCTCTCCTACTATAAAGTGATCGCTTTGCAGTAGGAGGGTGTGGGGGCATATTGTCTATATGCTTCAGCTTGTACCCATGGGAGGTCGGGTACTCTGTATTACTGATTAATTTTCATGATAAGAGCCTAATCTCGCAGTAATCTCGAATTGACGCGATTTTGATGATGGTTTGTTTATTTTTAGAACGATATTTTAGTGTGGGTGCTTTCAGCTGGTTTGGCCCGAAACCGGCCGTTTTGAACACTAAACTTGAACACCCAACGATTGCACAAATTTAACTCAAGACTATAGGGTGATTGTGAGAGCTGGCCTCAGATCGCTCAAGCTCATGGAAGAGATGACGACGGACCCTGACGAATGGAGAGATGCTGTGCTGAAAAGGGCCCATCCCACCCTTGCAAGCAAGGAAAAGTGTACAGAAAATGATGATGATGATGATAATGATTAAAAGTGCCAGGTAATCTGAGTGGAAGACCACGAATATTTTAGGCGGAGGTGGTGAGAGCTGACCTCAGATCGATGAAGCTCACAGAGGAGATGACGAATGGAGAGATGCTGTGCTGAATAGGACCCGTCCCACCCTTGCAAGCAGGGAAAAGCAGACGTAAAATGATGATGATGATGATTAGAAGTGCCAGGTAATCGCAGTGGAAGGAAGATGCAGTAGAGGAAGACCACGAAAATCATGGGTGGAGCTGGTGAGAGCAGACCTCAGATCACTGAAACTCACAGAGAAGATGAGAAAGCAAGGAAAAGCGGACATATGATGATGATGATGATGACAGTTTAGTATTGTGAAACCAGGGGTGGTTTCAAGTAATTTGTATTAAAATGGTTAAACAAACCAAAAGGCAGTAAGTACAATACTCACCTGTTTGCTCGTTAGCTGCTAGCGTCTGTTCAAACTCGATGCGGAGCATTTCATATTCCTTTCGAACCTGTGCTAAAGTATCTTCCAACTGAATCAGCTCGGTCCGTAGTTTCTTCTGGCAGGTGAGTTCATCACTCTACAACAGAAGAGGTCATAGGTCAACAGACTGAAGTAGAGGGAATTATTTCAACAGCAGATTGTGTAGAGGACTGGCGTCTCTATCATTAAAACACCCTAGAAACCTCCTATGAGAAATAACCTACATATAACCAGCTAAACCTACATAGGTGTGAGATGTAACAACATGATAGGACTGGGGTCCCTATCATTAAAACACCCTAGAAACCTCCTATGAGAAATAACCTTGTACGAGACCAGCTAAACCTACATAGGTGTGAGATGTAACAACATGATAGGACTGGGGTCCCTATCATTAAAACACCCTAGAAACCTCCTATGAGAAATAACCTTGTACGAGACCAGCTAAACCTACATAGGTGTGAGATGTAACAACATGATAGGACTGGGGTCCCTATCATTAAAACACCCTAGAAACCTCCTATGAGAAATAACCTTGTAGGAGACCAACTAAACCTATATAGGTGTGAGATGTAACAACATTATAGGGCTGGGATCCCTATCATTAAAGCAGCCAAGAAACCTCCTATGAGATATAACATTGTAGGAGACCAACTAAACCTATATAGATGTGAGATGTAACATGATAGGACTGGGGTCCTTATCATTAAAACACCCTAGAAACCTCCTATGAGATATAATCTTGTATCAATACAGCACCCTTTACAACTCTTTTCAGAGTTATAGGACAAAGAAAAGAGGATACTTGCCTAAAGTAGCCTACGGTGAGGCCAAACTCGGAACCACATGGCTATGTCTGCATTTGTTCAACTAATTAACACAAAAAAAATGTGAGACGCTATATATATGTTTTTAGTTATATTTTCTTACCTCCATCTGTTCTATATGTCGCAAATGTCCAATCTTACTGGTCTGCAACAAGTTGCGGGTCTCTTCGTGTTGAGTTTTCAGCTGCATACTTTCGTTATACAACACAGAGAACTGTGACTGTAAACACTTATATTCACTGCTGTCCATAATGACATGTTCTGGCAAGTGTTGCAGCTACAACAGAAATAGGACACTTATATATACTAGCTGGACCCGTGAAAAGATTCACGGATAACCCCCTCTCTCTATATATATATTTAACCCCATCTCTCTCTAAATATTTTAACCCTCCTTTCTCTATATTATAACCCCCTCTCTCTATATATTACAACCCATCCCTTTCTCTATATATTAAAACCATCCTCTCTATAAATTATAACACTCCTCTCCCTCTATATATATATATTTAACCCCCCACTCTCTATATATATTATAACCCCCTCTCTTTAAATATAGTATAAACCCCTCTCTCTCTATATATAATTACCCATCCCTTTCATCATCAACAGCATGTCCGGTCAGCTGACCTTGTCTAGCTCATACGGGAACTGATTCTGGCTTGATTTCTACAGCTGGATGCTTTTTTTCCGTGGCATCTACACATCCACTTTACAGTGTGGGCTGGATGCTTTTTTGCCGTGGCACCTCCACGACCACTGTGCAGTGGAATGATAGGGACCCCAGTCCCTATCATCTCATTTCTACAGCTGGATAAACTGGAGCAATGTGAAATAAAGTGTCTTGCTCAAGGAAACAACACATCACCCGGTCTGAGAATTGAACTCACAACCTTTCGATTGCAAGCCCAATGCTCTAACCACTAAGCCTTCATGTGACTCCACATCTAAGCCATGTGCCTTCTCTATATTATAAGCACCTCTCTCTCTCCTTTCCGAACGTTGCAATGCTCTTTGATTTTCTTTCGCCGTAGATTGTCGTAGATTGTTTACCACCCCACTTCCATTGTTTTACTGAAAGCGTGACACACACGGTCGGACGTACGTACGTAAGTAAGTATTAACGTATTAATATATAGATGTGAGACGGGAAGCTGTCAGCCGAGTAGAGATCACAAAGGCTATCAGTGATGAACGCCACCTCCTTCACGGACCTGAACCTCCGGCCCAACGACTAAATTCAAGAAGTTTCCTCAGCCATGTTCAGCCCCTAACAACATCTCAGGAAGGAACCAGAATACAGAGCTAGAGAATGACTCCCCTGCTAGTAACATGGGAATCTCCCCTTCTGAAGCCCTTCCTCCTGGCTCAGAAGCACTATGGATCCAGCGGAAGACACTCAACCGCCTGAGAACATGAAGCTTCCTCAGCCATGTCCAGCCCCTAACAACATCTTAGGAAGAAACCAGACTACAGCTATGGATAGAAAGCCAGAGAATGACTCCCCTCCTATTGACATGGGACGCCCCCCCCCCTTCTGGCTCAGAAGTACCATAGGTCCAGTGGAAGACACTCAACCACCCGAGAATAGGAATGGGGCGATCAAAAGCTGCTATGGCCAGATGGGGCTACAAGACCGGCCCAACCATCTGCGAATGCAGAGAGGAGGACCATACAATGCAGCACTGCCTTGTTTGCCCTCTACTACCCAACCAGTGCAGCTTAAAAGATCTCGCAGAATTTAATAATAATGTAAAGGACTGTGTAAGGTAATGGGAAACTGTCATACAACCACATGGCTCGAAGATAGGAAAAGAAGAAGTAAAACATATAGACTATAGGGCCTAAGAAACATCATCATCATTATATGTCCAAACAATAAAAGCACCTTGATGGCACAAGGTTGGTGGTGTGGTGTAGTGCAGGAGGAAGGGTGGTGGTGTGGTGTAGTGCAGGAGGAAGGGTGGTGGTGTGGTGTAGTGTAGGAGGGTGGTGGTGTGGTGTAGTGTAGGAGGAAGGGTGGTGGTGTGGTGTAGTGTAGGAGGAAGGGTGGTGGTGTAGTGTAGGAGGAAGGGTGGTGGTGTGGTGTAGTGTAGGAGGAAGGGTGGTGGTGTGGTGTAGTGTAGGAGGAAGGGTGGTGGTGTGGTGTAGTGCAGGAGGAAGGTGGTGTGGTGTAGTGTAGGAGGAAGGGTGGTGGTGTGGTGTAGTGCAGGAGGAAGCCTGGTGGTGTGGTGTAGTGTAGGAAGAAGGGTGGTGGTGTGGTGTAGTGTAGGAGGAAGGGTGGTGGTGTGGTGTAGTGTAGTAGGAAGGGTGGTGGTGTGGTGTTGTGTAGGAGGGTAGTGGTGTGGTGTAGTGCAGGAGGAAGCCTGGTGGTGTGGTGTAGTGTAGGAGGAAGGGTGGTGGTGTGGTGTGGTGTAGGAGGAAGGGTGGTGGTGTGGTGTAGTGTAGGAGGAAGGGTGGTGGTGTGGTGTAGTATAGGAGGAAGGGTGGTGGTGTGGTGTAGTGTAGGAGGGTGGTGGTGGTGTGGTGTAGTGTAGGAGGAAGGGTGGCGGTGTGGTGTAGTGTAGGAGGGTGGTGGTGGTGTGGTGTAGTGTAGGAGGAAGGGTGGTGGTGTGGTGTAGTGTAGGAGGGTGGTGGTGGTGTGGTGTGGTGTAGGAGGAAGGGTGGTGGTGTGGTGTAGTATAGAAGGGTGGTGGTGTGGTGTAGTGCAGGAGGAAGCCTGGTGGTGTGGTGTAGTGTAGGAGGAAGGGTGGTGGTGTGGTGTGGTGTAGGAGGAAGGGTGGTGGTGTGGTGTAGTGTAGGAGGAAGGGTGGTGGTGTGGTGTAGTATAGGAGGAAGGGTGGTGGTGTGGTGTAGTGTAGGAGGGTGGTGGTGGTGTGGTGTAGTGTAGGAGGAAGGGTGGCGGTGTGGTGTAGTGTAGGAGGGTGGTGGTGGTGTGGTGTAGTGTAGGAGGAAGGGTGGTGGTGTGGTGTAGTGTAGGAGGGTGGTGGTGGTGTGGTGTGGTGTAGGAGGAAGGCTGGTGGTGTGGTGTAGGAGGAAGGGTGGTGGTGTGGTGTAGTATAGGAGGAAGGGTGGTGGTGTGGTGTAGTGTAGGAGGAAGGTGGTGGTGTGGTGTAGTGTAGGAGGAAGGGTGGTGGTGTGGTGTAGTGTAGGAGGAAGGGTGGTGGTGTGGTGTAGTGTAGGAGGAAGGGTGGTGGTGTGGTGTGGTGTAGGAGGAAGGGTGGTGGTGTGGTGTAGTATAGGAGGAAGGGTGGTGGTGTGGTGTAGTGTAGGAGGAAGGGTGGTGGTGTAGTGTAGGAGGAAGCCTGGTGGTGTGGTGTAGTGTAGGAGGAAGGGTGGTGGTGTGGTGTAGTGTAGGAGGAAGGGTGGTGGTGTGGTGTAGTGCAGGAGGGTGGTTGGTGGTGTGGTGTAGTGTAGGAGGATGGTGGTGGTGTGGTGTGGTGTAGGAGGAAGGGTGGTGGTGTGGTGTAGTGTAGGTGGAAGGGTGGTGGTGTGGTGTAGTGTAGGTGGAAGGGTGGTGGTGTGGTGTAGTGTAGGAAGGGTGGTGGTGTGGTGTAGTGTAGGAGGGTGGTGGTGTGGTGTAGTGTAGGAGGGTGGTGGTGGTGTGGTGTAGTGTAGGAGGGTGGTGGTGGTGTGGTGTAGTTGGAAGGGTGGTGGTGTGGTGTAGTGTAGGAGGAAGGGTGGTGGTGTGGTGTAGTGTAGGAGGAAGGGTGGTGGTGTGGTGTAGTGTAGGTGGAAGGGTGGTGGTGTGGTGTAGTGTAGGAGGAAGGGTGGTGGTGTGGTGTAGTGTAGGAGGAAGGGTGGTGGTGTGGTGTAGTGTAGGAGGAAGGGTGGTGGTGTGGTGTAGTGCAGGAGGAAGGGTGGTGGTGTGGTGTGGTGTAGGAGGAAGGGTGGTGGTGTGGTGTAGTATAGGAGGAAGGGTGGTGGTGTGGTGTAGGAGGAAGGGTGGTGGTGTGGTGTAGTGTAGGAGGGTGGTGGTGTGGTGTAGTGTAGGAGGAAGGGTGGTGGTGTGGTGTAGTATAGGAGGAAGGGTGGTGGTGTGGTGTAGTATAGGAGGAAGGGTGGTGGTGTGGTGTAGTGTAGGAGGAAGGGTGGTGGTGTGGTGTAGTGTAGGAGGAAGGGTGGTGGTGTGGTGTAGTGTAGGAGGAAGGGTGGTGGTGTGGTGTAGGAGGAAGGGTGGTGGTGTGGTGTAGTATAGGAGGAAGGGTGGTGGTGTGGTGTAGTGTAGGAGGAAGGGTGGTGGTGTGGTGTAGTGTAGGAGGAAGGGTGGTGGTGTGGTGTGGTGTAGGAGGAAGGGTGGTGGTGTGGTGTAGTATAGGAGGAAGGGTGGTGGTGTGGTGTAGTGTAGGAGGAAGGGTGGTGGTGTGGTGTAGTGTAGGAGGAAGGGTGGTGGTGTAGTGTAGGAGGAAGGGTGGTGGTGTGGTGTAGTGTAGGAGGAAGGGTGGTGGTGTGGTGTGGTGTAGGAGGAAGGGTGGTGGTGTGGTGTAGTATAGGAGGAAGGGTGGTGGTGTGGTGTAGTGTAGGAGGAAGGGTGGTGGTGTGGTGTAGTGTAGGAGGAAGGGTGGTGGTGTAGTGTAGGAGGAAGGGTGGTGGTGTGGTGTAGTGTAGGAGGAAGGGTGGTGGTGTGGTGTGGTGTAGGAGGAAGGGTGGTGGTGTGGTGTAGTATAGGAGGAAGGGTGGTGGTGTGGTGTAGTGTAGGAGGAAAGTGGTGGTGTGGTGTAGTGTAGGAGGAAGGGTAGTGGTGTAGTGCAGGAGGAAGGGTGGTAGTGTGGTGTAGTGTAGGAGGAAGGGTGGTGGTGTGGTGTAGTGTAGGAGGAAGGGTGGTGGTGTGGTGTAGGAGGAAGGGTGGTGGTGTGGTGTAGTATAGGAGGGTGGTGGTGTGGTGTAGTGTAGGAGGAAGGGTGGTGGTGTGGTGTAGGAGGAAGGGTGGTGGTGTGGTGTAGTATAGGAGGAAGGGTGGTGGTGTGGTGTAGTGTAGGAGGAAGGGTGGTGGTGTGGTGTAGTGTAGGAGGAAGGGTGGTGGTGTGGTGTAGTGTAGGAGGAAGGGTGGTGGTGTAGTGTAGGAGGAAGGGTGGTGGTGTGGTGTAGTGTAGGAGGAAGGGTGGTGGTGTGGTGTAGTGTAGGAGGAAGGGTGGTGGTGTGGTGTAGGAGGAAGGGTGGTGGTGTGGTGTAGTGTAGGAGGAAGGGTGGTGGTGTGGTGTGGTGTAGGAGGAAGGGTGGTGGTGTGGTGTAGTATAGGAGGAAGGGTGGTGGTGTGGTGTAGTGTAGGAGGAAGGGTGGTGGTGTGGTGTAGTGTAGGAGGAAGGGTGGTGGTGTGGTGTAGTGTAGGAGGAAGGGTGGTGGTGTGGTGTAGGAGGAAGGGTGGTGGTGTGGTGTAGTGTAGGAGGAAGGGTGGTGGTGTGGTGTAGTGTAGGAGGAAGGGTGGTGGTGTGGTGTAGGAGGAAGGGTGGTGGTGTGGTGTAGTGTAGGAGGAAGGGTGGTGGTGTGGTGTGGTGTAGGAGGAAGGGTGGTGGTGTGGTGTAGTATAGGAGGAAGGGTGGTGGTGTGGTGTAGTGTAGGAGGAAGGGTGGTGGTGTGGTGTAGTGTAGGAGGAAGGGTGGTGGTGTGGTGTAGTGTAGGAGGAAGCCTGGTGGTGTGGTGTAGTGTAGGAGGAAGGGTGGTGGTGTGGTGTAGTGTAGGAGGATGGTGGTGGTGTGGTGTAGTGTAGGAGGAAGCCTGGTGGTGGTGTGGTGTAGTGTAGGAGGAAGGGTGGTGGTGTGGTGTAGTGTAGGAGGAAGGGTGGTGGTGTGGTGTAGTGTAGGAGGAAGGGTGGTGGTGTGGTGTAGTGTAGGAGGAAGCCTGGTGGTGTGGTGTAGTGTAGGAGGAAGGGTGGTGGTGTGGTGTAGTGTAGGAGGAAGGGTGGTGGTGTGGTGTAGTGTAGGAGGAAGGGTGGTGGTGTGGTGTAGTGTAGGAGGAAGCCTGGTGGTGTGGTGTAGTGTAGGAGGAAGGGTGGTGGTGTGGTGTAGTGTAGGAGGAAGGGTGGTGGTGTGGTGTAGTGTAGGAGGAAGGGTGGTGGTGTGGTGTAGTGTAGGAGGAAGCCTGGTGGTGTGGTGTAGTGTAGGAGGAAGGGTGGTGGTGTGGTGTAGTGTAGGAGGAAGGGTGGTGGTGTGGTGTAGTGTAGGAGGAAGCCTGGTGGTGTGGTGTAGTGTAGGAGGAAGGGTGGTGGTGTGGTGTAGTGTAGGAGGAAGGGTGGTGGTGTGGTGTAGTGTAGGAGGAAGGGTGGTGGTGTGGTGTAGTGTAGGAGGAAGGGTGGTGGTGTGGTGTAGTGCAGGAGGGTGGTTGGTGGTGTGGTGTAGTGTAGGAGGAAGGGTGGTGGTGTGGTGTAGTGCAGGAGCGTGGTTGGTGGTGTGGTGTAGTGTAGGAGGATGGTGGTGGTGTGGTGTGGTGTAGGAGGAAGGGTGGTGGTGTGGTGTAGTGTAGGTGGAAGGGTGGTGGTGTGGTGTAGGAGGAAGGGTGGTGGTGTGGTGTAGTGTAGGAGGAAGGGTGGTGGTGTGGTGTAGTGTAGGAGGAAGGGTGGTGGTGTGGTGTAGTGTAGGTGGAAGGGTGGTGGTGTGGTGTAGGAGGAAGGGTGGTGGTGTGGTGTAGTGTAGGTGGAAGGGTGGTGGTGTGGTGTAGGAGGAAGGGTGGTGGTGTGGTGTGGTGTAGGAGGAAGGGTGGTGGTGTGGTGTAGTGTAGGTGGAAGGGTGGTGGTGTGGTGTAGGAGGAAGGGTGGTGGTGTGGTGTAGTGTAGGTGGAAGGGTGGTGGTGTGGTGTAGTGTAGGTGGAAGGGTGGTGGTGTGGTGTAGTGTAGGAGGAAGGGTGGTGGTGTGGTGTAGTGCAGGAGGAAGGGTGGTGGTGTGGTGTAGTGTAGTGTAGGAGGGTGGTGGTGGTGTGGTGTAGTGTAGGAGGGTGGTGGTGGTGTGGTGTAGTTGGAAGGGTGGTGGTGTGGTGTAGTGTAGGAGGTAGGGTGGTGGTGTGGTGTAGTGTAGGTGGAAGGGTGGTGGTGTGGTGTAGTGTAGGAGGAAGGGTGGTGGTGTGGTGTAGTGTAGGAGGGTGGTGGTGTGGTGTAGTGTAGGAGGGTGGTGGTGGTGTGGTGTAGTGTAGGAGGAAGGGTGGTGGTGTGGTGTAGTGTAGGTGGAAGGGTGGTGGTGTGGTGTAGTGCAGGAGGAAGGGTGGTGGTGTGGTGTAGTGTAGGAGGGTGGTGGTGTGGTGTAGTGTAGGAGGGTGGTGGTGGTGTGGTGTAGTGTAGGAGGGTGGTGGTGGTGTGGTGTAGTTGGAAGGGTGGTGGTGTGGTGTAGTGTAGGAGGAGGGTGGTGGTGTGGTGTAGTGTAGGTGGAAGGGTGGTGGTGTGGTGTAGTGTAGGAGGAAGGGGGGTGGTGTGGTGTAGTGTAGGAGGGTGGTGGTGTGGTGTAGTGTAGGAGGGTGGTGGTGGTGTGGTGTAGTGTAGGAGGAAGGGTGGTGGTGTGGTGTGGTGTAGGAGGAAGGGTGGTGGTGTGGTGTAGTGTAGGAGGAAGGGTGGTGGTGTGGTGTAGGAGGAAGGGTGGTGGTGTGGTGTAGTGTAGGAGGGTGGTGGTGGTGTGGTGTAGTTGGAAGGGTGGTGGTGTGGTGTAGTGTAGGAGGAAGGGTGGTGGTGTGGTGTAGTGTAGGTGGAAGGGTGGTGGTGTGGTGTAGTGTAGGAGGAAGGGTGGTGGTGTGGTGTAGGAGGAAGGGTGGTGGTGTGGTGTGGTGTAGGAGGAAGGGTGGTGGTGTGGTGTAGTGTAGGAGGAAGGGTGGTAGTGTGGTGTAGTGTAGGAGGAAGGTGGTGGTGTGGTGTAGTGCAGGAGGAAGCCTGGTGGTGTGGTGTAGGAGGAAGGTGGTGGTGTGGTGTAGTGTAGGAGGAAGGTGGTGGTGTGGTGTGGTGTAGGAGGAAGCCTGGTGGTGTGGTGTGGTGTAGGAGGAAGGGTGGTGGTGTGGTGTAGTGTAGGAGGGTAGTGGTGTGGTGTAGTGTAGGAGGAAGGTGGTGGTGTGGTGTAGTGCAGGAGGAAGCCTGGTGGTGTGGTGTAGTGTAGGAGGAAGGTGGTGGTGTGGTGTAGTGTAGGAGGAAGGGTGGTGGTGTGGTGTAGTGTAGGAGGAAGGGTGGTGGTGTAGTGTAGGAGGAAGGGTGGTGGTGTGGTGTAGTATAGGAGGAAGGGTGGTGGTGTGGTGTAGTGTAGGAGGAAGGGTGGTGGTGTAGTGTAGGAGGAAGCCTGGTGGTGTGGTGTAGTGTAGGAGGAAGGGTGGTGGTGTGGTGTAGTGCAGGAGGGTGGTTGGTGGTGTGGTGTAGTGTAGGAGGATGGTGGTGGTGTGGTGTAGGAGGAAGGGTGGTGGTGTGGTGTAGTGTAGGTGGAAGGGTGGTGGTGTGGTGTAGTGTAGGTGGAAGGGTGGTGGTGTGGTGTAGTGTAGGAAGGGTGGTGGTGTGGTGTAGTGTAGGAGGGTGGTGGTGTGGTGTAGTGTAGGAGGGTGGTGGTGGTGTGGTGTAGTGTAGGAGGGTGGTGGTGGTGTGGTGTAGTTGGAAGGGTGGTGGTGTGGTGTAGTGTAGGAGGAAGGGTGGTGGTGTGGTGTAGTGTAGGAGGAAGGGTGGTGGTGTGGTGTAGTGTAGGTGGAAGGGTGGTGGTGTGGTGTAGTGTAGGAGGAAGGGTGGTGGTGTGGTGTAGTGTAGGAGGAAGGGTGGTGGTGTGGTGTAGTGTAGGAGGAAGGGTGGTGGTGTGGTGTAGTGCAGGAGGAAGGGTGGTGGTGTGGTGTGGTGTAGGAGGAAGGGTGGTGGTGTGGTGTAGTATAGGAGGAAGGGTGGTGGTGTGGTGTAGGAGGAAGGGTGGTGGTGTGGTGTAGTGTAGGAGGGTGGTGGTGTGGTGTAGTGTAGGAGGAAGGGTGGTGGTGTGGTGTAGTATAGGAGGAAGGGTGGTGGTGTGGTGTAGTATAGGAGGAAGGGTGGTGGTGTGGTGTAGTGTAGGAGGAAGGGTGGTGGTGTGGTGTAGTGTAGGAGGAAGGGTGGTGGTGTGGTGTAGTGTAGGAGGAAGGGTGGTGGTGTGGTGTAGGAGGAAGGGTGGTGGTGTGGTGTAGTGTAGGAGGAAGGGTGGTGGTGTGGTGTGGTGTAGGAGGAAGGGTGGTGGTGTGGTGTAGTATAGGAGGAAGGGTGGTGGTGTGGTGTAGTGTAGGAGGAAGGGTGGTGGTGTGGTGTAGTGTAGGAGGAAGGGTGGTGGTGTAGTGTAGGAGGAAGGGTGGTGGTGTGGTGTAGTGTAGGAGGAAGGGTGGTGGTGTGGTGTGGTGTAGGAGGAAGGGTGGTGGTGTGGTGTAGTATAGGAGGAAGGGTGGTGGTGTGGTGTAGTGTAGGAGGAAAGTGGTGGTGTGGTGTAGTGTAGGAGGAAGGGTAGTGGTGTAGTGCAGGAGGAAGGGTGGTGGTGTGGTGTAGGAGGAAGGGTGGTGGTGTGGTGTAGTGCAGGAGGAAGGGTGGTGGTGTGGTGTAGGAGGAAGGGTGGTGGTGTGGTGTAGTGCAGGAGGAAGGGTGGTGGTGTGGTGTAGTGTAGGAGGAAGGGTGGTGGTGTGGTGTAGTGTAGGAGGAAGGGTGGTGGTGTGGTGTAGTATAGGAGGAAGGGTGGTGGTGTGGTGTAGTGTAGGAGGAAGGGTGGTGGTGTGGTGTAGGAGGAAGGGTGGTGGTGTGGTGTAGTATAGGAGGAAGGGTGGTGGTGTGGTGTAGTGTAGGAGGAAGGGTGGTGGTGTGGTGTAGTGTAGGAGGAAGGGTGGTGGTGTGGTGTAGTGTAGGAGGAAGGGTGGTGGTGTAGTGTAGGAGGAAGGGTGGTGGTGTGGTGTAGTGTAGGAGGAAGGGTGGTGGTGTGGTGTAGGAGGAAGGGTGGTGGTGTGGTGTAGTGTAGGAGGAAGGGTGGTGGTGTGGTGTAGGAGGAAGGGTGGTGGTGTGGTGTAGTATAGGAGGAAGGGTGGTGGTGTGGTGTAGTGTAGGAGGAAGGGTGGTGGTGTGGTGTAGTGTAGGAGGAAGGGTGGTGGTGTGGTGTAGTGTAGGAGGAAGGGTGGTGGTGTGGTGTAGGAGGAAGGGTGGTGGTGTGGTGTAGTGTAGGAGGAAGGGTGGTGGTGTGGTGTAGTGTAGGAGGAAGGGTGGTGGTGTGGTGTAGGAGGAAGGGTGGTGGTGTGGTGTAGTGTAGGAGGAAGGGTGGTGGTGTGGTGTGGTGTAGGAGGAAGGGTGGTGGTGTGGTGTAGTATAGGAGGAAGGGTGGTGGTGTGGTGTAGTGTAGGAGGAAGGGTGGTGGTGTGGTGTAGTGTAGGAGGAAGGGTGGTGGTGTGGTGTAGTGTAGGAGGAAGGGTGGTGGTGTGGTGTAGGAGGAAGGGTGGTGGTGTGGTGTAGTGTAGGAGGAAGCCTGGTGGTGTGGTGTAGTGTAGGAGGAAGGGTGGTGGTGTGGTGTAGTGTAGGAGGATGGTGGTGGTGTGGTGTAGTGTAGGAGGAAGGGTGGTGGTGTGGTGTAGTGTAGGAGGAAGGGTGGTGGTGTGGTGTAGTGTAGGAGGAAGCCTGGTGGTGTGGTGTAGTGTAGGAGGAAGGGTGGTGGTGTGGTGTAGTGTAGGAGGATGGTGGTGGTGTGGTGTAGTGTAGGAGGAAGCCTGGTGGTGGTGTGGTGTAGTGTAGGAGGAAGGGTGGTGGTGTGGTGTAGTGTAGGAGGAAGGGTGGTGGTGTGGTGTAGTGTAGGAGGAAGGGTGGTGGTGTGGTGTAGTGTAGGAGGAAGCCTGGTGGTGTGGTGTAGTGTAGGAGGAAGGGTGGTGGTGTGGTGTAGTGTAGGAGGAAGGGTGGTGGTGTGGTGTAGTGTAGGAGGAAGGGTGGTGGTGTGGTGTAGTGTAGGAGGAAGCCTGGTGGTGTGGTGTAGTGTAGGAGGAAGGGTGGTGGTGTGGTGTAGTGTAGGAGGAAGGGTGGTGGTGTGGTGTAGTGTAGGAGGAAGGGTGGTGGTGTGGTGTAGTGTAGGAGGAAGCCTGGTGGTGTGGTGTAGTGTAGGAGGAAGGGTGGTGGTGTGGTGTAGTGTAGGAGGAAGGGTGGTGGTGTGGTGTAGTGTAGGAGGAAGGGTGGTGGTGTGGTGTAGTGTAGGAGGAAGGGTGGTGGTGTGGTGTAGTGTAGGAGGAAGGGTGGTGGTGTGGTGTAGTGTAGGAGGAAGGGTGGTGGTGTGGTGTAGTGTAGGAGGAAGGGTGGTGGTGTGGTGTAGTGCAGGAGGGTGGTTGGTGGTGTGGTGTAGTGTAGGAGGAAGGGTGGTGGTGTGGTGTAGTGCAGGAGCGTGGTTGGTGGTGTGGTGTAGTGTAGGAGGATGGTGGTGGTGTGGTGTGGTGTAGGAGGAAGGGTGGTGGTGTGGTGTAGTGTAGGTGGAAGGGTGGTGGTGTGGTGTAGGAGGAAGGGTGGTGGTGTGGTGTAGTGTAGGAGGAAGGGTGGTGGTGTGGTGTAGTGTAGGAGGAAGGGTGGTGGTGTGGTGTAGTGTAGGTGGAAGGGTGGTGGTGTGGTGTAGGAGGAAGGGTGGTGGTGTGGTGTAGTGTAGGTGGAAGGGTGGTGGTGTGGTGTAGGAGGAAGGGTGGTGGTGTGGTGTGGTGTAGGAGGAAGGGTGGTGGTGTGGTGTAGTGTAGGTGGAAGGGTGGTGGTGTGGTGTAGGAGGAAGGGTGGTGGTGTGGTGTAGTGTAGGTGGAAGGGTGGTGGTGTGGTGTAGTGTAGGTGGAAGGGTGGTGGTGTGGTGTAGTGTAGGAGGAAGGGTGGTGGTGTGGTGTAGTGCAGGAGGAAGGGTGGTGGTGTGGTGTAGTGTAGGAGGGTGGTGGTGTGGTGTAGTGTAGGAGGGTGGTGGTGGTGTGGTGTAGTGTAGGAGGGTGGTGGTGGTGTGGTGTAGTTGGAAGGGTGGTGGTGTGGTGTAGTGTAGGAGGAAGGGTGGTGGTGTGGTGTAGTGTAGGTGGAAGGGTGGTGGTGTGGTGTAGTGTAGGAGGAAGGGTGGTGGTGTGGTGTAGTGTAGGAGGGTGGTGGTGTGGTGTAGTGTAGGAGGGTGGTGGTGGTGTGGTGTAGTGTAGGAGGAAGGGTGGTGGTGTGGTGTAGTGTAGGTGGAAGGGTGGTGTGGTGTAGTGCAGGAGGAAGGGTGGTGGTGTGGTGTAGTGTAGGAGGGTGGTGGTGTGGTGTAGTGTAGGAGGGTGGTGGTGGTGTGGTGTAGTGTAGGAGGGTGGTGGTGGTGTGGTGTAGTTGGAAGGGTGGTGGTGTGGTGTAGTGTAGGAGGAAGGGTGGTGGTGTGGTGTAGTGTAGGTGGAAGGGTGGTGGTGTGGTGTAGTGTAGGAGGAAGGGTGGTGGTGTGGTGTAGTGTAGGAGGGTGGTGGTGTGGTGTAGTGTAGGAGGGTGGTGGTGGTGTGGTGTAGTGTAGGAGGAAGGGTGGTGGTGTGGTGTGGTGTAGGAGGAAGGGTGGTGGTGTGGTGTAGTGTAGGAGGAAGGGTGGTGGTGTGGTGTAGGAGGAAGGGTGGTGGTGTGGTGTAGTGTAGGAGGGTGGTGGTGGTGTGGTGTAGTTGGAAGGGTGGTGGTGTGGTGTAGTGTAGGAGGAAGGGTGGTGGTGTGGTGTAGTGTAGGTGGAAGGGTGGTGGTGTGGTGTAGTGTAGGAGGAAGGGTGGTGGTGTGGTGTAGGAGGAAGGGTGGTGGTGTGGTGTGGTGTAGGAGGAAGGGTGGTGGTGTGGTGTAGTGTAGGAGGAAGGGTGGTGGTGTGGTGTGGTGTAGGAGGAAGGGTGGTGGTGTGGTGTAGTGTAGGAGGAAGGGTGGTGGTGTGGTGTAGTGTAGGTGGAAGGGTGGTGGTGTGGTGTAGTGTAGGAAGAAGGTGGTGGTGTGGTGTAGTGTAGGAGGAAGGGTGGTAGTGTGGTGTAGTGTAGGAGGAAGGTGGTGGTGTGGTGTAGTGCAGGAGGAAGCCTGGTGGTGTGGTGTGGTGTAGGAGGAAGGTGGTGGTGTGGTGTAGTGTAGGAGGAAGGTGGTGGTGTGGTGTGGTGTAGGAGGAAGCCTGGTGGTGTGGTGTGGTGTAGGAGGAAGGGTGGTGGTGTGGTGTAGTGTAGGAGGGTAGTGGTGTGGTGTAGTGTAGGAGGAAGGTGGTGGTGTGGTGTAGTGCAGGAGGAAGCCTGGTGGTGTGGTGTAGTGTAGGAGGAAGGTGGTGGTGTGGTGTAGTGTAGGAGGAAGGGTGGTGGTGTGGTGTAGTGTAGGAGGAAGGGTGGTGGTGTAGTGTAGGAGGAAGGGTGGTGGTGTGGTGTAGTATAGGAGGAAGGGTGGTGGTGTGGTGTAGTGTAGGAGGAAGGGTGGTGGTGTAGTGTAGGAGGAAGCCTGGTGGTGTGGTGTAGTGTAGGAGGAAGGGTGGTGGTGTGGTGTAGTGTAGGAGGAAGGGTGGTGGTGTGGTGTAGTGCAGGAGGGTGGTTGGTGGTGTGGTGTAGTGTAGGAGGATGGTGGTGGTGTGGTGTGGTGTAGGAGGAAGGGTGGTGGTGTGGTGTAGTGTAGGTGGAAGGGTGGTGGTGTGGTGTAGTGTAGGTGGAAGGGTGGTGGTGTGGTGTAGTGTAGGAAGGGTGGTGGTGTGGTGTAGTGTAGGAGGGTGGTGGTGTGGTGTAGTGTAGGAGGGTGGTGGTGGTGTGGTGTAGTGTAGGAGGGTGGTGGTGGTGTGGTGTAGTTGGAAGGGTGGTGGTGTGGTGTAGTGTAGGAGGAAGGGTGGTGGTGTGGTGTAGTGTAGGAGGAAGGGTGGTGGTGTGGTGTAGTGTAGGTGGAAGGGTGGTGGTGTGGTGTAGTGTAGGAGGAAGGGTGGTGGTGTGGTGTAGTGTAGGAGGAAGGGTGGTGGTGTGGTGTAGTGTAGGAGGAAGGGTGGTGGTGTGGTGTAGTGCAGGAGGAAGGGTGGTGGTGTGGTGTGGTGTAGGAGGAAGGGTGGTGGTGTGGTGTAGTATAGGAGGAAGGGTGGTGGTGTGGTGTAGGAGGAAGGGTGGTGGTGTGGTGTAGTGTAGGAGGGTGGTGGTGTGGTGTAGTGTAGGAGGAAGGGTGGTGGTGTGGTGTAGTATAGGAGGAAGGGTGGTGGTGTGGTGTAGTATAGGAGGAAGGGTGGTGGTGTGGTGTAGTGTAGGAGGAAGGGTGGTGGTGTGGTGTAGTGTAGGAGGAAGGGTGGTGGTGTGGTGTAGTGTAGGAGGAAGGGTGGTGGTGTAGTGTAGGAGGAAGGGTGGTGGTGTGGTGTAGTGTAGGAGGAAGGGTGGTGGTGTGGTGTAGGAGGAAGGGTGGTGGTGTGGTGTAGTGTAGGAGGAAGGGTGGTGGTGTGGTGTAGTGTAGGAGGAAGGGTGGTGGTGTGGTGTAGTATAGGAGGAAGGGTGGTGGTGTGGTGTAGTGTAGGAGGAAGGGTGGTGGTGTGGTGTAGTGTAGGAGGAAGGGTGGTGGTGTGGTGTGGTGTAGGAGGAAGGGTGGTGGTGTGGTGTAGTATAGGAGGAAGGGTGGTGGTGTGGTGTAGTGTAGGAGGAAGGGTGGTGGTGTGGTGTAGTGTAGGAGGAAGGGTGGTGGTGTAGTGTAGGAGGAAGGGTGGTGGTGTGGTGTAGTGTAGGAGGAAGGGTGGTGGTGTGGTGTAGTATAGGAGGAAGGGTGGTGGTGTGGTGTAGTGTAGGAGGAAAGTGGTGGTGTGGTGTAGTGCAGGAGGAAGCCTGGTGGTGTGGTGTAGTGTAGGAGGATGGTGGTGGTGTGGTGTAGTGTAGGAGGAAGGGTGGTGGTGTGGTGTAGGAGGAAGGGTGGTGGTGTGGTGTAGTATAGGAGGAAGGGTGGTGGTGTGGTGTAGTGTAGGAGGAAGGGTGGTGGTGTGGTGTAGTGTAGGAGGAAGGGTGGTGGTGTAGTGTAGGAGGAAGGGTGGTGGTGTGGTGTAGTGTAGGAGGAAGGGTGGTGGTGTGGTGTAGGAGGAAGGGTGGTGGTGTGGTGTAGTATAGGAGGAAGGGTGGTGGTGTGGTGTAGTGTAGGAGGAAAGTGGTGGTGTGGTGTAGTGTAGGAGGAAGGGTAGTGGTGTAGTGCAGGAGGAAGGGTGGTGGTGTGGTGTAGTGCAGGAGGGTGGTGGTGGTGTGGTGTAGTGCAGGAGGAAGGGTGGTAGTGTGGTGTAGTGTAGGAGGAAGGGTGGTGGTGTGGTGTAGTGTAGGAGGAAGGGTGGTGGTGTGGTGTAGTATAGGAGGAAGGGTGGTGGTGTGGTGTAGTGTAGGAGGAAGGGTGGTGGTGTGGTGTAGGAGGAAGGGTGGTGGTGTGGTGTAGTATAGGAGGAAGGGTGGTGGTGTGGTGTAGTGTAGGAGGAAGGGTGGTGGTGTGGTGTAGTGTAGGAGGAAGGGTGGTGGTGTGGTGTAGTGTAGGAGGAAGGTGGTGGTGTGGTGTAGTGTAGGAGGAAGGGTGGTGGTGTGGTGTAGGAGGAAGGGTGGTGGTGTGGTGTAGTGTAGGAGGAAGGGTGGTGGTGTGGTGTAGTGTAGGAGGAAGGGTGGTGGTGTGGTGTAGTGTAGGAGGAAGGGTGGTGGTGTGGTGTAGTGTAGGAGGAAGGGTGGTGGTGTAGTGTAGGAGGAAGGGTGGTGGTGTGGTGTAGTGTAGGAGGAAGGGTGGTGGTGTGGTGTAGTGTAGGAGGAAGGGTGGTGGTGTGGTGTAGGAGGAAGGGTGGTGGTGTGGTGTAGTGTAGGAGGAAGGGTGGTGGTGTGGTGTGGTGTAGGAGGAAGGGTGGTGGTGTGGTGTAGTATAGGAGGAAGGGTGGTGGT
This sequence comes from Eledone cirrhosa, assembly GCA_964016885.1. NCBI lineage: Eukaryota > Metazoa > Mollusca > Cephalopoda > Octopoda > Eledonidae > Eledone > Eledone cirrhosa. Next base: position 9,562,457 of record OZ024744.1, on the reverse strand, counting down.
GTGGTGTAGTGTAGGAGGAAGGGTGGTGGTGTGGTGTAGTGTAGGAGGAAGGGTGGTGGTGTGGTGTAGTGTAGGAGGAAGGGTGGTGGTGTGGTGTAGGAGGAAGGGTGGTGGTGTGGTGTAGTGTAGGAGGAAGGGTGGTGGTGTGGTGTAGTGTAGGAGGAAGGGTGGTGGTGTGGTGTAGGAGGAAGGGTGGTGGTGTGGTGTAGTGTAGGAGGAAGGGTGGTGGTGTGGTGTGGTGTAGGAGGAAGGGTGGTGGTGTGGTGTAGTATAGGAGGAAGGGTGGTGGTGTGGTGTAGTGTAGGAGGAAGGGTGGTGGTGTGGTGTAGTGTAGGAGGAAGGGTGGTGGTGTGGTGTAGTGTAGGAGGAAGCCTGGTGGTGTGGTGTAGTGTAGGAGGAAGGGTGGTGGTGTGGTGTAGTGTAGGAGGATGGTGGTGGTGTGGTGTAGTGTAGGAGGAAGCCTGGTGGTGGTGTGGTGTAGTGTAGGAGGAAGGGTGGTGGTGTGGTGTAGTGTAGGAGGAAGGGTGGTGGTGTGGTGTAGTGTAGGAGGAAGGGTGGTGGTGTGGTGTAGTGTAGGAGGAAGCCTGGTGGTGTGGTGTAGTGTAGGAGGAAGGGTGGTGGTGTGGTGTAGGAGGAAGGGTGGTGGTGTGGTGTAGTGTAGGAGGAAGGGTGGTGTGGTGTAGTGTAGGAGGAAGCCTGGTGGTGTGGTGTAGTGTAGGAGGAAGGGTGGTGGTGTGGTGTAGTGTAGGAGGAAGGGTGGTGGTGTGGTGTAGTGTAGGAGGAAGGGTGGTGGTGTGGTGTAGTGTAGGAGGAAGGGTGGTGGTGTGGTGTAGTGCAGGAGGGTGGTTGGTGGTGGTGGTGTGGTGTAGTGCAGGAGCGTGGTTGGTGGTGTGGTGTAGTGTAGGAGGATGGTGGTGGTGTGGTGTGGTGTAGGAGGAAGGGTGGTGGTGTGGTGTAGTGTAGGTGGAAGGGTGGTGGTGTGGTGTAGGAGGAAGGGTGGTGGTGTGGTGTAGTGTAGGAGGAAGGGTGGTGGTGTGGTGTAGTGTAGGAGGAAGGGTGGTGGTGTGGTGTAGTGTAGGTGGAAGGGTGGTGGTGTGGTGTAGGAGGAAGGGTGGTGGTGTGGTGTAGTGTAGGTGGAAGGGTGGTGGTGTGGTGTAGGAGGAAGGGTGGTGGTGTGGTGTGGTGTAGGAGGAAGGGTGGTGGTGTGGTGTAGTGTAGGTGGAAGGGTGGTGGTGTGGTGTAGGAGGAAGGGTGGTGGTGTGGTGTAGTGTAGGAGGAAGGGTGGTGGTGTGGTGTGGTGTAGGAGGAAGGGTGGTGGTGTGGTGTAGTGTAGGAGGAAGGGTGGTGGTGTGGTGTAGTGTAGGAGGAAGGGTGGTGGTGTGGTGTAGTGTAGGAGGAAGGGTGGTGGTGTGGTGTAGTGTAGGAGGAAGGGTGGTGGTGTGGTGTAGTGCAGGAGGGTGGTTGGTGGTGTGGTGTAGTGTAGGAGGAAGGGTGGTGGTGTGGTGTAGTGTAGGAGGAAGGGTGGTGGTGTGGTGTAGTGTAGGAGGAAGGGTGGTGGTGTGGTGTAGTGCAGGAGCGTGGTTGGTGGTGTGGTGTAGTGTAGGAGGATGGTGGTGTGGTGTAGTGTAGGAGGAAGGGTGGTGGTGTGGTGTGGTGTAGGAGGAAGGGTGGTGGTGTGGTGTAGTGTAGGTGGAAGGGTGGTGGTGTGGTGTGGTGTAGGAGGAAGGGTGGTGGTGTGGTGTAGTGTAGGTGGAAGGGTGGTGGTGTGGTGTAGTGTAGGTGGAAGGGTGGTGGTGTGGTGTAGTGTAGGAGGAAGGGTGGTGGTGTGGTGTAGTGCAGGAGGAAGGGTGGTGGTGTGGTGTAGTGTAGGAGGGTGGTGGTGGTGTGGTGTAGTGTAGGAGGGTGGTGGTGGTGTGGTGTAGTTAGAAGGGTGGTGGTGTGGTGTAGTGTAGGAGGAAGGGTGGTGGTGTGGTGTAGTGTAGGTGGAAGGGTGGTGGTGTGGTGTAGTGTAGGAGGAAGGGTGGTGGTGTGGTGTAGTGTAGGAGGGTGGTGGTGGTGTGGTGTAGTGTAGGAGGGTGGTGGTGGTGTGGTGTAGTGTAGGAGGAAGGGTGGTGGTGTGGTGTAGTGTAGGTGGAAGGGTGGTGGTGTGGTGTAGTGCAGGAGGAAGGGTGGTGGTGTGGTGTAGGAGGAAGGGTGGTGGTGTGGTGTAGTGTAGGAGGGTGGTGGTGGTGTGGTGTAGTTGGAAGGGTGGTGGTGTGGTGTAGTGTAGGAGGAAGGGTGGTGGTGTGGTGTAGTGTAGGTGGAAGGGTGGTGGTGTGGTGTAGTGTAGGAGGAAGGGTGGTGGTGTAGTGTAGGAGGAAGGGTGGTGGTGTGGTGTGGTGTAGGAGGAAGGGTGGTGGTGTGGTGTAGTGTAGGAGGAAGGGTGGTAGTGTGGTGTAGTGTAGGAGGAAGGGTGGTGGTGTGGTGTAGTGTAGGAGGAAGGGTGGTGGTGTAGTGTAGGAGGAAGGGTGGTGGTGTGGTGTGGTGTAGGAGGAAGGGTGGTGGTGTGGTGTAGTGTAGGAGGAAGGGTGGTGGTGTGGTGTAGTGTAGGAGGAAGGTGGTGGTGTGGTGTAGTGCAGGAGGAAGCCTGGTGGTGTGGTGTGGTGTAGGAGGAAGGTGGTGGTGTGGTGTAGTGTAGGAGGAAGGTGGTGGTGTGGTGTGGTGTAGGAGGAAGCCTGGTGGTGTGGTGTGGTGTAGGAGGAAGGGTGGTGGTGTGGTGTAGTGTAGGAGGGTAGTGGTGTGGTGTAGTGTAGGAGGAAGGTGGTGGTGTGGTGTAGTGCAGGAGGAAGCCTGGTGGTGTGGTGTAGTGTAGGAGGAAGGTGGTGGTGTGGTGTAGTGTAGGAGGAAGGGTGGTGGTGTGGTGTAGTGTAGGAGGAAGGGTGGTGGTGTAGTGTAGGAGGAAAGGTGGTGTGGTGTAGTGTAGGAGGAAGGGTGGTGGTGTGGTGTAGTGTAGGAGGAAGGGTGGTGGTGTGGTGTAGTGTAGGAGGAAAGGTGGTGTGGTGTAGTGTAGGAGGAAAGGTGGTGTGGTGTAGTGTAGGAGGAAGCCTGGTGGTGTGGTGTGGTGTAGGAGGAAGGTGGTGGTGTGGTGTAGTGTAGGAGGAAGGGTGGTGGTGTGGTGTAGTGTAGGAGGAAGGGTGGTGGTGTGGTGTAGTATAGGAGGAAGGTGGTGGTGTGGTGTGGTGTAGGAGGAAGGGTGGTGGTGTGGTGTAGTGTAGGAGGAAGGGTGGTGGTGTGGTGTAGTGTAGGAGGAAAGGTGGTGTGGTGTAGTGTAGGAGGAAAGGTGGTGTGGTGTAGTGTAGGAGGAAGCCTGGTGGTGTGGTGTGGTGTAGGAGGAAGGTGGTGGTGTGGTGTAGTGTAGGAGGAAGGGTGGTGGTGTGGTGTAGTGTAGGAGGAAGGGTGGTGGTGTGGTGTAGTATAGGAGGAAGGTGGTGGTGTGGTGTGGTGTAGGAGGAAGGGTGGTGGTGTGGTGTAGTGTAGGAGGAAGGGTGGTGGTGTGGTGTAGTGTAGGAGGAAAGGTGGTGTGGTGTAGTGTAGGAGGAAAGGTGGTGTGGTGTAGTGTAGGAGGAAAGGTGGTGTGGTGTAGTGTAGGAGGTAGCCTGGTGGTGTGGTGTGGTGTAGGAGGAAGGTGGTGGTGTGGTGTAGTGTAGGAGGAAGGGTGGTGGTGTGGTGTAGTGTAGGAGGAAGGGTGGTGGTGTGGTGTAGTATAGGAGGAAGGTGGTGGTGTGGTGTGGTGTAGGAGGAAGGGTGGTGGTGTGGTGTAGTGTAGGAGGAAGGGTGGTGGTGTGGTGTAGTGTAGGAGGAAAGGTGGTGTGGTGTAGTGTAGGAGGAAAGGTGGTGTGGTGTAGTGTAGGAGGAAGCCTGGTGGTGTGGTGTGGTGTAGGAGGAAGGTGGTGGTGTGGTGTAGTGTAGGAGGAAGGGTGGTGGTGTGGTGTAGTGCAGGAGGAAGCCTGGTGGTGTGGTGTAGTGTAGGAGGAAGGTGGTGGTGTGGTGTAGTGTAGGAGGAAGGGTGGTGGTGTGGTGTAGTGTAGGAGGAAGCGTGGTGGTGTGGTGTAGTGTAGGAGGAAAGGTGGTGTGGTGTAGTGCAGGAGGAAGCCTGGTGGTGTGGTGTAGTGTAGGAGGAAGGGTGGTGGTGTGGTGTAGTGTAGGAGGAAGGGTGGTGGTGTGGTGTAGTTGGAAGGGTGGTGGTGTGGTGTAGTGTAGGAGGAAGGGTGGTGGTGTGGTGTAGTGTAGGTGGAAGGGTGGTGGTGTGGTGTAGTGTAGGAAGAAGGTGGTTGTGTGGTGTAGTGTAGGAGGAAGAGTGGTGGTGTGGTGTGGTGTAGGAGGAAGGGTGGTGGTGTGGTGTAGTGTAGGAGGAAGGGTGGTGGTGTGGTGTGGTGTAGGAGGAAGGGTGGTGGTGTGGTGTAGTGTAGGAGGAAGGGTGGTGGTGTGGTGTAGTGTAGGAGGAAGGGTGGTGGTGTGGTGTAGTATAGGAGGAAGGGTGGTGGTGTGGTGTAGTGTAGGAGGAAGGGTGGTGGTGTGGTGTAGTATAGGAGGAAGGGTGGTGGTGTGGTGTAGTGTAGGAGGAAGGGTGGTGGTGTGGTGTAGTGTAGGAGGAAGAGTGGTGGTGTGGTGTGGTGTAGGAGGAAGGGTGGTGGTGTGGTGTAGTGTAGGAGGAAGGGTGGTGGTGTGGTGTAGTGTAGGAGGAAGGGTGGTGGTGTGGTGTGGTGTAGGAGGAAGGGTGGTGGTGTGGTGTAGTGTAGGAGGAAGGGTGGTGGTGTGGTGTGGTGTAGGAGGAAGGGTGGTGGTGTGGTGTAGTGTAGGAGGAAGGGTGGTGGTGTGGTGTAGTGTAGGAGGAAGAGTGGTGGTGTGGTGTGGTGTAGGAGGAAGGGTGGTGGTGTGGTGTAGTGTAGGAGGAAGGGTGGTGGTGTGGTGTAGTGTAGGAGGAAGGGTGGTGGTGTGGTGTAGTATAGGAGGAAGGGTGGTGGTGTGGTGTAGTGTAGGAGGAAGGGTGGTGGTGTGGTGTAGTGTAGGAGGAAGGGTGGTGGTGTGGTGTAGTGTAGGAGGAAGGGTGGTGGTGTGGTGTAGTGTAGGAGGAAGGGTGGTGGTGTGGTGTGGTGTAGGAGGAAGGGTGGTGGTGTGGTGTAGTGTAGGAGGAAGGGTGGTGGTGTGGTGTAGGAGGAAGGGTGGTGGTGTGGTGTAGTGTAGGAGGAAGAGTGGTGGTGTGGTGTGGTGTAGGAGGAAGGGTGGTGGTGTGGTGTAGTGTAGGAGGAAGGTGGTGGTGTGGTGTAGTGTAGGAGGAAGAGTGGTGGTGTGGTGTGGTGTAGGAGGAAGGGTGGTGGTGTGGTGTAGTGTAGGAGGAAGGGTGGTGGTGTGGTGGTGTGGTGTAGTGTATGAGGGTGGTGGTGTGGTGTAGTGTAGGAGGAAGGGTGGTGGTGTGGTGTAGTGTAGGAGGAAGGGTGGTGGTGTGGTGTAGTGTAGGAGGAAGGGTGGTGGTGTGGTGTAGTGTAGGAGGATGGTGGTGGTGTGGTGTAGTGTAGGAGGGTGGTAGTGGTGTGGTGTAGTGTAGGAGGAAGGGTGGTGGTGTGGTGTAGTGTAGGAGGAAGGGTGGTGGTGTGGTGTAGTGTAGGAGGGTGGTAGTGGTGTGGTGTAGTGTAGGAGGAAGGGTGGTGGTGTGGTGTAGTGTAGGAGGGTGGTGGTGTGGTGTAGTGTAGGAGGAAGGGTGGTGGTGTGGTGTAGTGTAGGAGGAAGGGTGGTGGTGTGGTGTAGTGTAGGAGGAAGGGTGGTGGTGTGGTGTAGTGTAGGAGGAAGGTGGTGGTGTGGTGTAGTGTAGGAGGGTGGTAGTGGTGTGGTGTAGTGTAGGAGGAAGGGTGGTGGTGTGGTGTAGGAGGGTGGTAGTGGTGTGGTGTAGTGTAGGAGGAAGGGTGGTGGTGTAGTGTAGGAGGGTGGTAGTGGTGTGGTGTAGTGTAGGAGGAAGGGTGGTGGTGTGGTGTAGTGTAGGAGGGTGGTGGTGTGGTGTAGTGTAGGAGGAAGGGTGGTGGTGTGGTGTAGTGTAGGAGGAAGGGTGGTGGTGTGGTGGGTGGTGTAGTGTAGGAGGAAGGGTGGTGGTGTGGTGTAGTGTAGGAGGAAGGTGGTGGTGTGGTGTAGTGTAGGAGGAAGGGTGGTGGTGTGGTGTAGTGCAGGAGGGTGGTGGTGGTGTGGTGTAGTGTAGGAGGAAGGGTGGTGGTGTGGTGTAGTGTAGGAGGAAGGGTGGTGGTGTGGTGTAGTGTAGGAGGAAGGGTGGTGGTGTGGTGTAGTGTAGTAGGAAGGTGGTGGTGTGGTGTAGTGTAGGAGGAAGGGTGGTGGTGTGGTGTAGTGTAGGAGGGTGGTGGTGTGGTGTAGTGTAGGAGGAAGGGTGGTGTGGTGTAGTGTAGGAGGAAGGGTGGTGGTGTGGTGTAGTGTAGGAGGGTGGTGGTGTGGTGTAGTGTAGGAGGAAGGGTGGTGGTGTGGTTTAGTGTAGGAGGGTGGTGGTGTGGTGTAGTGTAGGAGGAAGGGTGGTGGTGTGGTGTAGTGTAGGAGGAAGGGTGGTGGTGTGGTGTAGTGTAGGTGGAAGGGTGGTGGTGTGGTGTAGTGTAGGAGGAAGGGTGGTGGTGTGGTGTAGTGTAGGAGGAAGGGTGGTGGTGTGGTGTAGTGTAGGAGGGTGGTGGTGTGGTGTAGTGTAGGAGGAAGGGTGGTGGTGTGGTGTAGTGCAGGAGGAAGGGTGGTGGTGTGGTGTAGTGTAGGAGGAAGGGTGGTGGTGTGGTGTAGTGTAGGAGGAAGGGTGGTGGTGTGGTGTAGTGCAGGAGGAAGGGTGGTGGTGTGGTGTAGTGTAGGAGGAAGGGTGGTGGTGTGGTGTAGTGTAGGAGGAAGGGTGGTGGTGTGGTGTAGTGCAGGAGGAAGGGTGGTGGTGTGGTGTAGTGTAGGAGGAAGGGTGGTGGTGTGGTGTAGTGTAGGAGGAAGGGTGGTGGTGTGGTGTAGTGTAGGTGGAAGGGTGGTGGTGTGGTGTAGTGTAGGAGGAAGGGTGGTGGTGTGGTGTAGTGTAGGAGGAAGGGTGGTGGTGTGGTGTAGTGTAGGAGGGTGGTGGTGTGGTGTAGTGTAGGAGGAAGGGTGGTGGTGTGGTGTAGTGTAGGAGGGTGGTGGTGTGGTGTAGTGTAGGAGGAAGGGTGGTGGTGTGGTGTAGTGTAGGAGGAAGGGTGGTGGTGTGGTGTAGTGCAGGAGGGTGGTGGTGGTGTGGTGTAGTGTAGGAGGAAGGGTGGTGGTGTGGTGTAGTGTAGGAGGAAGGGTGGTGGTGTGGTGTAGTGTAGGAGGAAGGGTGGTGGTGTGGTGTAGTGTAGGAGGAAGGGTGGTGGTGTGGTGTAGTGTAGGAGGAAGGGTGGTGGTGTGGTGTAGTGTAGGAGGAAGGGTGGTGGTGTGGTGTAGTGTAGGAGGAAGGGTGGTGGTGTGGTGTGGTGTAGGAGGAAGGGTGGTGGTGTGGTGTAGTGTAGGAGGAAGGGTGGTGGTGTGGTGTAGTGTAGGAGGAAGGGTGGTGGTGTGGTGTAGTGTAGGAGGAAGTGTGGTGGTGTGGTGTAGTGTAGGAGGGTGGTGGTGTGGTGTAGTGTAGGAGGAAGGGTGGTGGTGTGGTGTAGTGTAGGAGGAAGGGTGGTGGTGTGGTGTAGTGCAGGAGGGTGGTGGTGGTGTGGTGTAGTGTAGGTGGAAGGGTGGTGGTGTGGTGTAGTGTAGGAGGAAGGGTGGTGGTGTGGTGTAGTGTAGGAGGAAGGGTAGTGGTGTGGTGTAGTGTAGGAGGGTGGTGGTGGTGTGGTGTGGTGTAGGAGGAAGGGTGGTGGTGTGGTGTAGTGTAGGAGGAAGCCTGGTGGTGTGGTGTAGGAGGAAGGGTGGTGGTGTGGTGTAGTGTAGGAGGAAGGGTGGTGGTGTGGTGTAGTGTAGGAGGAAGGGTAGTGGTGTGGTGTAGTGTAGGAGGAAGGGTAGTGGTGTGGTGTGGTGTAGGAGGAAGGGTGGTGGTGTGGTGTAGTGTAGGAGGAAGGGTAGTGGTGTGGTGTAGTATAGGAGGAAGGGTGGTGGTGTGGTGTGGTGTAGGAGGAAGGGTGGTGGTGTGGTGTAGGAGGAAGGGTGGTGGTGTGGTGTAGTGCAGGAGGAAGGGTGGTGGTGTGGTGTAGGAGGAAGGTGGTGGTGTGGTGTAGTGTAGGAGGAAGGGTGGTGGTGTGGTGTAGTGTAGGAGGAAGGGTGGTGGTGTGATGTGGTGTAGGAGGAAGGGTGGTGGTGTGGTGTAGTGTAGGAGGAAGGGTGGTGGTGTGGTGTAGTGTAGGAGGAAGGGTAGTGGTGTGGTGTAGTATAGGAGGAAGGGTGGTGGTGTGGTGTAGTGTAGGAGGAAGGGTGGTGGTGTGGTGTAGTGTAGGAGGAAGAGTGGTGGTGTGGTGTAGTGCAGGAGGGTGGTAGTGGTGTGGTGTAGTGCAGGAGGGTGGTGGTGTAGTGTAGGAGGAAGGGTGGTGGTGTGGTGTAGTGTAGGAGGAAGGGTAGTGGTGTGGTGTAGTATAGGAGGAAGGGTGGTGGTGTGGTGTAGTGTAGGAGGAAGGGTGGTGGTGTGGTGTAGTGTAGGAGGAAGGTGGTGGTGTGGTGTAGTGTAGGAGGAAGGGTAGTGGTGTGGTGTAGTATAGGAGGAAGGGTGGTGGTGTGGTGTAGTGTAGGAGGAAGGGTGGTGGTGTGGTGTAGTGTAGGAGGAAGGGTGGTGGTGTGGTGTAGTGTAGGAGGAAGGTGGTGGTGTGGTGTAGTGTAGGAGGAAGGTGGTGGTGTGGTGTAGTGTAGGAGGAAGGGTGGTGGTGTGGTGTAGTGTAGGAGGAAGGTGGTGGTGTGGTGTAGTGCAGGAGGAAGGGTGGTGGTGTAGTGTAGGAGGAAGGGTGGTGGTGTGGTGTAGTGCAGGAGGGTGGTGGTGTGGTGTAGTGCAGGAGGAAGGGTGGTGGTGTGGTGTAGTATAGGAGGAAGGGTGGTGGTGTGGTGTAGTGTAGGAGGAAGGGTGGTGGTGTGGTGTAGTGTAGGAGGAAGGGTGGTGGTGTGGTGTAGTGCAGGAGGAAGGGTGGTGGTGTAGTGTAGGAGGAAGGGTGGTGGTGTGGTGTAGTGCAGGAGGAAGGGTGGTGGTGTGGTGTAGTGTAGGAGGAAGGGTGGTGGTGTGGTGTAGGAGGAAGGGTGGTGGTGTGGTGTAGTGTAGGAGGAAGGGTGGTGGTGTGGTGTAGTGCAGGAGGAAGGGTGGTGGTGTGGTGTAGTGTAGGAGGAAGGGTGGTGGTGTGGTGTAGTGTAGGAGGAAGGGTGGTGGTGTGGTGTAGGAGGAAGGGTGGTGGTGTGGTGTAGTGTAGGAGGAAGGGTGGTGGTGTGGTGTAGTGCAGGAGGAAGGGTGGTGGTGTGGTGTAGTGTAGGAGGAAGGGTGGTGGTGTGGTGTAGTGTAGGTGGAAGGGTGGTGGTGTGGTGTAGTGTAGGAGGAAGGGTGGTGGTGTGGTGTAGTGTAGGAGGAAGGGTGGTGGTGTGGTGTAGTGTAGGAGGAAGGGTGGTGGTGTGGTGTAGTGCAGGAGGAAGGGTGGTGGTGTGGTGTAGGAGGAAGGGTGGTGGTGTGGTGTAGTGTAGGAGGGTGGTGGTGTGGTGTAGTGTAGGAGGAAGGGTGGTGGTGTGGTGTAGTGTAGGAGGAAGGGTGGTGGTGTGGTGTAGGAGGAAGGGTGGTGGTGTGGTGTAGTGTAGGAGGGTGGTGGTGTGGTGTAGTGTAGGAGGAAGGGTGGTGGTGTGGTGTGGTGTAGGAGGAAGGGTGGTGGTGTGGTGTAGTATAGGAGGAAGGGTGGTGGTGTGGTGTAGGAGGAAGGGTGGTGGTGTGGTGTAGTGTAGGAGGGTGGTGGTGTGGTGTAGTGTAGGAGGAAGGGTGGTGGTGTGGTGTAGTATAGGAGGAAGGGTGGTGGTGTGGTGTAGTATAGGAGGAAGGGTGGTGGTGTGGTGTAGTGTAGGAGGAAGGGTGGTGGTGTGGTGTAGTGTAGGAGGAAGGGTGGTGGTGTGGTGTAGGAGGAAGGGTGGTGGTGTGGTGTAGTATAGGAGGAAGGGTGGTGGTGTGGTGTAGTGTAGGAGGAAGGGTGGTGGTGTGGTGTAGTGTAGGAGGAAGGGTGGTGGTGTGGTGTGGTGTAGGAGGAAGGGTGGTGGTGTGGTGTAGTGTAGGAGGAAGGGTGGTGGTGTGGTGTAGTGTAGGAGGGTGGTGGTGTGGTGTAGTGTAGGAGGAAGGGTGGTGGTGTGGTGTAGTGTAGGAGGAAGGGTGGTGGTGTGGTGTAGTGTAGGAGGAAGGGTGGTGGTGTGGTGTAGTGTAGGAGGAAGGGTGGTGGTGTGGTGTAGGAGGAAGGGTGGTGGTGTGGTGTAGTATAGGAGGAAGGGTGGTGGTGTGGTGTAGTGTAGGAGGAAGGGTGGTGGTGTGGTGTAGTGTAGGAGGAAGGGTGGTGGTGTGGTGTGGTGTAGGAGGAAGGGTGGTGGTGTGGTGTGGTGTAGGAGGAAGGGTGGTGGTGTGGTGTAGTGTAGGAGGGTGGTGGTGTGGTGTAGTGTAGGAGGAAGGGTGGTGGTGTGGTGTAGTGTAGGAGGAAGGGTGGTGGTGTGGTGTAGTGTAGGAGGAAGGGTGGTGGTGTGGTGTAGTGTAGGAGGAAGGGTGGTGGTGTGGTGTAGGAGGAAGGGTGGTGGTGTGGTGTAGTATAGGAGGAAGGGTGGTGGTGTGGTGTAGTGTAGGAGGAAGGGTGGTGGTGTGGTGTAGTGTAGGAGGAAGGGTGGTGGTGTGGTGTGGTGTAGGAGGAAGGGTGGTGGTGTGGTGTAGTATAGGAGGAAGGGTGGTGGTGTGGTGTGGTGTAGGAGGAAGGGTGGTGGTGTGGTGTAGTGTAGGAGGAAGGGTGGTGGTGTGGTGTAGTGTAGGAGGAAGGGTGGTGGTGTAGTGTAGGAGGAAGGGTGGTGGTGTGGTGTAGTGTAGGAGGAAGGGTGGTGGTGTGGTGTAGGAGGAAGGGTGGTGGTGTGGTGTAGTATAGGAGGAAGGGTGGTGGTGTGGTGTAGTGTAGGAGGAAAGTGGTGGTGTGGTGTAGTGTAGGAGGAAGGGTAGTGGTGTAGTGCAGGAGGAAGGGTGGTAGTGTGGTGTAGTGTAGGAGGAAGGGTGGTGGTGTGGTGTAGTGTAGGAGGAAGGGTGGTGGTGTGGTGTAGTATAGGAGGAAGGGTGGTGGTGTGGTGTAGTGTAGGAGGAAGGGTGGTGGTGTGGTGTAGGAGGAAGGGTGGTGGTGTGGTGTAGTATAGGAGGAAGGGTGGTGGTGTGGTGTAGTGTAGGAGGAAGGGTGGTGGTGTGGTGTAGTGTAGGAGGAAGGGTGGTGGTGTGGTGTAGTGTAGGAGGAAGGGTGGTGGTGTGGTGTAGTGTAGGAGGAAGGGTGGTGGTGTAGTGTAGGAGGAAGGGTGGTGGTGTGGTGTAGTGTAGGAGGAAGGGTGGTGGTGTGGTGTAGTGTAGGAGGAAGGGTGGTGGTGTGGTGTAGGAGGAAGGGTGGTGGTGTGGTGTAGTGTAGGAGGAAGGGTGGTGGTGTGGTGTGGTGTAGGAGGAAGGGTGGTGGTGTGGTGTAGTATAGGAGGAAGGGTGGTGGTGTGGTGTAGTGTAGGAGGAAGGGTGGTGGTGTGGTGTAGTGTAGGAGGAAGGGTGGTGGTGTGGTGTAGTGTAGGAGGAAGGGTGGTGGTGTGGTGTAGGAGGAAGGGTGGTGGTGTGGTGTAGTGTAGGAGGAAGGGTGGTGGTGTGGTGTAGTGTAGGAGGAAGGGTGGTGGTGTGGTGTAGGAGGAAGGGTGGTGGTGTGGTGTAGTGTAGGAGGAAGGGTGGTGGTGTGGTGTGGTGTAGGAGGAAGGGTGGTGGTGTGGTGTAGTATAGGAGGAAGGGTGGTGGTGTGGTGTAGTGTAGGAGGAAGGGTGGTGGTGTGGTGTAGTGTAGGAGGAAGGGTGGTGGTGTGGTGTAGTGTAGGAGGAAGGGTGGTGGTGTGGTGTAGGAGGAAGGGTGGTGGTGTGGTGTAGTGTAGGAGGAAGGGTGGTGGTGTGGTGTGGTGTAGGAGGAAGGGTGGTGGTGTGGTGTAGTATAGGAGGAAGGGTGGTGGTGTGGTGTAGTGTAGGAGGATGGTGGTGGTGTGGTGTAGTGTAGGAGGAAGCCTGGTGGTGGTGTGGTGTAGTGTAGGAGGAAGGGTGGTGGTGTGGTGTAGTGTAGGAGGAAGGGTGGTGGTGTGGTGTAGTGTAGGAGGAAGGGTGGTGGTGTGGTGTAGTGTAGGAGGAAGCCTGGTGGTGTGGTGTAGTGTAGGAGGAAGGGTGGTGGTGTGGTGTGGTGTAGGAGGAAGGGTGGTGGTGTGGTGTAGTGTAGGAGGAAGGGTGGTGGTGTGGTGTAGTGTAGGAGGAAGCCTGGTGGTGTGGTGTAGTGTAGGAGGAAGGGTGGTGGTGTGGTGTAGTGTAGGAGGAAGGGTGGTGGTGTGGTGTAGTGTAGGAGGAAGGGTGGTGGTGTGGTGTAGTGTAGGAGGAAGGGTGGTGGTGTGGTGTAGTGCAGGAGGGTGGTTGGTGGTGTGGTGTAGTGTAGGAGGAAGGGTGGTGGTGTGGTGTAGTGCAGGAGCGTGGTTGGTGGTGTGGTGTAGTGTAGGAGGAAGGGTGGTGGTGTGGTGTAGTGTAGGAGGATGGTGGTGGTGTGGTGTGGTGTAGGAGGAAGGGTGGTGGTGTGGTGTAGTGTAGGTGGAAGGGTGGTGGTGTGGTGTAGGAGGAAGGGTGGTGGTGTGGTGTAGTGTAGGAGGAAGGGTGGTGGTGTGGTGTAGTGTAGGAGGAAGGGTGGTGGTGTGGTGTAGTGTAGGTGGAAGGGTGGTGGTGTGGTGTAGGAGGAAGGGTGGTGGTGTGGTGTAGTGTAGGTGGAAGGGTGGTGGTGTGGTGTAGGAGGAAGGGTGGTGGTGTGGTGTGGTGTAGGAGGAAGGGTGGTGGTGTGGTGTAGTGTAGGTGGAAGGGTGGTGGTGTGGTGTAGGAGGAAGGGTGGTGGTGTGGTGTAGTGTAGGAGGAAGGGTGGTGGTGTGGTGTGGTGTAGGAGGAAGGGTGGTGGTGTGGTGTAGTGTAGGAGGAAGGGTGGTGGTGTGGTGTAGTGTAGGAGGAAGGGTGGTGGTGTGGTGTAGTGTAGGAGGAAGGGTGGTGGTGTAGTGTAGGAGGAAGGGTGGTGGTGTGGTGTAGTGTAGGAGGAAGGGTGGTGGTGTGGTGTAGTGCAGGAGGGTGGTTGGTGGTGTGGTGTAGTGTAGGAGGAAGGGTGGTGGTGTGGTGTAGTGTAGGAGGAAGGGTGGTGGTGTGGTGTAGTGTAGGAGGAAGGGTGGTGGTGTGGTGTAGTGTAGGAGGAAGGGTGGTGGTGTGGTGTAGTGTAGGAGGAAGGGTGGTGGTGTAGTGTAGGAGGAAGGGTGGTGGTGTGGTGTAGTGTAGGAGGAAGGGTGGTGGTGTGGTGTAGTGTAGGAGGAAGGGTGGTGGTGTGGTGTAGGAGGAAGGGTGGTGGTGTGGTGTAGTGTAGGAGGAAGGGTGGTGGTGTGGTGTGGTGTAGGAGGAAGGGTGGTGGTGTGGTGTAGTATAGGAGGAAGGGTGGTGGTGTGGTGTAGTGTAGGAGGAAGGGTGGTGGTGTGGTGTAGTGTAGGAGGAAGGGTGGTGGTGTGGTGTAGTGTAGGAGGAAGGGTGGTGGTGTGGTGTAGGAGGAAGGGTGGTGGTGTGGTGTAGTGTAGGAGGAAGGGTGGTGGTGTGGTGTAGTGTAGGAGGAAGGGTGGTGGTGTGGTGTAGGAGGAAGGGTGGTGGTGTGGTGTAGTGTAGGAGGAAGGGTGGTGGTGTGGTGTGGTGTAGGAGGAAGGGTGGTGGTGTGGTGTAGTGCAGGAGCGTGGTTGGTGGTGTGGTGTAGTATAGGAGGAAGGGTGGTGGTGTGGTGTAGTGTAGGAGGAAGGGTGGTGGTGTGGTGTAGGAGGAAGGGTGGTGGTGTGGTGTAGTATAGGAGGAAGGGTGGTGGTGTGGTGTAGTGTAGGAGGAAGGGTGGTGGTGTGGTGTAGTGTAGGAGGAAGGGTGGTGGTGTGGTGTAGTGTAGGAGGAAGGGTGGTGGTGTAGTGTAGGAGGAAGGGTGGTGGTGTAGTGTAGGAGGAAGGGTGGTGGTGTGGTGTAGTGTAGGAGGAAGGGTGGTGGTGTGGTGTAGTGTAGGAGGAAGGGTGGTGGTGTGGTGTAGTGTAGGAGGAAGGGTGGTGGTGTGGTGTAGTGTAGGAGGAAGGGTGGTGGTGTGGTGTGGTGTAGGAGGAAGGGTGGTGGTGTGGTGTAGTATAGGAGGAAGGGTGGTGGTGTGGTGTAGTGTAGGAGGAAGGGTGGTGGTGTGGTGTAGTGTAGGAGGAAGGGTGGTGGTGTGGTGTAGTGTAGGAGGAAGGGTGGTGGTGTGGTGTGGTGTAGGAGGAAGGGTGGTGGTGTGGTGTAGTATAGGAGGAAGGGTGGTGGTGTGGTGTAGTGTAGGAGGAAGGGTGGTGGTGTGGTGTAGTGTAGGAGGAAGGGTGGTGGTGTGGTGTAGTGTAGGAGGAAGGGTGGTGGTGTGGTGTAGGAGGAAGGGTGGTGGTGTGGTGTAGTGTAGGAGGAAGGGTGGTGGTGTGGTGTAGTGTAGGAGGAAGGGTGGTGGTGTGGTGTAGGAGGAAGGGTGGTGGTGTGGTGTAGTGTAGGAGGAAGGGTGGTGGTGTGGTGTGGTGTAGGAGGAAGGGTGGTGGTGTGGTGTAGTATAGGAGGAAGGGTGGTGGTGTGGTGTAGTGTAGGAGGAAGGGTGGTGGTGTGGTGTAGTGTAGGAGGAAGGGTGGTGGTGTGGTGTAGTGTAGGAGGAAGGGTGGTGGTGTGGTGTAGGAGGAAGGGTGGTGGTGTGGTGTAGTGTAGGAGGAAGGGTGGTGGTGTGGTGTGGTGTAGGAGGAAGGGTGGTGGTGTGGTGTAGTATAGGAGGAAGGGTGGTGGTGTGGTGTAGTGTAGGAGGATGGTGGTGGTGTGGTGTAGTGTAGGAGGAAGCCTGGTGGTGGTGTGGTGTAGTGTAGGAGGAAGGGTGGTGGTGTGGTGTAGTGTAGGAGGAAGGGTGGTGGTGTGGTGTAGTGTAGGAGGAAGGGTGGTGGTGTGGTGTAGTGTAGGAGGAAGCTGGTGGTGTGGTGTAGTGTAGGAGGAAGGGTGGTGGTGTGGTGTGGTGTAGGAGGAAGGGTGGTGGTGTGGTGTAGTGTAGGAGGAAGGGTGGTGGTGTGGTGTAGTGTAGGAGGAAGCCTGGTGGTGTGGTGTAGTGTAGGAGGAAGGGTGGTGGTGTGGTGTAGTGTAGGAGGAAGGGTGGTGGTGTGGTGTAGTGTAGGAGGAAGGGTGGTGGTGTGGTGTAGTGCAGGAGGGTGGTTGGTGGTGTGGTGTAGTGTAGGAGGAAGGGTGGTGGTGTGGTGTAGTGCAGGAGCGTGGTTGGTGGTGTGGTGTAGTGTAGGAGGAAGGGTGGTGGTGTGGTGTAGTGTAGGAGGATGGTGGTGGTGTGGTGTGGTGTAGGAGGAAGGGTGGTGGTGTGGTGTAGTGTAGGAGGATGGTGGTGGTGTGGTGTGGTGTAGGAGGAAGGGTGGTGGTGTGGTGTAGTGTAGGTGGAAGGGTGGTGGTGTGGTGTAGGAGGAAGGGTGGTGGTGTGGTGTAGTGTAGGAGGAAGGGTGGTGGTGTGGTGTAGTGTAGGAGGATGGTGGTGGTGTGGTGTGGTGTAGGAGGAAGGGTGGTGGTGTGGTGTAGTGTAGGTGGAAGGGTGGTGGTGTGGTGTAGGAGGAAGGGTGGTGGTGTGGTGTAGTGTAGGAGGAAGGGTGGTGGTGTGGTGTAGTGTAGGTGGAAGGGTGGTGGTGTGGTGTAGGAGGAAGGGTGGTGGTGTGGTGTAGTGTAGGTGGAAGGGTGGTGGTGTGGTGTAGGAGGAAGGGTGGTGGTGTGGTGTGGTGTAGGAGGAAGGGTGGTGGTGTGGTGTAGTGTAGGTGGAAGGGTGGTGGTGTGGTGTAGGAGGAAGGGTGGTGGTGTGGTGTAGTGTAGGAGGAAGGGTGGTGGTGTGGTGTAGTGTAGGAGGAAGGGTGGTGGTGTGGTGTAGTGTAGGAGGAAGGGTGGTGGTGTGGTGTAGTGTAGGAGGAAGGGTGGTGGTGTGGTGTAGTGCAGGAGGGTGGTTGGTGGTGTGGTGTAGTGTAGGAGGAAGGGTGGTGGTGTGGTGTAGTGTAGGAGGAAGGGTGGTGGTGTGGTGTAGTGTAGGAGGAAGGGTGGTGGTGTGGTGTAGTGCAGGAGCGTGGTTGGTGGTGTGGTGTAGTGTAGGAGGATGGTGGTGTGGTGTAGTGTAGGAGGAAGGGTGGTGGTGTGGTGTGGTGTAGGAGGAAGGGTGGTGGTGTGGTGTAGTGTAGGTGGAAGGGTGGTGGTGTGGTGTGGTGTAGGAGGAAGGGTGGTGGTGTGGTGTAGTGTAGGTGGAAGGGTGGTGGTGTGGTGTAGTGTAGGTGGAAGGGTGGTGGTGTGGTGTAGTGTAGGAGGAAGGGTGGTGGTGTGGTGTAGTGCAGGAGGAAGGGTGGTGGTGTGGTGTAGTGTAGGAGGGTGGTGGTGGTGTGGTGTAGTGTAGGAGGGTGGTGGTGGTGTGGTGTAGTTAGAAGGGTGGTGGTGTGGTGTAGTGTAGGAGGAAGGGTGGTGGTGTGGTGTAGTGTAGGTGGAAGGGTGGTGGTGTGGTGTAGTGTAGGAGGAAGGGTGGTGGTGTGGTGTAGTGTAGGAGGGTGGTGGTGTGGTGTAGTGTAGGAGGGTGGTGGTGGTGTGGTGTAGTGTAGGAGGAAGGGTGGTGGTGTGGTGTAGTGTAGGTGGAAGGGTGGTGGTGTGGTGTAGTGCAGGAGGAAGGGTGGTGGTGTGGTGTAGTGTAGGAGGGTGGTGGTGTGGTGTAGTGTAGGAGGGTGGTGGTGGTGTGGTGTAGTGTAGGAGGGTGGTGGTGGTGTGGTGTAGTTGGAAGGGTGGTGGTGTGGTGTAGTGTAGGAGGAAGGGTGGTGGTGTGGTGTAGTGTAGGTGGAAGGGTGGTGGTGTGGTGTAGTGTAGGAGGAAGGGTGGTGGTGTGGTGTAGTGTAGGAGGGTGGTGGTGTGGTGTAGTGTAGGAGGGTGGTGGTGGTGTGGTGTAGTGTAGGAGGAAGGGTGGTGGTGTGGTGTGGTGTAGGAGGAAGGGTGGTGGTGTGGTGTAGTGTAGGGGGAAGGGTGGTGGTGTGGTGTAGGAGGAAGGGTGGTGGTGTGGTGTAGTGTAGGAGGGTGGTGGTGGTGTGGTGTAGTTGGAAGGGTGGTGGTGTGGTGTAGTGTAGGAGGAAGGGTGGTGGTGTGGTGTAGTGTAGGTGGAAGGGTGGTGGTGTGGTGTAGTGTAGGAGGAAGGGTGGTGGTGTGGTGTAGGAGGAAGGGTGGTGGTGTGGTGTGGTGTAGGAGGAAGGGTGGTGGTGTGGTGTAGTGTAGGAGGAAGGGTGGTAGTGTGGTGTAGTGTAGGAGGAAGGTGGTGGTGTGGTGTAGTGCAGGAGGAAGCCTGGTGGTGTGGTGTAGGAGGAAGGTGGTGGTGTGGTGTAGTGTAGGAGGAAGGTGGTGGTGTGGTGTGGTGTAGGAGGAAGCCTGGTGGTGTGGTGTGGTGTAGGAGGAAGCCTGGTGGTGTGGTGTAGTGTAGGAGGAAGGGTGGTGGTGTGGTGTAGTGTAGGAGGGTAGTGGTGTGGTGTAGTGTAGGAGGAAGGTGGTGGTGTGGTGTAGTGCAGGAGGAAGCCTGGTGGTGTGGTGTAGTGTAGGAGGAAGGTGGTGGTGTGGTGTAGTGTAGGAGGAAGGGTGGTGGTGTGGTGTAGTGTAGGAGGAAGGGTGGTGGTGTAGTGTAGGAGGAAAGGTGGTGTGGTGTAGTGTAGGAGGAAGGGTGGTGGTGTGGTGTAGTGTAGGAGGAAGGATGGTGGTGTGGTGTAGTGTAGGAGGAAAGGTGGTGTGGTGTAGTGTAGGAGGAAGCCTGGTGGTGTGGTGTAGTGTAGGAGGAAGGGTGGTGGTGTGGTGTAGTGTAGGAGGAAGGGTGGTGGTGTGGTGTAGGAGGAAAGGTGGTGTGGTGTAGTGTAGGAGGAAAGGTGGTGTGGTGTAGTGTAGGAGGAAGCCTGGTGGTGTGGTGTGGTGTAGGAGGAAGGTGGTGGTGTGGTGTAGTGTAGGAGGAAGGGTGGTGGTGTGGTGTAGTGTAGGAGGAAGGGTGGTGGTGTGGTGTAGTATAGGAGGAAGGTGGTGGTGTGGTGTGGTGTAGGAGGAAGGGTGGTGGTGTGGTGTAGTGTAGGAGGAAGGGTGGTGGTGTGGTGTAGTGTAGGAGGAAAGGTGGTGTGGTGTAGTGTAGGAGGAAAGGTGGTGTGGTGTAGTGTAGGAGGAAAGGTGGTGTGGTGTAGTGTAGGAGGAAGCCTGGTGGTGTGGTGTAGGAGGAAGGTGGTGGTGTGGTGTAGTGTAGGAGGAAGGGTGGTGGTGTGGTGTAGTGTAGGAGGAAGGGTGGTGGTGTGGTGTAGTATAGGAGGAAGGTGGTGGTGTGGTGTGGTGTAGGAGGAAGGGTGGTGGTGTGGTGTAGTGTAGGAGGAAGGGTGGTGGTGTGGTGTAGTGTAGGAGGAAAGGTGGTGTGGTGTAGTGTAGGAGGAAAGGTGGTGTGGTGTAGTGTAGGAGGAAGCCTGGTGGTGTGGTGTGGTGTAGGAGGAAGGTGGTGGTGTGGTGTAGTGTAGGAGGAAGGGTGGTGGTGTGGTGTAGTGCAGGAGGAAGCCTGGTGGTGTGGTGTAGTGTAGGAGGAAGGTGGTGGTGTGGTGTAGTGTAGGAGGAAGGGTGGTGGTGTGGTGTAGTGTAGGAGGAAGCGTGGTGGTGTGGTGTAGTGTAGGAGGAAAGGTGGTGTGGTGTAGTGCAGGAGGAAGCCTGGTGGTGTGGTGTAGTGTAGGAGGAAGGGTGGTGGTGTGGTGTAGTGTAGGAGGAAGGGTGGTGGTGTGGTGTAGTGTAGGTGGAAGGGTGGTGGTGTGGTGTAGTGTAGGAAGAAGGTGGTGGTGTGGTGTAGTGTAGGAGGAAGAGTGGTGGTGTGGTGTGGTGTAGGAGGAAGGGTGGTGGTGTGGTGTAGTGTAGGAGGAAGGGTGGTGGTGTGGTGTGGTGTAGGAGGAAGGGTGGTGGTGTGGTGTAGTGTAGGAGGAAGGGTGGTGGTGTGGTGTAGTGTAGGAGGAAGAGTGGTGGTGTGGTGTGGTGTAGGAGGAAGGGTGGTGGTGTGGTGTAGTGTAGGAGGAAGGGTGGTGGTGTGGTGTAGTGTAGGAGGAAGGGTG
The DNA here is from genome assembly GCA_964016885.1 of Eledone cirrhosa. Classification (NCBI taxonomy): domain Eukaryota; kingdom Metazoa; phylum Mollusca; class Cephalopoda; order Octopoda; family Eledonidae; genus Eledone; species Eledone cirrhosa. The sequence goes on along the minus strand of OZ024744.1, from coordinate 9,543,120 downwards.
GTGGTGTGGTGTAGTATAGGAGGAAGGGTGGTGGTGTGGTGTAGTGTAGGAGGAAGGGTGGTGGTGTGGTGTAGTATAGGAGGAAGGGTGGTGGTGTGGTGTAGTGTAGGAGGAAGGGTGGTGGTGTGGTGTAGTGTAGGAGGAAGGGTGGTGGTGTGGTGTGGTGTAGGAGGAAGGGTGGTGGTGTGGTGTAGTGTAGGAGGAAGGGTGGTGGTGTGGTGTGGTGTAGGAGGAAGGGTGGTGGTGTGGTGTAGTGTAGGAGGAAGGGTGGTGGTGTGGTGTAGTGTAGGAGGAAGAGTGGTGGTGTGGTGTGGTGTAGGAGGAAGGGTGGTGGTGTGGTGTAGTGTAGGAGGAAGGGTGGTGGTGTGGTGTAGTGTAGGAGGAAGGGTGGTGGTGTGGTGTAGTATAGGAGGAAGGGTGGTGGTGTGGTGTAGTGTAGGAGGAAGGGTGGTGGTGTGGTGTAGTGTAGGAGGAAGGGTGGTGGTGTGGTGTGGTGTAGGAGGAAGGGTGGTGGTGTGGTGTAGTGTAGGAGGAAGGGTGGTGGTGTGGTGTAGGAGGAAGGGTGGTGGTGTGGTGTAGTGTAGGAGGAAGAGTGGTGGTGTGGTGTGGTGTAGGAGGAAGGGTGGTGGTGTGGTGTAGTGTAGGAGGAAGGTGGTGGTGTGGTGTAGTGTAGGAGGAAGAGTGGTGGTGTGGTGTGGTGTAGGAGGAAGGGTGGTGGTGTGGTGTAGTGTAGGAGGAAGGGTGGTGGTGTGGTGGTGTGGTGTAGTGTAGGAGGGTGGTGGTGTGGTGTAGTGTAGGAGGAAGGGTGGTGGTGTGGTGTAGTGTAGGAGGAAGGGTGGTGGTGTGGTGTAGTGTAGGAGGAAGGGTGGTGGTGTGGTGTAGTGTAGGAGGATGGTGGTGGTGTGGTGTAGTGTAGGAGGGTGGTAGTGGTGTGGTGTAGTGTAGGAGGAAGGGTGGTGGTGTGGTGTAGTGTAGGAGGAAGGGTGGTGGTGTGGTGTAGTGTAGGAGGGTGGTAGTGGTGTGGTGTAGTGTAGGAGGAAGGGTGGTGGTGTGGTGTAGTGTAGGAGGGTGGTGGTGTGGTGTAGTGTAGGAGGAAGGGTGGTGGTGTGGTGTAGTGTAGGAGGAAGGGTGGTGGTGTGGTGGTGTGGTGTAGTGTAGGAGGAAGGGTGGTGGTGTGGTGTAGTGTAGGAGGAAGGTGGTGGTGTGGTGTAGTGTAGGAGGGTGGTAGTGGTGTGGTGTAGTGTAGGAGGAAGGGTGGTGGTGTGGTGTAGTGTAGGAGGGTGGTAGTGGTGTGGTGTAGTGTAGGAGGAAGGGTGGTGGTGTGGTGTAGTGTAGGAGGGTGGTAGTGGTGTGGTGTAGTGTAGGAGGAAGGGTGGTGGTGTGGTGTAGTGTAGGAGGGTGGTGGTGTGGTGTAGTGTAGGAGGAAGGGTGGTGGTGTGGTGTAGTGTAGGAGGAAGGGTGGTGGTGTGGTGGGTGGTGTAGTGTAGGAGGAAGGGTGGTGGTGTGGTGTAGTGTAGGAGGAAGGTGGTGGTGTGGTGTAGTGTAGGAGGAAGGGTGGTGGTGTGGTGTAGTGCAGGAGGGTGGTGGTGGTGTGGTGTAGTGTAGGAGGAAGGGTGGTGGTGTGGTGTAGTGTAGGAGGAAGGGTGGTGGTGTGGTGTAGTGTAGGAGGAAGGGTGGTGGTGTGGTGTAGTGTAGTAGGAAGGTGGTGGTGTGGTGTAGTGTAGGAGGAAGGGTGGTGGTGTGGTGTAGTGTAGGAGGGTGGTGGTGTGGTGTAGTGTAGGAGGAAGGGTGGTGTGGTGTAGTGTAGGAGGAAGGGTGGTGGTGTGGTGTAGTGTAGGAGGGTGGTGGTGTGGTGTAGTGTAGGAGGAAGGGTGGTGGTGTGGTTTAGTGTAGGAGGGTGGTGGTGTGGTGTAGTGTAGGAGGAAGGGTGGTGGTGTGGTGTAGTGTAGGAGGAAGGGTGGTGGTGTGGTGTAGTGTAGGTGGAAGGGTGGTGGTGTGGTGTAGTGTAGGAGGAAGGGTGGTGGTGTGGTGTAGTGTAGGAGGAAGGGTGGTGGTGTGGTGTAGTGTAGGAGGGTGGTGGTGTGGTGTAGTGTAGGAGGAAGGGTGGTGGTGTGGTGTAGTGTAGGAGGAAGGGTGGTGGTGTGGTGTAGTGTAGGAGGGTGGTGGTGTGGTGTAGTGTAGGAGGAAGGGTGGTGGTGTGGTGTAGTGTAGGAGGAAGGGTGGTGGTGTGGTGTAGTGCAGGAGGGTGGTGGTGGTGTGGTGTAGTGTAGGAGGAAGGGTGGTGGTGTGGTGTAGTGTAGGAGGAAGGGTGGTGGTGTGGTGTAGTGTAGGAGGAAGGGTGGTGGTGTGGTGTAGTGTAGGAGGAAGGGTGGTGGTGTGGTGTAGTGTAGGAGGAAGGGTGGTGGTGTGGTGTAGTGTAGGAGGAAGGGTGGTGGTGTGGTGTAGTGTAGGAGGAAGGGTGGTGGTGTGGTGTGGTGTAGGAGGAAGGGTGGTGGTGTGGTGTAGTGTAGGAGGAAGGGTGGTGGTGTGGTGTAGTGTAGGAGGAAGGGTGGTGGTGTGGTGTAGTGTAGGAGGAAGGGTGGTGGTGTGGTGTAGTGTAGGAGGGTGGTGGTGTGGTGTAGTGTAGGAGGAAGGGTGGTGGTGTGGTGTAGTGTAGGAGGAAGGGTGGTGGTGTGGTGTAGTGCAGGAGGGTGGTGGTGGTGTGGTGTAGTGTAGGTGGAAGGGTGGTGGTGTGGTGTAGTGTAGGAGGAAGGGTGGTGGTGTGGTGTAGTGTAGGAGGAAGGGTAGTGGTGTGGTGTAGTGTAGGAGGGTGGTGGTGGTGTGGTGTGGTGTAGGAGGAAGGGTGGTGGTGTGGTGTAGTGTAGGAGGAAGCCTGGTGGTGTGGTGTAGGAGGAAGGGTGGTGGTGTGGTGTAGTGTAGGAGGAAGGGTGGTGGTGTGGTGTAGTGTAGGAGGAAGGGTAGTGGTGTGGTGTAGTGTAGGAGGAAGGGTAGTGGTGTGGTGTGGTGTAGGAGGAAGGGTGGTGGTGTGGTGTAGTGTAGGAGGAAGGGTAGTGGTGTGGTGTAGTATAGGAGGAAGGGTGGTGGTGTGGTGTGGTGTAGGAGGAAGGGTGGTGGTGTGGTGTAGGAGGAAGGGTGGTGGTGTGGTGTAGTGCAGGAGGAAGGGTGGTGGTGTGGTGTAGGAGGAAGGTGGTGGTGTGGTGTAGTGTAGGAGGAAGGGTGGTGGTGTGATGTGGTGTAGGAGGAAGGGTGGTGGTGTGGTGTAGTGTAGGAGGAAGGGTGGTGGTGTGGTGTAGTGTAGGAGGAAGGGTAGTGGTGTGGTGTAGTATAGGAGGAAGGGTGGTGGTGTGGTGTAGTGTAGGAGGAAGGGTGGTGGTGTGGTGTAGTGTAGGAGGAAGAGTGGTGGTGTGGTGTAGTGCAGGAGGGTGGTAGTGGTGTGGTGTAGTGCAGGAGGGTGGTGGTGTAGTGTAGGAGGAAGGGTGGTGGTGTGGTGTAGTGTAGGAGGAAGGGTAGTGGTGTGGTGTAGTATAGGAGGAAGGGTGGTGGTGTGGTGTAGTGTAGGAGGAAGGGTGGTGGTGTGGTGTAGTGTAGGAGGAAGGTGGTGGTGTGGTGTAGTGTAGGAGGAAGGGTAGTGGTGTGGTGTAGTGCAGGAGGAAGGGTGGTGGTGTAGTGTAGGAGGAAGGGTGGTGGTGTGGTGTAGTGCAGGAGGGTGGTGGTGTGGTGTAGTGCAGGAGGAAGGGTGGTGGTGTGGTGTAGTATAGGAGGAAGGGTGGTGGTGTGGTGTAGTGTAGGAGGAAGGGTGGTGGTGTGGTGTAGTGTAGGAGGAAGGGTGGTGGTGTGGTGTAGTGCAGGAGGAAGGGTGGTGGTGTAGTGTAGGAGGAAGGGTGGTGGTGTGGTGTAGTGCAGGAGGAAGGGTGGTGGTGTGGTGTAGTGTAGGAGGAAGGGTGGTGGTGTGGTGTAGTGCAGGAGGAAGGGTGGTGGTGTGGTGTAGTGTAGGAGGAAGGGTGGTGGTGTGGTGTAGTGTAGGAGGAAGGGTTGTGGTGTGGTGTAGTATAGGCGGAAGGGTGGTGGTGTGGTGTAGTGCAGGAGGGTGGTAGTGGTGTGGTGTAGTGTAGGAGGAAGGGTGGTGGTGTGGTGTAGTGCAGGAGGGTGGTAGTGGTGTGGTGTAGTGCAGGAGGGTGGTGGTGTGGTGTAGGAGGAAGGGTGGTGGTGTGGTGTAGTGTAGGAGGAAGGGTGGTGGTGTGGTGTAGTGCAGGAGGAAGGGTGGTGGTGTGGTGTAGTATAGGAGGAAGGGTGGTGGTGTGGTGTAGTGCAGGAGGGTGGTAGTGGTGTGGTGTAGTGTAGGAGGAAGGGTGGTGGTGTGGTGTAGTGCAGGAGGGTGGTAGTGGTGTGGTGTAGTGCAGGAGGGTGGTGGTGTGGTGTAGGAGGAAGGGTGGTGGTGTGGTGTAGTGTAGGAGGAAGGGTGGTGGTGTGGTGTAGTGCAGGAGGAAGGGTGGTGGTGTGGTGTAGTATAGGAGGAAGGGTGGTGGTGTGGTGTAGTGTAGGAGGAAGGGTGGTGGTGTGGTGTAGTGTAGGAGGAAGGGTGGTGGTGTGGTGTAGTGTAGGAGGAAGGGTGGTGGTGTGGTGTAGTGTAGGAGGAAGGGTGGTGGTGTGGTGTAGTGTAGGAGGAAGGGTAGTGGTGTGGTGTAGTATAGGCGGAAGGGTGGTGGTGTGGTGTAGTGTAGGAGGAAGGTGGTGGTGTGGTGTAGTGTAGGAGGAAGGGTGGTGGTGTGGTGTAGTGTAGGAGGAAGGGTGGTGGTGTGGTGTAGTGTAGGAGGAAGGGTGGTGGTGTGGTGTAGTGTAGGAGGAAGGGTGGTGGTGTGGTGTAGTGTAGGAGGAAGGTGGTGGTGTGGTGTAGTGTAGGAGGAAGGGTGGTGGTGTGGTGTAGTGTAGGAGGAAGGGTGGTGGTGTGGTGTAGTGTAGGAGGAAGGGTGGTGGTGTGGTGTAGTGTAGGAGGAAAGTGGTGGTGTGGTGTAGTGTAGGAGGAAGGGTGGTGGTGTGGTGTAGTGCAGGAGGAAGGGTGGTGGTGTGGTGTAGTGTAGGAGGAAGGGTGGTGGTGTGGTGTAGTGTAGGAGGAAGGGTTGTGGTGTGGTGTAGGAGGAAGGGTGGTGGTGTGGTGTAGTGTAGTGTAGGAGGAAAGTGGTGGTGTGGTGTAGTGCAGGAGGAAGGGTGGTGGTGTGGTGTAGTGTAGGAGGAAGGGTGGTGGTGTGGTGTAGTGCAGGAGGAAGGGTGGTGGTGTGGTGTAGTGTAGGAGGAAGGGTTGTGGTGTGGTGTAGGAGGAAGGGTGGTGGTGTGGTGTAGTGTAGGAGAAAGGGTGATCCCTCCATCCATACATACATACATACATATATACATGGTGGCTGCCAACTCGTTTTCGAGTACGGCCACTACTTTATATACATGTAGGAGAACCCCTACCGATGCGCTGAACGAGTGTGACTTTTTAGTCCACCCAGCAACTTGAAAACTCTGGTACAAACACTACACTTGTGACAATTATTGACACATAGTGCTGGGCCCATGGTACCATGTGACGACAAGTGCAGAGAGATCTCCAGATATAAAGCAATGCCTGTGTCGTGAAGCTTTTATAGTGAGCAAAGGCACTGCACAAAGCCAGTCCCACTCTCTTGACCAAGATGATATTTACCAAAAAGAAGAACAAGTCAACATCATTGGATACCATGAGGGTTGCAGGTGTTATATCAGAGATTTCCTTCTCCTAGAATTCTGCCTTGGCACAGGCTAAGGGGTCAACTCTCCCGTACATACATATATCCATATATACATACAGACATGTCACATGCTTCGAAGATAGGAAAAGAAGAAAAACATATAGATTACAGGACCTAAGAAACATCATCATCATTATATGTCCAAACACCTTGATGGCACTTACACTCGCCTGCTTCAATCTGAGGCTGTGTCACCATTGAGAGAGAGATATGCCAGCCTCCAAGCCATATCTGTTGTTGTCTGTAAAAGGAGGGTAAGATTTGCTGGCCACTGCCACCGGGTCACCTCTGAGGCTGTGTCACCATTGAGAGAGAGATATGCCAGCCTCCGACCCATATCTGTTGTTGTCTGTAAAAGGAGGGTAAGATTTGCTGGCGACTGACACCGGGTCACCTCTGAGGCTGTGTTACCATTGAGAGAGAGATATGCCAGCCTCCGACCCATATCTGTTGTTGTCTGTAAAAGGAGGGTAAGATTTGCTGGCCACTGCCACCAGGTCACCTCTGAGGCTGTGTCACCATTGAGAGAGAGATATGCCAGCCTCCGACCCATATCTGTTGTTGTCTGTAAAAGGAGGGTAAGATTTGCTGGCCACTGCCACCAGGTCACCTCTGAGGCTGTGTCACCATTGAGAGAGAGATATGCCAGCCTCCGACCCATATCTGTTGTTGTCTGTAAAAGGAGGGTAAGATTTGCTGGCCACTGCCACCGGGTCACCTCTGAGGCTGTGTCACCATTGAGAGAGAGATATGCCAGCCTCCGACCCATATCTGTTGTTGTCTGTAAAAGGAGGGTAAGATTTGCTGGCCACTGCCACCAGGTCACCTCTGAGGCTGTGTCACCATTGAGAGAGAGATATGCCAGCCTCCGACCCATATCTGTTGTTGTCTGTAAAAGGAGGGTAAGATTTGCTGGCCACTGCCACCGGGTCACCTCTGAGGCTGTGTCACCATTGAGAGAGCGATATGCCAGCCTCCGACCCATATCTGTTGTTGTCTGTAAAAGGAGGGTAAGATTTGCTGGCCACTGCCACCAGGTCACCTCTGAGGCTGTGTCACCATTGAGAGAGAGATATGCCAGCCTCCGACCCATATCTGTTGTTGTCTGTAAAAGGAGGGTAAGATTTGCTGGCCACTGCCACCGGGTCACCTCTGAGGCTGTGTCACCATTGAGAGAGAGATATGCCAGCCTCCGACCCATATCTGTTGTTGTCTGTAAAAGGAGGGTAAGATTTGCTGTTGACTGACACCAGGTCACCTCTGAGGCTGTGTCACCATTGAGAGAGAGATATGCCAGCCTCCGACCCATATCTGTTGTTGTCTGTAAAAGGAGGGTAAGATTTGCTGTTGACTGACACCGGGTCACCTCTGAGGCTGTGTCACCATTGAGAGAGAGATATGCCAGCCTCCGACCCATATCTGTTGTTGTCTGTAAAAGGAAGGTAAGATTTGCTGGCCACTGCCACCAGGTCACCTCTGAGGCTGTGTCACCATTAGTGTTACTAATAACAGGGGGCGCAAGGTCTCCTACTCCGATGTCATCTCCAGAGATTCTGGGATTGAAATCCAGGATTTTGGCAACAGCAATGAATGACAGGCCCACAAAGGGATCAATTGCCGAGTCGACTGAGGCTGCCTGATGGTCATGATGACTACCTCCACCATTATTAATACTTCCAAAATAAAGTACCAGTAATGTACTGGGTTATTGCTGGCCTTGTACCAAACATAGAAACAATTATACTTACATCCATCCTAAGTTGTTCAATTTCCTTCAGTGCCTCGTGGTGGTCCTTGCTGAGTTTCTCCAATTCACTAAGTCGAGTGGTAGCAAACTCTCGTTGTTCTTCCAGTTCCGTACTGATCTCATCAAACTGTCAAATAAAGAAAACATTAACCTTTTAATGTTCAAACCGGTCAGAATTCTCTACCTCTTTCTGGCGAAACTGGCTGTAACTGGTCGCTTATACTGATGTTATAGTATTGTTCTCAAAATAAATACTCATAGATTCGATATTATGTGAGATATTATGTGAGGTAAAGCCTTAACTGTGAAAATACAATAGTATATATAGAGTAATGTAAATGTTATGTGAGATATTATGTGAGGTAAAGCCTTAACTGTGAAAATACAATAGTATATATAGAGTAATGTAAATGTTCTGTGAGGTTAAGCCTTAACTGTGAAAATACAATAGTTTATATAGAGTAATGTAAATGTTATGTGAGGTATTATGTGATATAAAGACTTTACTGTGACAATACAATAGTATATATAGAGTAATGTAAATGTTATGTGAGGTAAAGCCTTTACTGTGAAAATACGATAGTATATATAGAGTAATGTAAATGTTATGTGAGGTAAAGCCTTTACTGTGAAAATACAATAGTATATATAGAGTAATGTAAATGTTATGTGAGGTATTATGTGAGGTAAAGACTTTACTGTGACAATACAATAGTATATTTAGAGTAATGTAAATGTTATGTGAGGTATTATGTGAGGTAAAGACTTTACTGTGACAATACAATAGTATATATAGAGTAATGTAAATGTTATGTGAGATATTATGTGAGGTAAAGCCTTTACTGTGAAAATACAATAGTATATATAGAGTAATGTAAATGTTATGTGAGGTAAAGCCTTTACTGTGACAATACAATAGTTTATATAGAGTAATGTAAATGTTATGCGAGATATTATGTGAGGTAAAGCCTTTACTGTGAAAATACAATAGTATATATAGAGTAATGTAAATGTTATGTGAGATATTATGTGAGGTAAAGACTTTACTGTGACAATACAATAGTATATATAGAGTAATGTAAATATTATATGAGGTAAAGCCTTTACTGTGAAAATACAATAGTATATATAGAGTAATGTAAATGTTATGTGAGATATTGTGAGGTAAAGCCTTTACTGTGAAAATACAATAGTATATATAGAGTAATGTAAATGTTATGTGAGATATTGTGAGGTAAAGCCTTTACTGTGAAAATACAATAGTATATATAGAGTAATGTAAATGTTATGTGAGATATGTGAGGTAAAACCTTTACTGTGAAAATACAATAGTATATATAGAGTAATGTATATGTTATGTGAGGTAAAGCCTTTACTGTGAAAATACAATAGTATATAAAGAGTAATGTAAATGTTATACGAGATATTATGTGAGGTAAAACCTTTACTGTGAAAATACAATAGTATATATAGAGTAATGTAAATGTTATGTGAGATATGTGAGGTAAAACCTTTACTGTGAAAATACAATAGTATATATAGAGTAATGTAAATGTTATGTGAGATATTATGTGAGGTAAAGCCTTTACTGTGAAAATACAATAGTATATATAGAGTAATGTAAATGTTATGTGAGATATTATGTGAGGTAAAACCTTTACTGTGAAAATACAATAGTATATATAGAGTAATGTAAATGTTATGTGAGATATTATGTGAGGTAAAGCCTTTACTGTGAAAATACAATAGTATATATAGAGTAATGTAAATATTATGTGAGATATTATGTGAGGTAAAACCTTTACTGTGAAAATACAATAGTATATATAGAGTAATGTAAATGTTATGTGAGATATTATGTGAGGTAAAGCCTTTACTGTGAAAATACAATAGTATATATAGAGTAATGTAAATGTTATGTGAGATATTATGTGAGGTAAAACCTTTACTGTGAAAATACAATAGTATATATAGAGTAATGTAAATGTTATGTGAGATATTATGTGAGGTAAAGACATTACTGTGAAAATACAATAGTATATATAAAGTGATTTCTTTATTTGCCACTAGGGCACAAAAGGTAGGGACAGATACAAGGGGGGAAGTTTACATATAATTAACGAGTACAAAAATATAACAATGAAATAACAACAACAAACGAAGTCCTCAATAGGGAGGGAGCATTAACATGGGTCGCACACACCCCGAAAAAATGTGTAACCCTTCTCCTCAGGAGCACAAAGAGTAGGTGCTTCCCTCGTCTCCTCTTTTTCCTCTTCTTTCACCTACAGGCTGATATAGAGAGAAGACCCATTCACTCTGGCATTCTCCCTACTTTCACCCACCTTTCATAAAACTTGCTGGGGTAGAACACCTCTCTCCATTCTGATCCTTCTTTTAAAATGCTATTTGAAAAAGGCGATCAGTTGTTGGCCGGAGAGAAAGGTGTCTGACCTCAGCCCTTTCAGCCTCGTCCACCATACAACTTCTTTAGCCATGGCTATCACACAGAGAAAAACCGCCTCTCCTTCGTTTTTGAAAGGGGGAGGCGGTTTGATCGTTACAATGGACTCGGTGGTCAACCGGATTGGTCCCACCCTCGACAGTAGTCGTTCCACATAGCCCCACAGGTCAGCAATGCCTGGGCAGTGTACGAATGCATGCGCAACGGTTTCGTCGTCATGCACGCATCTCGGACAGATCTTATTCAAAGGATCTCTACCCAGGCTCCCATGCCTGTGGAGCTTGTCTCGAACGGGTAGAGCCCCTCGGTAGCACTGCCAAGCCAGGGACTTTTGGAAGTTGTCCATCGGTCCAGGGCCAAACGTCCTACCGAACAGACTGGCCAGTTCATCTTCCTCCATGCCTAGAGCTTCCCCGAGAGCATCGTCGCACCTGCTGCGTACCAACCCTCTATAGAATGTCGAGGTGGAGTCTCCACTGATTGCCGGGTCCGCTTTCCAGAGGGCCGTGAGCGCCTGGGCACATTCAATGTGCCAGTCGCCCACTTTTCTCGGTCTTTGCTTGACCCAGGATTGCAGCTCGGTGAGCGAGACGAGTCTGGGAAAGGCTCGCCTCACAAACGGGGCCCACACCGGTTGACCGGTGAGGAATACCTGGAGGTGCCGTAGCCTTAATGCGTGTTTACGCATCTGTAGCCACGGCATCCCCAGCCCTCCTTTCGAAGGGTGTTGACAGCAGATGGATCTCCTCACCAAAGGGGTCCGCTTGTTCCAAAGAAATTGGAACAGCGCGCACTCCATTTTGGCGAGTCTTTTCACTGGGCAAGGCATGACGGTCAAGCGGTAGTAGATGACGGATGCTATATAAGTATTCGCCACCTCCGCTCGACCTTTCAGGGATAGTTTGCACTGGGCCCACTTCTGGGTGAGTGCAAACACCCTGGGCGGTACCTCGTTCCAGTTTTTCTCCACCTGGAGGTCTGGTCCGAACCAGACCCCAAGCAGCTTCACCGGGCCCTCCGTCCAGCGTCCGATGACGTCATTGGAGGGCATCGGTTTGCCTCTCCATGTTCCGAGTTGCAAACCGACGGACTTGTCCCGGTTCAGCTTGGCTCCTGTAAACCTTTCATATTCCTCCAGTAAGGTACCGATCTCACCGATTTGCGAGGTTTTCGACACCATTACTGTCACGTCATCGGCGTAGGCCGACGCCGCTTTCTGCAATCCCGGTTCCAAAGATGCCCTGCAACCGCTCCAACTTCCGCAGTAGTGGCTCAAGAGCCAGCACATACAGAAGGGAGGAGAGAGGGCATCCCTATCGGATGGATCGCATGATTTGGAACGGCTCCGAGAGGTGGCCGTTCACCTTGACCCGACGTTGCTGCTGTGCATCGCAGCAATCCAACCCCTGAAAACGGGTCCGAAGCCTGCCGCCGCGAGCACGGCATCCAGGTAACGATGGTCAACCCTATCGAAAGCTTTAGATTGATCCAAGTTGATCAGGACCCCACCAAAGCCGGGTTCATTCCCTACCCTCTCTATGATGTATCGCATAAGGTGGAGATTGTCGTGAATGGACCTGGATGGGATTGTGCATGTCTGCACTTCTCCCACCAGGTTTCCGACGACAAGCGCCAACCTCTTCGCTAACACCTTGGCCAAAATCTTTAACTCTGTATTTAGCAGAGTTATGGGCCTGAAGTTACTTATGTCATCCCCCTTGTTCTCATCCTTCCTCACCAGCGTAACTACGCCCTTGGTCACAGAACTGGGAATTCTCCCGTTCTGCTGCCAGTTGCAGTAGACCGCTTCGAGGATATCGGAGAACAAGTCCGGCATCTCTACATATAGCTCGTATGGTAGACAATCGAGACCCGGGGATTTGCGTTTGCCGCATTGGCTCAGCGCCGCCCCTATCTCAGCAGCTGAAATCGGCCTTTCGCAGGACTTCGCCTCCGCGTCCGAGAGGCGCGGCAGACCGTCGAGGTATGGATTGAAATCCATAGTCTCACCCGGAGCGCCGCCCCTCCCGAACAGTCGTGCAACGTGCCGCTGAAAGGCCGCACACATCTGCCCAGGTTCAAGGATCACACGCCCATCCTGGTCCTTCAAAGACCGAATCGTGGACTTGTTCCCACTTTTTGCCTGTCACTCGGGACCAACTAACAGCTTTGGCTCCCTCATTACCCAGAGCACGTATTTTACTCCTGACAACGCAGCCTTCATGCTTCACCTCAAAGAACTGGTCTAAGGCCATTCTTGATGCCAGCACGCCGGCTACATTGCCACTCCTAATCGCCTCTTCTACTCTATCTACTAATTCCCTTTCCGTCTTGTTCCTATCCCTTGCTAATTCCTGACTAAAACCTATCGATTCTATTCTAATTGCTCTCTTAAGAGAGCTCCACCACCTGTTGTTGACAATTGCCCGTCAAACTCTGCTTAACTAACGTGCTAATCCGTTTACTGTAAGCTTTGCTTGTCGGTAAGGACAAGTTCAGCTTCCAGTAACCGGGTCCCTGGCTATGGGTTCGATCAGGGTTGGCTATGCAGGTCACTAACTTGTGATCTGAATAGTCAACCATGAACAATTTTGGACAGCTAAATGTGTCCCTAGCCTTCTCTCTAACTAGTACCCTATCTAGGTAAGACCTGGATGTTCCGCTGCGATTGGTCCACGTCCATAGTGGTACAGTCGGAAAATCTAGTCGATATCTATCGGCCAGGTCAAATCGGCCGATTAACCTTTTGAGGCTTTTACACCCCCTCTATTGGCGCATGCCCCTACATAGTCCCAACGTGCATCCAGGATACCATTCCAGTCCCCCACTAAAAGCAAGGAGCGGGACGTTCCCAGAAAAGTTTCCAGACGTTGGAAGTATTCCGGCCGCGCTGCCCAAAAAGGGGCACAGCAATTAGTCTAAGGGCTCCACTTTCACTACTGCCGACGTCTAAAACCACCAGTCGACCCTCCGGGTCCAGGTGCACCTTCTGTATGGCGAGGCCCAGGTGTTTTCGCAGCAGAACGACAACTCCACCCCCACCCCCCGGTTGACAGAGAGATGCGACGATCTCAAAGTCGTCGAAGAGGGGCGCCAGTTGGCACTTGCTGCTGATCCTGGACTCGCAAATAGCCATTACATCCATTCTATGCGACCTGAGATTGTTTAAAAGTTTGCCTTGTTTCCAAGACAGTCCCAGGCCACGTACATTCAGACACCCAACTCTTATATCAGCCATGTTGGTTAAAAGAGGAAGGACCTACCTGTTCGGCTCCTGAGGAGCAGGTTGCACAATATCCATCGGCGTATTGGAGGGGTTGTTTGGTGGGGTGTTGTTCTGTGGTGGGGTGGGGGTGTTTGGTGAGGTGTGGGTGGGGAAACGTTTGAAGAGGACGCGGTTATAGGGTTGAGTACATGTTTTCCCCACGTCCTCAGGAAAGTTCTCTCTTAGTTTTGCATAGGTGTCCATTGGGATTCTTATCATTTTTAAATGCGGTTTGTTGGCCGCGCTTGCAAAGAATTGCCCTTCAGTTTCCACCGAAAGGTTTTTGTGTATTGTTTTTACTAGTTCTTTGTTATTTGTGTTAATGTATGTATACTGTTTTATTTGTGTTGTGTTCGTTTGTTGTTCTTGTGTGTGCTTGCGTTTTGTTGTATGTGTTATGTTTTGGGGTGGGGTGGATTTTGTTTGTTCTGTTTGTTTTGTTTTTGTTGGTGGTTGTGTGTTTGTTTCGTTTATGTTCGTGCGGTGTTTTCTTTTTTTTCTTTTTACAGGTTGGAAGGGTTCCCCCTCTTCGTCACTAGGTGCCGTTTCAGCTGGGTCCTCGTCCGTGCTGTCGGGTAGTGGTGTATTTTGGGGTTTTGTTGTGTTTGTGTGCTTTTGGAGTTGTTTTGGGTGGAACCGTGTCTTGTGTTATTTTTCCGTGTTGTTTTTGTTGTTGTTGTTGTGGTGGTGGTGGTGGTGGTGTGTGGGGTGTAGGCAAAAGAGCCTTTTTTTTTTGTCAATTGAGCACAGGCAGCCCTTAGATGACCCCTGCTTGAACAGTAGTAACATATGGGCCTCCTACCCTCGGCTGAAATGTATATAAATGTTTCTCCATCGAGCGACACCCTCTGTGGTATTCTCGCTATTCGTTCTGGTCTCATTTGCACCAGAACCTCCACGCTCAAACCGCCGAAAACGTCTGTGGTGACTTCTCCTACTGAGAGGATTCCGTCTGCCGTTTCTGCCTACTCATTTCCTACACACTGAGCATGGCCATTTCCCTGAGGGCACCTGTGCCCTATTTTCCTTCCTACAAACTAGAACTTTAGTCTTAGGCAGGTTAATTTTAAGGCCTTTTGATTCTAGGCCATGCTTCCATGTTTCGAATTTCTTCTCTAGTTCAGCCATTGATTCAGCTATGAGCGTTAGATCATCTGCGTATAGGAGTTCCCATAGGCAGCCGGTCTTGAACTCCACTGTTATAGCCTGGAGGGCGATAATAAATAGTAGGGGGCTAAGAACAGAGCCCTGATGAACACCAACTTTTACACTAAACTCTTCACTATATTCGTTGTTAATTCTAACCTTACTGACTGTTTCTTTATACATGGCTTGTATAGCTCTCACAAGCCATTCATCAACACCTAGTTTTCTAAGAGCCCACCAGATAATGGAACGGGGGACTCTGTCAAAGGCTTTCTCCAAGTCGACAAAAGCTAAGTATAGGGGTTTACTTTTAGTTAGGTACTTCTCCTGTAGTTGTCGTACAATGAAAAGAGCGTCTGTTGTACTTTTACCTGACACAAACCCGAACTGCATTTCATCTAGATCAATTCACCACTTTCTGATTAGTTGCGCTATTACTTTTTCTGTGACCTTCATGACCTGGTCGATTAATTTAATGCCTCTATAGTTACCCCTATCTAGGGCATCTCCTTTACCCTTGTAGCAGCTAATGATGATCTGCTACGCCAGTCCTTCGGAACAACCCCATTCTGTATAACTTGGTTTACTATCCGGGTGACCATAGTGTGTACCACCGTTCCAGAAGCTTTCAGCATCTCAGCAACTATTTCCGAAGGCCCAACCGCCTTACCCGTCTTCGTATCTTTGATTGCCTTACTTATTATACTACCTTCGACTAACACTGCTGGTCCCTCTATTGGATCGATGTGGGGGAGACTGTCTTTCTCCCATTTATTCTCCTCATTTAGTAGCCTTTCGTAGTGACACTTCCAAGCTACCTTCTTATCAGCGTCAGTGATGACAAGTACACCATCATCATTAAGGACACACTTCTCCCCGACAATATCACGGTTTTCCTTGACACATTGCCTAGCAATCCTGAACACCTCACGTTTTTGGTCATCGCGTTGTAGAACATGCTTGAACTTTCTTTCCTCTGCTTCCCTTCTTGCGAAGTACACTTGTCTCCTAGCTTCCCTCCTGGCCACTTGATAGTCTTCTCTACTTCCCCCATCCCGCCATACTTTCCAAGCCAGCTTTTTGTCCTTAATTGACTCCTCCACCTTACTGTTCCACCACCACATTACTCTCCTCCTGCCTATAGGTCTGCTCCAGCCACAGACTTCATCTGTCGCCTTCAGCAGGTTTGCTTTCAGGAATTCCCACTGTTCCTCTATATTGTACAACTCTAATTGCTCTTCCTTACTGTCGAAAGCATCAAGTAGTATGCTTTTAAATTTATTACTGGCTGTGGGGTCCTTTAGCTTCCATATTTTTCTCCTGAGGATAGTCGTCTTCTGTTGTCGAGTACGTCTATGAGGTCGCTAATTATGAGTCTATGTTGAGAGGTGCATTCTTCATGGGGGAGGGATTTAGTGTTTACAACAGACACTCTGTCACGTCTTCTGGTAAGGATATAATCTACCTGGCTTGTGTGTTCCCCTGATCTATAGGCGATCAAGTGATTGTCTCGTTTTTTGAAGTTAGTGTTACAGATAGTTAGGTTATTTGCGTCACAGAATTCCAGGATTCTGGAGCCTTCCTCATTTCTAGTACCAAACCCATAGCCTCCATGGATTCCGTCATAGCCATCACAATGTTGTCCAACGTGACCATTTAGGTCGCCAGCAATAATTATATAGTCACTGTCGGTTATTTGGGAGGTAGTGAGCATCAGTGTCTCATAGAATCTGTCTTTTATAGTGCCAGGCAGTCCGGATTGTGGTGCATATGCAGATATTATTGTCACAGTAGTTCTATTGAGGACAAGTCTTATTTTAATTATTCTGTCGTTCACTCTATTTACGTCTATTATCTTATCCACCCATTTTTCTGCTACCATGATTCCTACCCCACCCAGCCCATTGTCATTTCCCACCCAGAAAAGCTTATAGCATCGTTTTTTACCTACAATGAATCTAGCAGACCCGCCCCTCCACCTGGTCTCTTGAATACAACAAACATCAACCTCCTTACGTTCAAGCATTTCTACAACCTCATTAGAGCGACCTTTTAAGGTGCCTACATTCATGGTACCAACTCTGAAGTTTTGGATTGCGTTTGGTGGGTGGGGCGCAGGGAGGGGTGAGGGGGATGGGGTTGGGGTTATGTTGGCCATTCGCGGCCGAAACAAAGAGGAGGAGTCCCTGCCTTTTCGTCCAGCAGCATGAGGTGAATTTGTCGTTATCTTTGGCATTGTCACTGAGTGTCCAGATTCTTCAGACTCTCCAGAATTCCTTAGTCCATCCATCATATCGAAAAGCAACCAGGAGAAGTGATAGCATAGGCCGCTGACTTGTGATTGCTCCAAAAAATAATGGTGGAGAGTGGGGCGGACGGAAGGGGTATGGGGTAGTTAGCGAGGAGAAGGTTTTAAATAAAGCATATAACAGTAATAAGCGATATACTGGGATTTTAAAATACACAGGATTATTCAGAACAACCAGACAGAATTATAGAATAGCATTGAGAAAGCAGGATTGGATTCTGGGCGATGATACAGATATATGGATGAATGAACCGAAGGGTGGCGAGACAAGAAGAAAATGGTATTTTTACATTACATTTCATAGAAGTGGACTGACCATTAATAAGAGTTGACAAATTCTGAAATTCGTACCTCGTAACAGGTTTATTTATATTTGGTGCGAGTAGGGAGTGATCGAGAGAGAGAGAGAGAGAGACCAACAGGCACGTATGTGATAAAGAGGGGGGGGGGGGGGGGTTAGAGATTTAGAGGGACGAGGGAGGCCACTTTTATGAATCCTGGAAAATTTCAGCCAAGATTAATATTAAGCGAGGAGAAGGTTTTAAATAAAGCTTATAACAGTAATAAGTGATATACTGGGATTTTAAAATACACAGGATTATTATGTGAGGTAAAGCCTTTACCGTGAAAATACAATAGTATATATAGAGTAATGTAAATGTTATGTGAGATATTATGTGAGGTAAAGTCTTTACTGTGAAAATACAATAGTATATATAGAGTAATGTAAATGTTATGTGAGATATTATGTGAGGTAAAGTCTTTACCGTGAAAATACAATAGTATATATAGAGTAATGTAAATGTTATGTGAGGTACTATGTGAGGTAAAGCCTTTACTGTTAAAATACAATAGTATATATAGAGTAATGTAAATGTTATGTGAGATATTATGTGAGGTAAAGCCTTTACTGTTAAAATACAATAGTATATATAGAGAATGTAAATGTTATGTGAGATATTATGTGAGGTAAAGCCTTTACTGTGACAATACAATAGTATATATAGAGTAATGTAAATGTTATGTGAGATATTATGTGAGGTAAAGCCTTTACTGTTAAAATACAATAGTATATATAGAGTAATGTAAATGTTATGTGAGATATTATGTGAGGTAAAGCCTTTACTGTGAAAATACAATAGTATATAAAGAGTAATGTAAATGTTATGTGAGATATTATGTGAGGTAAAGCCTTTACTGTGACAATACAATAGTATATATAGAGTAATGTAAATGTTATGTGAGGTATTATGTGAGGTAAAGCCTTTACTGTTAAAATACAATAGTATATATAGAGAATGTAAATGTTATGTGAGATATTATGTGAGGTAAAGCCTTTACTGTTAAAATACAATAGTATATATAGAGAATGTAAATGTTATGTGAGGTATTATGTGAGGTAAAGCCTTTACTGTTAAAATACAATAGTATATATAGAATAATGTAAATGTTATGTGAGATATGTTAGGTAATGACCTTACTGTGAAAATACAATAGTATCATCATCATCATCATCATCATCATCACCGTTTTACGTCCGTTCTTCCACGCTAGCATGGGTTAGACGGGCTGTCCTGTTGTGGGCAGTGTCTGGTCGGCTGACCATGCCTTGCTCATACAGGAACTGATCTGGCTTGATTTCTACAGCTGGATGCCCTTCCTAACACCAACCTCATTTACAGTGAGTGCTGGGTGCTTTTTCGTGGCGCCTACACGTCCACTTTACAGTGTGAGCTGGGTGCTTTTTTGCCGTGGCACCTCCACGACCACCTTGAGGTGGGGGGTGTGGGGGCATATTGTCTATATGCTTCAGCTTGTACCCATGGGAGGTCGGGTACTCTGTATTACTGCGTGACGCCAGAAGTCACGGTCGTGTGTCATTGTCT
This sequence comes from Eledone cirrhosa, assembly GCA_964016885.1. Lineage (NCBI taxonomy): Eukaryota > Metazoa > Mollusca > Cephalopoda > Octopoda > Eledonidae > Eledone > Eledone cirrhosa. Next base: position 9,524,533 of record OZ024744.1, on the reverse strand, counting down.
TTGAGAGGTGTAGTTGGGTAAGGTCGGCTTTTATCACCTCATCCCAGGTCATCTTGGGTCTCCCCACTCCGCGGTTTCCATCAACTTCTAGTGCTCTGCACCTTTTTATGCAGCTGCCATCCTTCATACGCATCACATGTCCATACCAGCGCAACCGCCTCTCCTGCACACAGCATTTGATTCCTCTTATGCTCAGTCTCTCTCTCAATTCACTTATGCTTTGTCGTTCGCGTATATTACTGTTACACATCCATCGGAGCATGCAGGCTTCGTTTCTCTCTAATCTACGTAAGTCTTCCACCTTCAGCGCCCAGGTCTCACTACCATGCAACATCGCTGTTCGGATACACGCATCATACAGTCTGTCTTTCATTCTGAGGGAGAAGCCTTTTGCAGCTAGCAGTGGTAGTAGTTACCTAAACTTCTTCCATCCCGTTCTTACCCTAGTTATTGTACTTTCTGAACACCCACCTCCGTTGCTAATTCGGTCACCTAGGTAGCAGAAGCTGTCTACTGTTTCTACAGGGCCCTCCCAGAGATTGGTGGTACTTGTTTCCTGTGGCTGTTTGCTGCTTGCTGCATCAGCACAGCTGCTGCATGTGAATCCTACATTCTTAATTAAGCTTCCTGAGATTCCGCTACATCTCTTGTGTACTCATTGTTTGCATTTGGGGCAGAGAATGGAGTTCCTACCTACACCTTTCCTACATACTGAGCAAGGCCATTTCCCTGGGGGGATCTGGGTTCTGTTTTCTCGTCTACTTACAAGGACCTTAGTCTTTGTCATGTTGACTTTGAGACCCTTTCTTTCTAGTCCCTGCTTCCAAGTTTGGAATTTATTCTCTAGTTCTACCATAGATTCAGCTATGAGTGCGAAGTCATCAGCATACAGGAGTTCCCATGGGCATCCGGTCTTAAACTCCTCTGTTATTGCCTGCAGGACTATGATGAACAGAAGAGGGCTAAGAACAGAGCATATATAGAATAATGTAAATGTTATGTGAGATATTATGTGAGGTAAAGCCTTTACTGTGACAATACTATAGTATATATAGAGTAATGTAAATGTTATGTGAGATATTATGTGAGGTAAAGCCTTTACTGTGAAAATACAATAGTATATATAGAGTAATGTAAATGTTATGTGGGATATGATGTGAGGTAAAGACCTTACTGTGAAAATACAATAGTATATATAGAGTAATGTAAATGTTATGTGAGATATTATGTGAGGTAAAGCCTTTACCGTGAAAATAAAATAGTATATATAGAGTAATGTAAATGTTATGTGAGATAATATGTGAGGTAAAGCTTTTACCGTGAAAATACAACAGTATATATAGAGTAATGTAAATGTTATGTGAGATATTATGTGAGGTAACACTTTTACTGTGAAAATACAATAGTATATATAGAGTATTATCCGCTAAAGGGTTCTCCCTAAAAATGAAAGGCAGGTTGTATGATGCCTGCATACGAACAGCAATGTTGCATGGCAGTGAGAGCTGGGCATTGTGTGCAGAGGATATACGCAGACTAGAGAGGAACGAAGCTTGCATGCTCCGCTGGATGTGTAATAATAATATACGCGAACGGCAAAGCATAAACGAACTAAGGAAAAAATTAGAAATAAGAGGGATCAGATGTTGTTTATTCGAGAGAAGGCTACGTTGGTATGGTCACGTGATGCGCATGAAAGACGACAGCTGTATAGCAAAGTGCAGGGCAATAAAGATAGACAGTAGCCACGGAGTAGGCAGACCCAGAAAAACCTGGGACGAGCTGATAAATTCCGACCTCACACACTTACGCCTCTCCAAGACAATGTCTCTGGACCGAGACCTTTGGCGGTACTCAGTAATAGAGAAGACCCGCGTTACCTAAATACAAAGTAAAACCTACTAGTCAGTAGGCATCTCTAACAAAATACACCCCCGTCCCACCACCCCACCACCCCTTTCAATGTAAAGTTATGTTGGTGCCACAAAATCCAGGCCGAAACAAATGAGATCGTGTAGGTGTCACGACAAAAAAACACACAGTCCACGCTGTAATGTGACCGTGTAGGCAACACGGTAAAAACCTCCCAGTCCCACACTGTAAATGTGGTTGGTGTTAGGACGGGCATCCAGCTGTAGAAAACCTGCCAGACAGTCCACGCTGTAATGTGGCCGTGTAGGCAACACGGTAAAAACCTCCCAGCCCCACACTGTAAATGTGGTTGGTGTTAGGAAGGGCATCCAACTGTAGAAAACCCGCCAGACAGTCCTATGCGAGCAAGACAACCACTCTTGCCTCAAGTGGGAAAACTCCCGTCCAAACCCATGCAAGCATGGAACACGGACGTTAAACGATGATGATGATGATGATGATGAGAGTAATGTAAATGTTATGTGAGGTAAAGCCTTTACTGTGAAAATACAATAGTATATATAGAGTAATGTAAATGTTATGTGAGATATTATGTGAGGTAAAGCCTTTACTGTGAAAATACAATAGTATATATAGAGTAATGTAAATGTTATGTTAGATATTATGTGAGGTAAAGCCTTTACTGTGACAATACAATCGTATATATAGAGTAATGTAAATGTTATGTGAGGTAAAGCCTTTACTGTGACAATACAATAGTATATATAGAGTAATGTAAATGCTAAATGGTTAAAGTCAGTACTGGCTGGCACAATGTGGGCTTCTTTGTGTAAAAATAGTGAACAGAAACAACAAACATAAAAAGTTGAACAAAAGAAAATTCCTCAGTAGATGGAGGCACATGAAGGCTTAGTGGTTAGAGCATTGGGCTTGCAATCGAAAGGTTGTGAGTTCAATTCTCAGACTGGGTGATGTGTTGTTTCCTTGAGCAAGACTCTTTATTTCACGTTGCTCCAGTTTACTCAGCTGTAGAAATGAGATGATAGGGACTGGCGTCCCTATCATTCCACTGCAAAGTGGTCGTGGAGATGTCACAGCAAAAAAGCACCCAGCCCACACTGTAAAGTGATCGTGGAGGTGCCAAGGCAAAAAAGCACCCAGCCCACACTGTAAAGTGGACGTGTAGGCGCCACGGAACAAAAAAGCACCCAGCCCACACTGTAAAGTGGACGTGTAGGCGCCACGGAACAAAAAAGCACCCAGCCCTCACTGTAAATGATGTTTGTCTTAGGAAGGGCATCCAGCTGTAGAAATCAAGCCAGAATCAGTTCCCGTCCCACCCTTGCAAGCAAGGAAAAGCACACGTAAAATGAAATGATTATGATGATGGGTATTTTCCGAATGTCACTCATGGAGAAAGCCCACAAAATGCCATGGTCACCCTGGCTGTTAGGGTAAGTGTCCTCACCCAGTACACTCTTTAAAGAGGTTTGATACAGTTATTCAGCCATAGAAATCATGCCAAGATTGTAACATGTGAATGAGACATGTTCCTGACCTGTCTCAGAGGGCAATTCTCCAATTCACTAAGTCGAGTGGTAGCAAACTCTCGTTGTTCTTCCAGTTCCGTACTGATCTCATCAAACTGTCAGGAAAGAAACAGGTTAGCGCTGGAATGAATTCAAGTATTTAAAAAACTATGTTCTCCATCATTCGTATTTACAAGCATTGAAATTTTTTCGCCATGTTATAACATAGCCTATTCGGACATTTTATTTATCCTGTTATAAGTTCAGTTAACCCTTTAGCAGTCACATTAATTTTCAAATGTCATGCTTATCTGTTCGCATTGACGCATAGAGTTACGGCCCTTGCCATTCTGAGTTCAAATCCCGCCGAGGTTAACTTTGCCTTTCATCCTTACGGGGTGGATAAAATAAAGTACCAGTAATACACTGGGTTATTACTGGCCTTGTGCCAAAAGTAGAAACAATTATTTTCAGTTAATCATACTCAAGAGGGTTATCAATTTTATTTGTTTGTAATTTTCTTAATTTTCTATGTGCAGGCTTGAAATTTTGTCAGTAGATGTTTAAATATCAATAATTTACAATTATATAATTTTACCTGATTTTTTGGTCAAATTTGACTTTTATGGGCAGGTGAAATTAATTAATAGGGGCATTTGAAGTATCAACCAGGTGCAAATACTGGTTTAATTTTAAATACGTTGTTTTCGGCATAATACTTGATATATAAGAATCACTAAACCTTATATCAGTGTTCCAGTATTTCGACAGTCTTGGAAATTGTTTTATACCGAACATAATATTTACGGTAAAAAATGCTTGCATTTCCGCAGGATCTGTCGGTCGTCAAACAGATCGGGTTTTCCTTGATTTGAAATCTGTTGTTGGGCATATCGATTAATCTTTTCTGCAACAACTTCGAAGAAAGTTTGTGGTAAAAATAAAAATAAATAAACCAGTGCTTTATCATCGGGAGCTAATGTGTTGTGGACCAGTATTTTGAATAAAATCAGGAACATATATTGGTGTGGTATTTTTCAACCATGTTGCTGTAATATTTTCAATGGCGCCCTGGAGATCTCCTTCGTTTTCACTTTCAAAACAATCATCGTCGGACGAAATTTCAAAAATGTAAACATTTGAAGATAAATCACTAATATTATCTTTTGTTTCTTGTTCATTCTGAATGTTGTCGTGTGTAAAACCTTCAAAGTCGGTATCGCTTCACAAGCCATGTTGTTACAAATAAAAAATTATTTGAACTTTCAAAGTTAAAAAACACTTGTTGTTTTAAGTTGTTTCACTATATTAAGTGTTAATTTTCGCGGTAAGGGCCTAATCTCCCAGTAGTCTCGAATCGACGATATTTTGATGATGGTTTGTTTATTTTTTTAACGATTTTTTAGTGTGGGTGTTATCGGGCGATTTCGGGCAGTTTGAACAAATGAAGGGGAAATAATTTCGGCGGTTTGAACACTAAAGGGTTAAGAAACTAATTCAGTTACCTCATTCTATCTCTCCATTCCCTCTCACCTGCCCCACACACCACTTTACCCTCACAGACCAACCAAACCACAGCAATACATATATACCTTGACTCACTATTCGAAACATTAATTATTAGTGCTACTATCATTCTTTATTTTTGTTTATTATGGATGGACTACAATGATGGAACAACCCAACATATGAATATGAATCCACGTGTTCCTGAGCGACCATGCAAACCTTTATTTCAGATGCAGAAAGCAAGCAACCACCTCCACAAGTACCCACACTCATCTTCCCTCTCCGACTATTATGGTAAACTTCCAAACTTCAGGACTGGCACCACTAATTTGAGCACAATGAAAGGAAGAAGAGGAGAGGTTGGTCCTTGCTGAGTGTCTCCAATTCACTAAGTCGAGTGGTAGCGGAGGTTGGTCCTTGCTGAGTGTCTCCAATTCACTAAGTCGAGTGTTAGCAAACTCCCGTTGTTCTTCCAATTCCGTACTGATCTCATCAAGCTGTCAGGAAAGAAACATGTTAGCACTGGAATTGCTTTCATAGTTTAGAAAAGATAACTTTTAAAAATCACCATCATCATCATTTAACGTCCATCTTCCACGCTAGCATGGGTTTAGACGAGAATTGCCCCACGTGAGGCAAGATTGGTTGTCTGACTCGTATAGGACTGTCTGGCGGGTTTTCTACGGCTGGATGCCCTTCCTAACACCAACCACGTTTACAGTGTGGACTGGGAGGTTTTTACCGTGTTGCCTACACGGCCACATTACAGCGTGGACTGTGTGTTTTTTTGTCGTGACACCTACACGACCTCATTTGTTTCGGGCTGGATGTCGTGGTACCAACATAACTTTACATCGAAAGGGGTGGTGTGGATGGGGCGGGGTTGTGTTTTTAATTAGGAGGTGCCTACTGACTGTAGGTTTCGCTTTGTATATAGGCAAGGCGGGTCTTCTGTATTACTGCGTAGCGCCAAAGGTCTCGGTCCAGTGACATTGTCTTAGAGAGGTGTAAGTGTGCGAGGTCGGAATTTATTAGATCATCCCAGGTTGTTCTGGGTCTACCTACTCTGTAGCAAAACTGAGGATGTCTGTCTGTGTGTGTTAACCCATGGCAACATCATCATCATCATCATCATCATTTTACGTCCGCTTTTCCCTGCTTGCAAGGGTGGGACAGGTCTTATTCAGCACAGCATCTCCCCACTCGTCATCTCCACCGTGAGCTTCAGTGATCTGAGGTCAGTTCTCATCACCTCCGCCCATGTTTTTCGTGGTCTACCTCTACCACGTCTTCCTTCAACTGGCATTTCCTGGCACTTCTTCACCCATCGGTCATCCTTCATGCACATCACATGTCCATACCACTTCAGTCTCCTCTCTCGCACACTATATTCTATCCCTCTCAGACAGTTTCTCTCTCAACTCATCACATGTCCATACCACCTCAGTCTCCTCTCTCGCACACTACATTCTATCCCTCTCAGACAGTTTCTCTCTCAACACATCACATGTCCATACCACCTGTCTCCTCTCTCGCACACTACATTCTATCCCTCTCAGACACAGTTTCTCTCTCAACACATCACATGTCCATACCACCTCAGTCTCCTCTCTCGCACACTATATTCTATCCCTCTCAGACACAGTTTCTCTCTCAACTCATCACATGTCCATACCACCTCAGTCTCCTCTCTCGCACACTATATTCTATCCCTCTCAGACACAGTTTCTCTCTCAACACATCACATGTCCATACCACCTCAGTCTCCTCTCTCGCACACTATATTCTATCCCTCTCAGACACAGTTTCTCTCTCAACTCATCACATGTCCATACCACCTCAGTCTCCTCTCTCGCACACTATATTCTATCCCTCTCAGACACAGTTTCTCTCTCAACTCATCACATGTCCATACCACCTCAGTCTCTTCTCTCGGTCATTCAAGCACATTGACATTGCACATCCAACGGAGCATGCTTGCCTCATTTCTCTCCAGCCGTCGCATATCCTCCTCAATTGCTGCCTATGTCTCACTACCTTGCAGCATCGCGCATCTCACACAAGCATCATATAACCGGCCTTTCGTTCGTAGGGAGAAACCCTTCTTTGTCAGCAGAGGAAGCAGCTCCCTAAACTTCTTCCAACCCGTCCTTATTCTAGACGTGTGTTGGTCAGATGTTCAATGTCACAGTCAACAACTTAGAGAGAGAGAAAGCGAGAATTAACATATATGGGTTGAAGGAGGAGTATACATACTGAGCAATGAGATAGTCAAAGAGTGAACGACGGAACAGGTAACATTCAGCCTTACCTTATTCTTTGAAACACCAGAGATGGTACGGCCCCCTTCATGTACAACTGGGTCCTCTTCATAACCCCGCAACTTCTGCAGACTGTCAGCTAGTCGTCGGTCTAATTTTCTGGCACGTTGATCAGCCTTTTCATAATCATACTCCAAGTCATCAACTTTGTTTCGTAATTCAGCATTGCCAGTCTCTGCAGCAGTGACTTTGTCTTGTAATTCAGATACCTAAAGAGAAGTAAGAGGAGAAAACTCTGTAACATGTCAACAAGTGACAGATGCATGTGAGTGATGTCGAGGTCCTTGAGAGAAGTGAGTGTCGGAGCATTGAGAGTATCATCCACCAACGGCGTTTGGGATGGACTGGACACCTCTGCAGAACGGAGGATGATTGAATCCCAAAACAACTCTTGTATGGCGAGCTTTGTAAGTGTAAGAGACCACCTCACAAGCCAAGGCTCCGATTCAAGGATTGTGTAAAGGACTCATAGAAAAAAACTGGTTTGATGATGGCTGACGGGTAGATAGAAGCTCTTGATAGAGAAAGTTGGCATGGAATGGTGAATGATGGGGTCCATAATTTTGAAGAAAGATGCATTTAACGTCTATCTTCCACGCTAGCATGAGTTGGACGGTTTTGTCCTACTTGAGGCGAGATTGATTGTGAGACCATGTCTCGCTCGTACAGAACTGTCTCTGGTACGTTTTCTATGACAGGATGCCCTTCCTAATACCAACCACATTTACAGTGTGGACTGGGAGCCTTTTTATCTCCACAAACACTTTAAAGTGTGGACCGGGTGCTTTTTGTCGTGTCACCGACACGACCACTTTACAGTGGACGAAAATGGAATTGACCACATTTTCTTTCCCAAGCTACTCCACCCTCCCTAGTCCCCAGTGTGTTGTGTTGGTGACACAACAAAGGTCCACAGTCCACACCGTAAAGTGATTGTATAGGTGTCACAGCAAAAAGCACCCAGCACACAATGTGGTTGGCGTTAGGAAGGGCATCCAACCATAGAGAACCAGCCCTGAAATACCCACTGTAAAGTGGACGTGTAAAAGACACGGCAAAAAGCACCCATCATTCTCATCATTATTTTACGTCCATTTTTCCATGCTTGAAAGGGTTGGACGGGTCCTATTCAGCACAGCATGTCTTCATTCGTCACGGTCCCTCGTCATCTCCTCTGTGAGGTTCAGCGATCTGAGGTCAGCTCTCACCACGTCCGCCCATGTTTTTCGTGGTCTTCCTCTACTGCATCTTCCTTCTACTGGGATTTCTTGGCACTTCTTTACCCAGCGGTCATCCTCCATGTACATCACATGTCCATACCATCTCAGTCTTCTCTCCTGCACACTACAGTTTATCCCTCTTATATACAGTGTCACTCTCACCACCTCCGCCCATGTCTTTCATGGTCTTCCTTCTACTGGGATTTCTTGACACTTCTTTACCCAGCGGTCATCCTCCATGCACATCACATGTCCATACCATCGCAGTCTTCACTCACACACTACAACTTATTCCTCTTATACAGTTTCTCTCTCAACTCGTCTATGCTTGGTCGTTCACGCACATTGACACTGCACATCCAACGGAGCATGCTTGCCTCATTTCTCTCCAGTCGTCGCATATCCTCCTCAGTTCCTGCCCATGTTTCACGACCATGCATCATCGCGCATCTCACACAAGCATCATATAACCGTTCGTAGGGAGAAACCCTTCTTTGTCAACAGAGGAAGCAGCTCCATAAACTTCTCCCAACCCGTCCTTATTCTAGATACTAGATGATAATACACACACATTAAAGTAAATACAAACCTTTAGGCTGTTCTCGTGATGCTGCTGGTGTAATTGAGTCACCAACTGATGTAGCTGTTTGTTTTGTTGCAGTGCATCAGCGAGATCCATCTGCAGCAGATCAACAAGGCTTGTTGTTGTCGCACATCCAACAGCGACCTTCACATCGACCGAGTCTGAATGCAACTTGCAATGATTTGTATCACTAACATTGTTGCCATCATCAACAGATTCTGATGTAGCAGGTTCCTTTTTCACAACCGTGTCTAAATAGTCAGATTTTCTATCAACACCATCTCGGCTGCTACAAGTCGCATCTGTAATAATATCAATTTAATTTAACACTTTAGCTTTTACTTTACTCTATATATACTATTGTATTTCCACAGTAAAGGCTTTACCTCACATAATACCTCACATAACATTTACATTATTCTATATATACTATTGTATATCCACAGTAAAGGCTTTACCTCACATAATACCTCACATAACATTTACATTACTCTATATATACTATTGTATTGTCACAGTAAAGGCTTTACCTCACATAATATCTCACATAACATTTACTTTACTCTATATATACTATTGTATTTCCACAGTAAAGGCTTTACCTCACATAATACCTCACATAACATTTACATTACTCTATATATACTATTGTATTTCCACAGTAAAGGATTTACCTCACATAATATCTCACATAACATTTCCATTACTCTATATATACTATTGTATTTCCACAGTAAAGGATTTACCTCACATAATATCTCACATAAAATTTACATTACTCTATATATACTATTGTATTTCCACAGTAAAGGCTTTACCTCACATAATATCTCACATAACATTTACATTACTCTATATATACTATTGTATTTTCACAGTAAAGGCTTTACCTCACATAACATTTACATTACTCTATATATACTATTGTATTTCCACAGTAAAGGCTTTACCTCACATAATACCTCACATAACATTTACATTACTCTATATATACTATTGTATTTCCACGGTAAAGGCTTTACCTCACATAATATCTCACATAACATTTACATTACTCTATATATACAATTGTATTTCCACAGTAAAGGATTTACCTCACATATCTCACATAACATTTACATTACTCTATATATACTATTGTATTTCCACAGTAAAGGATTTACCTCACATAATATCTCACATAACATTTACATTACTCTACATATACTATTGTATTTCCACAGTAAAGGATTTACCTCACATAATATCTCACATAACATTTACATTACTCTATATATACTATTGTATTTCCACAGTAAAGGATTTACCTCACATAACATTTACATTACTCTATATATACTATTGTATTTTCACAGTAAAGGCTTTACCTCACATAATATCTCACATAACATTTACATTACTCTATATATACTATTGTATTTTCACAGTAAAGGCTTTACCTCACATAATATCTCACATAACATTTACATTACTCTATATATACTATTGTATTTCCACAGTAAAGGCTTTACCTCACATAACATTTACATTACTCTATATATACTATTGTATTTCCACAGTAAAGGCTTTACCTCACATAACATTTACATTACTCTATATATACTATTGTATTTTCACAGTAAAGGCTTTACCTCACATAATATCTCACATAACATTTACATTACACTATATATACTATTGTATTTCCACAGTAAAGGCTTTACCTCACATAACATTTACATTACTCTATATAAACTATTGTATTTTCACAGTAAAGGCTTTACCTCATATAATATCTCACATAACATTTACATTACTCTATATTTACTATTGTATTTTCACAGTAAAGGCTTTACCTCACATAATACCTCACATAACATTTACATTACTCTATATATACTATTGTATTTCCACAGTAAAGGCTTTCCCTCACATAATACCTCACATAACATTTACATTACTCTATATATACTATTGTATTGTCACAGTAAAGGCTTTACCTCACATAATATCTCACATAACATTTACATTACTCTATATATACTATTGTATTTTCACAGTAAAGGCTTTACCTCACATAATATCTCACATAACATTTACATTACTCTATATATACTATTGTATTTCCACAGTAAAGGCTTTACCTCACATAATATCTCACATAACATCTCGTATACGAGAGACGTGTGTTGACGTGTGTGAACAAGCTCGGCTACCGAGTCGGATTTACTTACTCAAAAAGTGAGTTTTGATTTATTTTTTTATACTGTAATATACGTTAACCCCTTGTCTTGGTCGTCAAACTTTGAGTTTATTTATTTTCGCCCCTTTTTGGGGTGAATTTTCCAGTTAAAAATTTATTACGGCAAACTAATAGAAATGGACGGAATTTTCACATCTCATCCTAACGTGAAAGCCACGCCCCCTTAGAAAGGTGATACAGAGAAGCTAGAAGCACAAGGCTCTAAGTCTTCCCTCCTCACTTCTGCAAAAGAAACATGGAACACGGAATTAAAAGAAAAATTTGTAAAAATGGGTGAAAACCCAGAAAGTCACATAAACGCAGACAAAAACAACAACGACAATAACAGCAATAGTCACAACACCAACCAAGGAAAAAATAACGAAAACACCAAACAAAGCGAACCCACTACTGGTGCCTCCTTTGCACAGGCGGTCCGGAAAACACAGACCTGCAAGCAACTGGACATTACAACTCTGAGAGAAAAGATGAAGGAAGCAAAACAGTATGTAACTTTCAAAGAAGGAGGAGACTTCACAATCACCTCCCCACAAGAAATCAAAAGAGACATGACGCTAAGAACGATATCCTTCAGAACAATTTCCAACATAACAAGGAAACCAGCTCAATTATCCCAAAAAGAGATTGGTTGGTCCTAAAAAATGTGTGGAGTGATATATCGTTCATACAAAAAGGGCCACTCTATGGGAATATAACGGTCCTAATGAAGGATCAATTGATGGCCAGGAAATACTCTGTGGCGCCAATTGTTTCCAAGCTACACACATTTTTCCCCACATATTTAGGGAAAAGAACGCAGAAGATAAGGGTCTCCGGAATCCGGCCAAATGCATGCATTTCCTGGGTACTAACAGGATTTTTAGAAGACGAGGACGGAATCCTCTCAGTAGGAGAAGTCACCACAGACGTTTTCGGCGGTTTGAGCGTGGAGGTTCTGGTCCAAATGAGACCAGAACGAATAGCTAGAATACCACAGAGGGTGTCCCTCGATGGAGAAACATTTATATACATTTCAGCCGAGGGTAGGAGGCCCATATGTTACTACTGTTCAAGCAGGGGTCATCTAAGGGCTGCTTGTCCTCAATTGACAAAAAAAAAGGCTCTTTTGCCTACACCCCACACACCGCCACCACCACCACCACCACCACCACCACAACAACAACAAAAACAACACGGAAAAATAACACAAGACACGGCCCCACCCAAAACAACTCCCAAAACACACACAAATACAACAAAACCCCAAAATACACCACTACCCGACAGCACGGACGAGGACCCAGCTGAAACGGCACCTAGTGACGAAGAGGGGGAACCCTTCCAACCTGTAAAAAGGAAAAAAAGAAAGCACCACTCGAACATAAACGAAACAAACACACAACCACCAACAAAAACAAAACAAACAGAACAAACAAAATCCGCCCCACCCCAAAACACAACACATACAACAAAACGTAAGCACACACAAGAACAACAAACAAACACAACACAAATAAAACAGTATACATACATTAACACAAATAACAAAGAACTAGTAAAAACAATACACAAAGACCCTTCGGTGGAAACTGAAGGGCAATTCTTTGCAAGCGCGGCCAACAAACCGCATTTAAAAATGATAAGAATCCCAATGGACACCTATGCAAAACTAAGAGAGAACTTTCCTGAGGACGTGGGGAAAACATGTACTCGACCCTATAACCGCGTCCTCTTGAAACGTTTCCCCACCCACACCTCACCAAACACCCCCACTCCACCACAGAATAACACCCAACCAAACAACCCCTCCAATACGCCCATGGATATTGTGCAACCTGCTCCTCAGGAGCCGAACAGGTAGGTCCTTCCTCTTTTAACCAACATGGCTGATATAAGAGTTGGGTGTCTGAATGTACGCGGCCTGGGACTGTCTTGGAAACAAGGCAAACTTTTAAACGATCTCAGGTCGCATAGAATGGATGTAATGGCTATTTGCGAGTCCAGGATCAGCAGCGAGCACCAACTGGCGCCCCTCTTCGACGACTTTGAGATCTTTGCATCACTCTGTCAACCGGGGGGTGGGGGTGGAGTTGTCGTTCTGCTGCGAAAACACCTGGGCCTCGCCATACAGAAGGTGCACCTGGACCCGGAGGGTCGACTGGTGGTTTTAGACGTCGGCAGTAGTGAAAGTGGAGCCCTTAGACTAATAGCTGTGTACGCCCCTTTTTGGGCAGCGCGGCCGGAATACTTCCAACGTCTGGAAACTTTTCTGGGAACGTCCCGCTCCTTGCTTTTAGTGGGGGACTGGAATGGTATCCTGGATGCACGTTGGGACTATGTTGGGGCATGTGCCAATAGAGGGGTGTGTAAAAGCCTCAAAAGGTTAATCGGCCGATTTGACCTGGCCGATAGATATCGACTAGATTTTCCGACTGTACCACTATGGACGTGGACCAATCGCAGCGGAACATCTAGGTCGTACCTAGATAGGGTCCTAGTTAGAGAGAAGGATAGGGACACATTTAGCTGTCCAAAAATGTTCATGGTTGACTATTCGGATCACAAGTTAGTGACCTGCATAGCCAACCTTGATAGAACCCATACCCCGGTTACTGGAAGCTGAACTTGTCCTTACCGAGAAGCAAAGCTTACAGTAAACGGATTAGCACGTTAGTTAAGCAGAGTTTGACAGGGGCAATTGTCAACAACAGGTGGTGGAGCTCTCTTAAGAGAGCAATTAGAATAGAGTCGATAGGTTTTAGTCAGAAATTAGCAAGGGATAGGAACAAGACGGAAAGGGAATTAGTAGATAGAGTAGAAGAGGCGATTAGGAGTGGCAATGTAGCCGGCGTGCTGGCATCAAGAATGGCCTTAGACCAGTTCTTTGAGGTGAAGCATGAAGGCTGCGTTGTCAGGAGTAAAATACGTGCTCTGGGTAATGAGGGAGCCAAAGCTGTGAGCTGGGCCCGAGTGACAGAGGCAAAAAGTGGGAACAAGTCCACGATTCGGTCTTTGAAGGACCAGGATGGGCGTGTGATCCTTGAACCTGGGCAGATGTGTGCGGCCTTTCAGCGGCACTTTGCACGACTGTTCGAGAGGGGTGGCCCGCCGGGTGAGACTGGATTTCAATCCATACCTCGACGGTCTGCCGCGCCTCTCGGACGCGGAGGCGAAGTCCTCTGAAAGGACGATTTCAGCTGCTGAGATAGGGGCGGCGCTGAGCCAATGCGGCAAACGCAAATCCCCGGGTCTCGATGGTCTACCATACGAGCTATATGTAGAGATGCCGGACTTGTTCTCCGATATCCTCGAAGCGGTCTACTGCAACTGGCAGCAGAACGGGAGAATTCCCAGTTCTGTGACCAAGGGCGTAGTTACGCTGGTGAGGAAGGATGAGAACAAGGGGGATGACATAAGTAACTTCAGGCCCATAACTCTGCTAAATACAGAGTTAAAGATTTTGGCCAAGGTGTTAGCGAAGAGGTTGGCGCTTGTCGTCGGAAACCTGGTGGGAGAAGCGCAGACATGCACAATCCCATCCAGGTCCATTCACGACAATCTCCACCTTATGCGATACATCATAGAGAGGGTAGGGAATGAACCCGGCTTTGGTGGGGTCCTGATCAACTTGGATCAATCTAAAGCTTTCGATAGGGTTGACCATCGTTACCTGGATGCCGTGCTCGCGGCGGCAGGCTTCGGACCCGTTTTCAGGGGTTGGATTGCTGCGATGCACAGCAGCAACGTCTGCTCAAGGGTCAAGGTGAACGGCCACCTCTCGGAGCCGTTCCAAATCATGCGATCCATCCGACAGGGATGCCCTCTCTCCCCCCTACTGTATGTGCTGGCTCTTGAGCCACTACTGCGGAAGTTGGAGCGGTTGCAGGGCATCCCTTTGGAACCGGGATTGCAGAAAGCGGCATCGGCCTACGCCAATGACGTGACAGTAATGGTGTCGAAAACTTCGCAAATCGGTGAGATCGGCACCTTACTGGAGGAATATGAAAGGTTTACAGGAGCCAAGCTGAACCGGGACAAGTCCATCGGTTTGCAACTCGGAACATGGAGGCAAACCGATGCCCTCCAACGACGTCGTCGGACGCTGGACGGAGGGCCCGGTGAAGCTGCTTGGGGTCTGGTTTGGACCAGACCTCCAGGTGGAGAAAAACTGGAACGAGGTAACGGCCAGGATGTTTGCACTCACCCAGAAGTGAGCACAGTGCAAACTATCCCTGAAAGGTCGAGCGGAGGTGGCGAATACTTATATAGCATCCGTCATCTACTACCGCTTGACCGTCATGCCTTGCCCAGTGAAAAGACTCGCCAAAATGGAGTGCGCGCTGTCCCAATTTCTTTGGAACAAGCGGAACCCTATGGTGAGGAGATCCATCTGCTGTCAACACCCTTCGAAAGGAGGGCTGGGGATGCCGTGGCTACAGATGCGTAAACACGCATTAAGGCTACGGCACCTCCAGGTATTCCTCACCGGTCAACCGGTGTGGGCCCCGTTTGTGAGGCGAGCCTTTCCCAGACTCGTCTCGCTCACCGAGCTGCAATCCTGGGTCAAGCAAAGACCGAGAAAAGTGGGCGACTGGCACATTGAATGTGCCCAGGCGCTCACGGCCCTCTGGAAAGCGGACCCGGCAATCAGTGGAGACTCCACCTCGACATTCTATAGAGGGTTGGTACGCAGCAGGTGCGACGATGCTCTCGGAGAAGCTCTAGGCATGGAGGAAGATGAACTGGCCAGTCTGTTCGGTAGGACGTTTGGCCCTGGACCGATGGACAACTTCCAAAAGTCCCTGGCTTAGCAGTGCTACCGAGGGGCTCTACCCGTTCGAGACAAGCTCCACAGGCATGGGAGCCTGGGTAGAGATCCTTTGAATAAGATCTGTCCGAGATGCGTGCATGATGACGAAACCGTTGCGCACGCATTCGTACATTGCCCAGGCATTGCTGACCTGTCGAGGGTGGGACCAATCCGGTTGACCACCGAGTCCATTGTAACGATCAAACCGCCTCCCCCTTTCAAAAACGAAGGAGAGGCGGTTTTTCTCTGTGTGATAGCCATGGCTAAAGAAGTTGTATGGTGGACGAGGCTGAAAGGGCTGAGGTCAGACAACTTTCTCACCGGCCAACAACTGGTCCCCTTTTTCAAATACCATTTTAAAAGAAGGATCAGAATGGAGAGAGAGGTGCTCTACCCCAGCAAGTTTTATGAAAGGTGGGTGAAAGTAGGGAGAATGGCCAGAGTGAATGGGTCTTCTCTCTATATCAGCCTGTAGGTGAAAGAAGAGGAAAAAGAGGAGACGAGGGAAGCACCTACTCTTTGTGCTCCTGAGGAGAAGAGTTGCACATTTTTTCCGGGGTGTGTGCGACCCATGTTAATGCCCCCTCCCTATTGAGGACTTCGTTTGTTGTTGTTATTTCATTGTTATATTTTTGTACTCGTTAATTATATGTAAACTTCCCCCCTTGTATCTGTCCCTACCTTTTGTGCCCTAGTGGCAAATAAAGAAACCACTCTATATATACTATTGTATTTTCACAGTAAAGGCTTTACATCACATAATACCTCACATAACATTTACATTACTCTATATATACTATTGTATTGTCACAGTAAAGGTTTTACATCACATAATATCTCACATAACATTTACATTACTCTATATATACTATTGTATTGTCACAGTAAAGGTTTTACATCACATAATATCTCACATAACATTTACATTACTCTATATATACTATTGTATTTTCACGGCAAAGGCTTTACCTCACATAATATCTCATACCATTTACATTACTCTATATATACTATTGTATTTTCACAGTAAAGGTTTTACATCACATAATATTTACATTACTCTATATATACTATTGTATTTTCACGGTAAAGGCTTTACCTCACTTAATATCTCACCTAACATTTACATTACTCTATATATACTATTGTATTTTCACAGTAAAGGCTTTACCTCACATAACATTTAGTACTCTATATATACTATTGTATTATCACAGTAAAGGCTTTATCTGACATAATACCTCACATAACATTTACATTACTCTATATATACTATTGTATTATCACAGTAAAGGCTTTACCTCACATAATATCTCACATAACATTTACATTACTCTATATATACTATTGTATTGTCACAGTAAAGGCTTTATCTCACATAATATCTCACCTAACATTTACATTACTCTATATATACTATTGTATTGTCACAGTAAAGGCTTTACATCACATAATATCTCACATAACATTTACATTACTCTATATATACTATTGTATTTTCACAGTAAAGGCTTTACCTCACATAATATCTCACATAATATTTACATTACTCTATATATACTATTGTATTTTCACAGTAAAGGTTTTACCTCACATAATATCTCACATAATATTTACATTACTCTATATATACTATTGTATTTTAACAGTAAAGGCTTTACCTGACATAACATTTACATTACTCTATATAAACTATTGTATTTTCACAGTAATATTCTCATACCTAGTTCCAATTTGGGCTTTTTAATATCAGTGGCATCACTGCCTCCTGTCACTGATGTCTCTGATGTTGGTGGTGGTGGTGGAGGTGGTGGAGGAGGAGGGGCTGGAGGTTTCTCGTCATCAGCCATCGATTCAGTTGCCGACGCAAGGACGTGCTCTCGTAGGGCGCGCTGCAGTCGTTCGTTACGTTGCACCAAACGGTCAAACGCTTGCAGCAGCCGGCCGATGGCACGTTTGGAAAACTCAACACGCTGGCCAAGTTTCTGCTCCAGCTCATCTTTATCCCAGGTGGAAAGCAACGTGAGAAATGCTGTAGTTTCTGGAGTCTCACCTGTAACGATACAATATATTGGAGAAAAACATATTACCACAGAACAAGAATGTAGGCTTCACATGCAGCAGCTGTGCTGGGACAGGAAGCAGCAAACAGCCAAAGGAAACAAGCACCACCAATCTCTGGGAGGGCCCTGTAGAAACAGTAGACAGCTTCTGCTACCTAGGTGACCGAATTAGCAACGGAGGTGGGTGTTCAGAAAGTACAATAACTAGGGTAAGAACGGGATGGAAGAAGTTCAGGGAGCTACTACCACTGCTAGCTGCAAAAGGCTTTTCCCTCAAAATGAAAGGCAGACTGTATGATGCATGTATCCGAACAGCAATGTTACATGGTAGTGAGACCTGGGCGTTGTCTGTAGAAGACTTGCGTAGATTAGAAAGAAACGAAACCTGCATGATCAGTTGGATGTGTAATAGTAATATACGTGAACGGCAAAGCATAAATGAATTGAGAGAGAGACTGAACATAAGAGGAATTAAATGCTGTGTACAGGAGAGGCGGTTGCATTGGAATGGACATGTGATGCATATGAAGGATGACAGCTGCATAAAAAGGTGCAGAGCACTAGAAGTCGATGGAAACCGCGAAGTGGGGAGACCCAAGAAGACCTGGGACGAGGTGATAAAAGCTGGCCTTACCCAATTACACCTCTCTGGCGTCACACAGTAATACAGAAGACCTGACCCCCCAGGGGTACAAGCTGAAGCTGAAGAATATAGACAATATGCCCCCACACCCTCCCACTGTAAAGTGGACGTGTAAGGGCCACGGAAAAAAGCACCCAGCACTCACTGTAAATGAGGTTGGTGTTAGGAAGGGCATCCAGCTGTAGAAATCAAGCCAGAATGAGTTCCTGTATGAGCAAGACAAGGTCAGCCGACCGGACACTGCCCACAACAGGACAACCTGTCTAACCCATGCTAGCGTGGAAGAACGGACGTAAAACAGTGATGATGAACAACACATTACAGTACAATAATTGTTTCTACTTTTGGCACAAGGCCAGCAATTACACCAGTGCATTACTGGTACTTTATTTTATCGACCCCATAAGGATGAAAGGGAAAGTTAACTTCGGCGGGATTTGAACTTAGATCATAAAGGGCCATAACTCTATGCTACAAAGCATGGCGTCCGACCCTCTACCAATACTGCCAATTCACATACATCACTACACAAAGATTTGGTGTCACAGCTGTCACGATTTTGAGAAAATCAAGGACGAGCATGGGTTGCACTTCAAGATATCTTAGAAATTTCACCCCAACCTGCAATTCGGAGTTAGTTCTATATATACAAACTTTTGCTCCCCACTCGGTCTTCCCAATGTTGGCAATAATGGTTTTTCTGTCAGGAGAATACAAGGAAGAAAAATCGACGTTAGTTACTGTGATGATATTTCATGACATTACAGTACAATAATGGCGTAGTGTCTGTCCTTAGGGCATCAACATATGTTAACCTTGGTCTACCTCTTCCAGTGTGTCCATGCAGGGGCTCCCACAGGAGCACTGAGTGCAGTGTCAACTCTGGATCTCGGTGAGTATGTCCAGCTAACCTCAGTCCACTCTGTGTGTCTTTTGAGCCGACTTTATATATATATATATCATCATCATCTTCGCTTAACGTCCATTTTCCACGCTAGCATGGGTTAGACTAAAATATCGTTCTAAAAATAAATAAACCATCATCAAAATCTCGTCAATTCGAGATTACTGCGAGATTAGGCCCTTACCATGAAAATTAACACTTAATATAGTGAAACAACTTAAAACAACATGTTTTTTTAACTTTTTTAAATTTCATCTGCTCATAAAAGTCAAATTTAACAAAAAAAAATCAGGTAAAATTATATAATTGTAAATTATTGATATTTAAACATCTAGACAAAATTTCAAGCCTGCACATAGAAAATTATGAAAATTAAAAACAAATAAAATTGATAACCCTCCTGATTATGATTAACTCAAAATAATTGTTTCTACTTTTGGCACAAGGCCAGCAAATACCCAGTACATTACTGCTACTTTAGAAAATAATGCGAACAGATAAGCATGACATTTGAAAATTAATGCGAATGCGAAAGGGTTAATCTCAAGGTAGCCCTCATCTAGTGAGAGCTAACCAAACACATTCAGATATAGTTTATGTAGAGCTACACTTTTCAATGAATCATCTCTTTTTTTTTAAAAAGGTACGGTGTGATATGAAAGAGATTTGACAGCTATTTCTAGCAGGCTGAGCAACCATGCAGTCTTTGGCTCATTGCAACCAGTTTTACAGTCTAACCCATGCTAGCGTGTAAGATGGACGTTAAACGAAGGGGATGATGATGTCAGGAGTTTAAACAGTTTTATAGAAACTAGACCACCCGTGACCCATTGGGACACGTTCGCTTCAAAATATTTTTTTAAAATCATGTTCACTTAAAAATAATTAAAATACACAGAGACATGTATATATATATATATATATATAGGAAAATGTTTAACTCCGACGGCAGAGATCAAGCCGTTTCGACGGCTAAGTATTGAGTACTCTGGTGCATTATGGTTCATCTGGTTTATTACCACACTTCCTTCGTTATATATACGAGGTGTGTCAGAAAAGTTCCAGGACGGATGTCACAAAAGATTTATTTCAAACCCAAACTTCACACTAAGAGTTTTCTCCTTCAAAGTAATCCCCCTGGAGGATGTAACTGTAATCTTAGCTCTCTGCAGCGATCAAACTTTTTTCTTCATAATTTTATATACATGTCATCTGTTTCAGGTCGTCAAGCAATGAGCAGAGAGCAACGAACGGTTGGGGAAAACTCCGTCAGAAGCACTGAGATAGCTGCAGCAAGTGTATGGAGATGAGACAGTGTCACGCTCACGTGTTTTTGAGTGGTGCAAGATGACCCCAGGAGCGGAAGGCCATCAATAACCAGGACTGAGGTAAATGTTGAGCGCGTCAGGCAGATGGTGCTTAGCGATCGTCGGCTGACTGTTCGACTGATGGCAAATGAGCTGGGCATGAATCGGGACAGCATCTGGAAGATTCTCACTGAAGATTTGGACATGCGGAAAGTCTGCGTGAAGATGGTGCCAGGATATCCTCGAGTGTCTTGAAACCGAACCAGACTTGCTAGGGACAGTCATCACCGGTGATGAGTCATGGATCTTCGACCCGTTTTGAAGACATGGACAACATCAAAAGGGCCGTGACGACGGAACTGCAGAGGAACCGGAAGAATCCTTCCAGGAGTGCATGCAAGCGTGGCAGAAAAGGATGCATTAGACTCCAGGGGGATTACTTTGAAGCAGAAAACTCTTCGTGTGAAGTTTGGGTTTGAAATAAATCTTTTGTGACATCAGTCCTGGAACTTTTCTGACTCACCTCGTGTATATACATACAGAGACATGTATATATCATCATCATCATTTTACATCCGCTTTTTCCCTGCTTGCAAGGGTGGGACGGGAACTGATTCTGGCTTGATTTCTACAGCTGGATGTCCTTCCTAACACCAACCTCATTTACAGTCAGTGCTGGATGCTTTTTTGCCGCGACACCTCCACGACCACTTTGCAGTGGAATGATAGGGACCCCAGTCCCTCACAGCCTCATAACTCCCTAAGTAATCGCCCAACCATATTTCTAGAGAGACCTGCCTATACAAAAATTGTTAATAATATATAATAAATAAAATAATTAATTTATATATAATATATGGTTGCTGCAAACTCTAAGAGTATTGCAATCACTTGTCAGGTTATAGAGTTTGGTGCATAGAAGAGGAAGACCACAAAAAACATGGGCGGAGGTGGTGAGAGAGAAACTGTGGATAAGAGGGATAAGTTGTAGTGTAGGGGAGAGAAGACTGAGATAGTATGGACATGTGATGTACATGGAGGATGACCGCTGGGTAAAGAAGTGCCAAGAAAGCCCAGTAGAGGAAGACCACAAAAAACATGGGCGGAGGTGGTGAGAGAGAAACTGGATAAGAGGGATAAGTTGTAGTGTAGGGGAGAGAAGACTGAGATGGTATGGACATGTGATGTACATGGTGGATGACCGCTGGGTAAAGAAGTGCCAAGAAATCACAGTAGAGGAAGACCACGAAAAACTGTGGGTAAGAGGGATAAGTTGTAGTGTAAGGGAGAGAAGACTGAGATGGTATGGACATGTGATGTACATGGAGGATGACCGCTGGGTAAAGAAGTGCCAAGAAATCACAGTAGAGGAAGACCACGAAAAACATGGGCGGAGGTGGTGAGAACAGACCTCAGATTGCTGAAACTCACCGAGGAGATGACGAAGGACCGTGACAAGTAGTGAGAGGGCGGCCGACCGGGGTAAAAGCTGCTAAATGCTCGAACACCCTCATGTCTCTGATTTTTAGCCCCATGGATTTTGTCTATTATATTCCTTTGTTATACTTCGAATACCTGATGAAGTCACCGGATTCATACTGAACCCGGTCATTGAAATGATCATACTATAATAACCCTTTTAAGGAATTACACCAGTCCAGCCGGAAGTGTTGACATTTCAGAAATTTTAAAGAAGTGAATCTTTAAATAAGTAAAAAATATATTTAATCAATAGCCACAAAATTTAGTAGATAAATTATGTAATATTCATTCATTGTTTATTCAAAGTAATCCAACTTATTTTACTAATGGGATAAAAAATTATAAACCATACCTTACTTTATTTATTATAGTTTAGATGTTGAGAGTTTAACCCTTTAGCATTCGCATTAATTTTCAAACGTCTTGCTTATCTGTTCACATTATTTTCATTGGCAGTATCGGTAGTGGGTCAGACGCCATGCTTTGACATAGAGTTACGGCACTTGCCATTCTGAGTTCAAATCCCGCCAAGGTTAACTCTGCCTTTCATCATTACGGGATGGATAAAATAAAGTACCAGTAATACACTGGATTATTACTGGCCTTGTGCCAAAAAGTAGAAACAATTATTTTCAGTTAATCATACTCAAGAGTGTTATCAATTTTATTTGTTTGTAATTTTCTTAATTTTCTATGTGCAGGCTTGAAATTTTGTCAGTAGATGTTTAAATATCAATAATTTACAATTATATAATTTTACCTGATTTTTTTTGTTAAATTTGACTTTTATGGGCAGGTGAAATTAATTAATAGGGGCATCTGAAGTATCAACCAGGTGCAAATACTGGTTTAATTTTAAATATGTTGTTTTCGGCATAATACTTGATATATAAGAATCACTAAACCTTATATCAGTGCTCCAGTAATTCAACAGTCTTGGAAATTGTTTTATACCGAACATAATATTTACGGTAAAAAATGCTTGCATTTCCGCAGGATCTGTCGGTCGTCAAACAGATCGGGTTTACCTTGATTTGAAATCTGTTGTTGGGCATATCGATTAATCTTTTCTGCAACAACTTCGAAGAAAGTTTGTGGTAAAAACAAAAAGAAATAATCTAGTGCTTTATCATCGGGAGCTAATGTGTTGTGGACCAGTATTTTGAATAAAATCAGGAACATATATTAGTGTGCTATTTTTCAACCATGTTGCTGTAATATCTTCAATGGCGCCCTGGAGATCTCCTTCGTTTTCACTTTCAAAACAATCATCGTCGAATGAAATTTCAGTAATGTAAACATTTGAAGATAAATCACTAATATTATCTTTTGTTTCTTGTTTATTCTGAATGTCGTCGTGTGTAAAACCTTCAAAGTCGGTATCGCTACTTTCATAAGCCATGTTGATACACAAAAAATCTGTTCTACTTTCAACGTTAAAAAAACACTTGTTTTAAGTTGTTTCACTATATTAAGTGTTAATTTTCGTGGTAAGGGCCTAATCTCGCAGTAATCTCAAATTGACGAGAGTTTGATGGTTTGTTTATTTTTAGAACGATATATTAGTGTGGGTGCTTTCGGCTGGTTTCGGGCAGTTTGAACACTAAAGGGTTAAACAGTTTTATAGAGATGTTGAGGGTTTAAACAGATAATTTACCTTCAGAATCATCAGCAGTTTCTGCATCAAACCGTTGTAATAACACGCGAACATCTTCATCAAGCTGAAAATAAAATTAAATGAAATGAAATGGGGTCGATAGAGTAATCTAAATGTTATATGAGATATTATGTGAGGTAAAGCCTTTACTGTGAAAATACAATAGTATATATAGAGTAATGTAAATGTTATGTGAGATATTATGTGAGGTAAAGCCTTTACTGTGAAAATACAATAGTATATATAGAGTAATGTAAATGTTATGTGAGATATTATGTGAGGTAAAACCTTTACTGTGAAAATACAATAGTATATATAGAGTAATGTAAATGTTATGCGAGATATTATGTGAGGTAAAGCCTTTACTGTGAAAATACAATAGTATATATAGTGTAATGTAAATGTTATGTGAGATATTATGTGAGGTAAAGCCTTTACTGTGACAATACAATAGTATATATAGAGTAATGTAAATGTTATGTTGGATATTATGTGAGGTAAAGCCTTTACTATGAAAATACAATAGTATATATAGAGTAATGTAAATGTTATGTTGGATATTATGTGAGGTAAAGCCTTTACTGTGAAAATACAATAGTATATATAGAGTAATGTAAATGTTATGTGAGATATTATGTGAGGTAAAGCATTTACTGTGAAAATACAATAGTATATATAGAGTAATGTAAATGTTATGTGAGATATTGTGTGAGGTAAAGCCTTTACTGTGAAAATACAATAGTATATATAGAGTAATGTAAATGTTATGTTGGATATTATGTGAGGTAAAGCCTTTACTGTGAAAATACAATAGTATATATAGAGTAATGTAAATGTTATGAGATATTATGTGAGGTAAAGCCTTTACTGTGAAAATACAATAGTTTATATAGAGTAATGTAAATGTTATGTGAGATATTGTGTGAGGTAAAGCCTTTACTGTGAAAATACAATAGTATATATAGTGTAATGTAAATGTTATGTGAGATATTATGTGAGGTAAAGCCTTTACTGTGAAAATACAATAGTATATATAGAGTAATGTAAATGTTATGTGAGATATTATGTGAGGTAAAGCCTTTACTGTGAAAATACAATAGTTTATATAGAGTAATGTAAATGTTATGTGAGATATTATGTGAGGTAAAGCCTTTACTGTGAAAATACAATAGTATATATAGTGTAATGTAAATGTTATGTGAGATATTATGTGAGGTAAAGCCTTTACTGTGAAAATACAATAGTATATATAGAGTAATGTAAATGTTATGTGAGATATTATGTGAGGTAAAGCCTTTACTGTGAAAATACAATAGTATATATAGAGTAATGTAAATGGTAAATGGATGTAAAATGCAATTATTGTCCTACCCTTGCTAGTGTGGAAGATGGACGTTAAATGATGATGATGATCAGAGATGGCTCTTTACTTTATAGCAAGGAAATGGACATTAAAAGATGATAACAGCGACAGTGATACTAAAGAAAGTGTTCGCTAACCTGATTCCAATAGCGATTCACAATCATTAACATGGCATCATCATGACGTTGTCTGTCCTCCAGTTGCTCAACACGTCGTTGAAGATCGTCTTCGGCAAGGCGACGTTGATCAATACGCTCGCAGAGTTTCTTGTTTTGGAAGACAAGGACCTTGACATCGAGTTCTTCCTGTGAAAAATAATTTAAAAACATAAAATGGAGGCACATGGCTTAGTGGTTAGAGCATTGGGCTTGTAATCGAAAGGTTGTGAGTTCAATTCTCAGACTGGGTGATGTGTTGTTTCCTTGAGCAAAACACTTTATTTCACATTGTTCCAGTTTACTCAGCTGTAGAAATGAGATGATAGGGAGTGGGGTCCCTATCATTCCACTGCAAAAAAGCACCCAGCCCTGACTGTAAAGTGGTTGTGGAGGTGCCACGGCAAAAAAGCACCCAGCCCTGACTGTAAAGTGGTTGTGGAGGTGCCACGGCAAAAAAGCACCCAGCCCTGACTGTAAAGTGGTTGTGGAGGTGCCACGGCAAAAAAGCGCCCAGTCTGGGTACTTTTTGTTGAGACACCTACATGACCACTTTACAGTGTGGACTGGGTGCTTTTTGTTGTGACACCTACATGACCACTTTACAGTGTGGACTGGGTGCTTTTTGTTGTGACACCTACATGACCACTTTACAGTGTGGACTGGTTGCTTAAATACCCGGCCAAACTTACAGTCCTTGCCAGAGCAAGGTGCGACACATGGCCAAACCCTGGCAAGACTTACCGCCCTTCTAACCAAAGCAAGCATGGAAAAAATGATGATGAAATAATGGTTTCTTATATAGGCACAGGATCTGCAATTTTGGGCGAGGGGAAAGTCGATTAAATCGACCCCAGTGCGTGACTGGTACTTTATTTTATCGACCGCGTAAGGATGAAAGGCAAAGTTAACCTCGGCGGAATTTGAACTCAGATCATAAAGGGCCGTAACTCTATGCTGCAAAGCATGGTGTCCGAACCTCTACCGATACTGCCAATCCACCGCCCTAATGATGATGAAATAATGACATCCCACACCAACACACACAGACACAAACCCTCATGCACGACATCTATATATATAAAACTGAGGATGTCTTTCTGTGTGTGTGTGTGTCTACGAGTTTGAATCCCTAAAACTCGAGAAGTACCCAACCAACTTTTTTCAAACTTTACATGTGTATTACTTATGTTTCAGGGAGTGTTATGCACATATTTCAAATTTTTGATCCCCTAGGGCCTACATTAGGTGAAAAACTGCGTTTTTTCAGCTTTTTAGGGTTATTTTGAGGCGTTACGTCAGACTGATTTCCTTGAAATTGTAACTATGTATTAGTCAGTCTCTTCTTCATACCGTGAGCAAAGATAATCCAACTTGTTTATGGCCTAGGGCCTGCATTAGGTGAAAAACTTCATTTTTTCAGCTTTTTAGGGCTTTTTTGAGGCGTTACGTCTAGCCAATTTTCCCGAAATTTCAAAGCATATTATGCACATTAAAAAAATTCATTTTCTTGATCCCCCAGGGCCCGCATTAGGTGAAAACCTGCATTTTTCCTGCTTCATCGAGGAAAATCTTAAAGATTATCCAGCCATCAGAGTATTCGGTTTATTTTCTTTATATATTGTCCAGGCATGCAGTTTTTCCACGATTAGGTCTGTTGGTGGCCCACATTCCAAAATACCTTATCCCGTGCAATGCCGGGTACCACTGCTAGCATACAATATGAATTAAAAAAATGGTTTAACTCACAAGGGAAGATATGTTGCCTAACTTTGCAGGGTCAAAACGAGTTAGTTTCTTGTCTGAAGGGCCTGCCGCCCCAGTATCATCAACTGCTGGCCGTTTTGTTGCCATGGTGTTAGGATGGTCAGTTTCGGAGACACCTTAACTTCATTTACACTCTAGAAAGAAAGGAAATAGAAAGGGATATGAAAAAATAATGTAGTTAGGTGGTTAGTGTTTATCAGATTCAATCATCATCATCATTTTACGTCCGCTGTTCCCTGCTTGCAAGGGTGGGACGGGTCTTATTCAGCACAACATCTCTCCGCTTGTCATGGCCCTTTGTCATCTCCTCCGTGAGTTTCAGCGATCTGAGGTCTGCTCTCACCATGTTTTTCATGGTCTACTTCTACGTCTTCCTTCTACTGGGATTTCTTGGCACTTCTTTACCCAGTGGTCATCCTCCATGCACATCACATGTCCGTACCATCTCAGTCTTCTCTCCCACACACTACAACTTATCCCTCTGATACACAGTTTCTCTCAACTCATCCATGCTTGGTCGTTCACACACATTGACACTGCACATCCAACGGAGCATGCTTGCCTCATTTCTCTCCAGCCGTCGCATATCCTCAGTAGTTGCTGCCCATGTTTCACCACCATGCAGCATCACGCTCCTCACATAGGCATCATATAACCGGCCTTTCATTCGTAGGGAGAAATCTTTCTTTGTCAGCAGAGAAAGCAGCTCCCTAAACTTCTTCCAACCCGTCCTTAATCTAGGTACTATGGCCTCGGAACATATGACTAGGAAGAACATGACTAGGCTGTGTAACTACTGTAGAAACATTTGTAAGCACTCGGAATAAATTACCTTTTTATGATGTCTACTTGTTTTATTATTCATTCTGTATATTTATATATATATATATATATATATATATATATATATATATATATATATATATATAACGAAGGAAGTGTGGTAAGGAACCAGGGGACCATAAAGCAGCAGAGTACTCGGTATTTAGGGTAGTAGAGTGGGTATTAGGAAAAAAGTCAGGACCCCAACGGCTGATCTCCGGCCTTCGGATCTATATATATGTATGTATGTATATATATATATATATATAACGAAGGAAATGTGGTAAGGAACCAGGTGGACCATAACGCACCAAAGTACTCAATACTTGGGGTAGTAGAGTGGGTAATAGGAACCAGTAAGACCCCGACGGCTGAGCTCAAGCCGTTATATATATATATATATATATATATATATATATAATGTATATCATCATTTTACGTCCGCTTTCCCCTGCTTACAAGGGTGGGACGGGAACTGATTCTGGCTTGATTTCTACAGCTGGATGCCCTTCCTAACACCAACCTCATTTACAGTGAGTGCTGGGTGCTTTGTTTTTCTGTGGCACCTCCACGTCCACTTTACAGTGTGGGCTGGGTGCTTTTTTTGCCATGGCACCTCCACGACCACTTTGCAGTGGAATGATAGGGACCCCAGTCCTATCATCTCAATGATAGGGACCCCAGTCCCTATCATCTCATTTCTACAGCTGAGTAAACTGGAGCAATGTGAAATAAAGTGTCTTGCTCAAGGAAACAACACATCACCCGGTCAGAGAATTGAACTCACAACCTTTCGATTGCAAAGCCAATGCTCTAACCACTAAGCCATATATATATGTATGTATGTATGTATGTCAGGTCAACCCCACCAAGTTGGTGAGGAGGGTGACTTTGGACATCCTGCAGGACTAAAAACAAAACCTGTCAAAGGGCAAAGGAGCTCTTAAGAGTCAATGGCCATCCAAAATCACCGGGAGAGATGACCTCTTAGCCTTTGTCAAGGCAGAATTCTAGGAGAAGGAACACTCTGATATAACACCTGCAACCCTGATGGTGTCCAATGATGTTGACTTGTTCTTCTTTTTGGTAAATATCATCTTGGTTAAGAGAGTGGGACTGGCTTTGTGCAGTGCCTTTGCTCACTATAAAAGCTTCACGGCACAGGCATTGCTTTATATCTGGAGATCTCTCTGCACTTGTCGTCACATGGTACCATGGGCCCAGCACTATGTGTCAATAATTGTCACAAGTGTAGTGTTTGTACCAGAGTTTTCAAGTCGCTGGCTGGACTAAAAAGTCACACTCGTTCAGCGCATCGGTAGGGGTTCTCCTACATGGATATAAAGTAGTGGCCGTACTCGAAAACGAGTTGGCAGCCACCATGTATGTGTGTGCATGTATATATATCATCATCATCATTTCATTTTACATCTGCTTTTTCCCTGCATGCAAGGGTGGGACGGGAACTGATTCTGGCTTGATTTCTACAGCTGGATGCCCTTCCTAACACCAACCTCATTTACAGTGAGTGCTGGGTGCTTTTTTGCCGTGGCACCTCCATGACCACTTTGCAGTGGAATGATAGGGACCTCAGTCCCTATCATCTCATTTCTACAGCTGAGTAAACTGGAGCAATGTGAAATAAAGTGTCTTGCTCAAGGAAACAACACATCACCAGGTCTGAGAATTGAATTCCCAACCTTTCGATTGCAAGGCCAATGCTCTAACCACTAAGCCACATGCTTGTATATATATATATATATATATATTTATTAAAATAACAGATTAAAGTTTAAGCAAAGAATTTATTATTATTACTATATCAAATTTATTATTACTATATATATATATGTTGGTATTTTTATGTATGGATATATATACTAAATCCCTCCCCCGTGAAGAATGCACCTCCCAACATAGCCTAGTGGTTAGTGACCTCATAGTCAGGAATAGACGTACTCGACAACAGAGGAGGACTACCTTGAGGAGAAGAATACGGAAGTTGAAGGACCCCATGGCCAGTGACAAATTTAAAAGCTTATTACTTGATGCCTTTAACAATAAGGAAGAGCAATTAGAGACGTGCGATATAGAGGAACAGTGGCAATTCTTGAAAGTGAACCTGCTGAAAGCAACGGATGAAGTCTGTGGCTGGAGCAGACCTATTGGCAGGAGGAGAGTAACTTGGTGGTGGAACAGTAAGGTGGAGGAGACAATCAAGGCCAAAAAGCAGGCTTGGAAAGTATGGCAGGATGGGGGAATTAGAGAGAACTATCAAGTGGCCAGGACTCATAGTGACACTTCCAGGCTATCTTCTTATCAGGCAAGTACACCGTTATCATTACGGACACACTTCTCCCTGACAATATCACGGTTTTCCTTGACGCATTGTCTAGCAATCCTGAACACCTCACGTTTTTGGTCCTCACGTTGTAGAACATGCTTGAACTTCCTATCCTCTGCTACCCTTTTTGCAAAGTACAGTTGTCTGCCCCAAATCAATCCAATAGAAGGACCAACGGTGCAAGTTAAAGGTAGTATAATAAGTAAGACAATCAAAGATATAAAGACAGGCTAGGCAGCTGGGATTTGGAGATAGTTGTTGAGATGTTGAAGGCATCTGGTATGGTGGAACACACTACGGTCACCCGTATAGTTAACCAAGTAATACAGAATGGGGTCATACCGAAAGACTGGCGTAGCAGCATCATCATTAACTGCTACAAGGGTAAATGGGATGCTCTTGATAGGGGAAACTATAGAGGCATTAAGTTAGTTGACCAGGTCATGAAGGTCACAGAAAGAGTTATAGCGCAACTAATCAGAGAGTGAATTGATCTAGATGAAATGCAGTTTGGGTTTGTGTCAGGTAAAAGTACCACAGACGCTCTTTTCCTTGTACGACAACTACAGGAGAAGTACCTAGCTAAAAGTAAACCCCTCTACTTAGCTTTTGTAGACCTGGAGAAACCGTTTGACAGAGTCCCCCACCCCATTATCTGGTGGGCTCTTAGAAAACTAGGTGTAGATGAATGGCTTGTGAGAGCCATACAAGCTATGTATAATGAAACAATCAGTAAGGTTAGAATTAACAATGAATATTGTGAAGAATTTAGTGTAAAAGTTGGTGTTCATCAAGGCTCTGTTCTTAGCCCCCTCCTATTTATTATTGTCCTTCAGGCTAACGCTCATAGCTGAATCAATGGCTGAACTAGAGAAGAAATTCAAAACATGGAAGCATGGCCTAGAATCAAAAGGCCTTAAAGTTAACTTGTCTAAGACTAAAGTTCTAGTTTGTAGAAAGGAAAATAGGGCACAGGTGACCTCAGGGAGATGGCCATGCTCAGTGTGTAGGAAAGGAGTAGGCAGAAACCCCATTTTATGTCCCAAATGCAAAGTATGGGTACATAAAAGATGTAGTGGGATCACAGAAGAATATAGATTTTACATGTGGCCGGTGCTCTGGTGCAATAAGTAGCAGCAAGTGCCCAGAGAATACTAGCTCATTCCATTGCACAGATGGTTCTATAGAAATAGTGGACACCTTCCATTACTTGGGTGACAAAATCAGCAGTGGTGGAGGGTGCTCTGAAAGTACAGTAGCTAGAGTCAGAACTGGATTAAAAAAGTTCAGAGAGCTTATACCACTATTAGCCGCTAAATGTTTCTCTCTAAAAATGAAAGGCAGGCTGTATGATGCCTGCATACGAACAGCAATGTTGCATGGCAGTGAGACCTGGGCATTGTGTGCAGAGGATATACGCAGACTGGAGAGGAACGAAGCTTGCATGCTCCGCTGGATGTGTAATAGTAATATACGTGAACGGCAAAGCATAAACGAACTAAGGAAAAAATTAGAAATAAGAGGGATCAGATGTTGTTTACTCGAGAGAAGGCTACGTTGGTATGGTCACGTGATGCGCATGAAAGACAACAGCTGTATAACAAAGTGCAGGGCAATAAAGATAGACGGTAGCCACGGAGTAGGCAGACCCAGAAAATCCTGGGACGACTTGATAAATTCCGACTTCACACACTTACACCTCACCAAGACAATGTCACTGGACCGAGACCTTTGGCGCTACACAGTAATACAGAAGACCCGCCTTACCTAAGTACAAAGTGAAACCTACTATAGTCAGTAGGCACCTCTTAACCAAATATACACCCCAATCCACTACCCCTACCCTATCCTCCAACTCCCACCAACACCACCCTCTCTCTGTAAAGTTGGTACCACAACATCCAGTCCAAATAAATGAGATCGAGATCATGTAGGTATCCTAAAAAAAACACAGTCCACGCTGTAATGTGGTCGTGTAGGTAACACGGTAAAACGTTCCCAGTTCCACACTGTAAATGTGGTTGGTGTTAGGAAGGGCATCCAGCCGTAGAAAACCTGCCAAATAGTCCTATATGAGCGAGACACGGTCACTCGACCAACCTTCCCTCAAGTGGGACAACTCCCGTCTAACCCATGCTAGCGTGGAAGATGGACGTAAGATGATGATGTTTTTTTAAAAATACATGTATGTGTGTATATGTGCGTGTATATGTGTATATATATATGTGTACGTTTGTGTTGTTATATATTCTTATTTATTCTCTACCCCCCCCCCCCCCCCCCTGTTATAATTTTGTTGTTCAAATCCAGTCAATAAAGACACCAGGATGTTTTCATTCTGATGAATGAAAGCAATTTTGGTTGCTTTCAAGAAACCACTAGTAAATGAAATAATTATCTTATGTTGTTTATTACATAACTATATATATATATATATATATATATATATATATTAAAATAACAGATTAAAGTTTAAGCAAAGAATCGCTGCTTTCACCCTTAACGGGATCTTCTGAAGTTCATTTAAGATCCCGTTAAGGGTGAAAGCAGCGATTCTTTGCTTAAACTTTAATCTGTTATTTTAATAAATATTTGCTCTACGGTTCTTATATATTTGATATATATTTATCCTTATCGAGCCCTCTTTGGATTTTAGTCTTCAAATTTATTATTATTAATATATATATAATATATAAGGTCAAAAGATGGTTAAATGGGTTCCATGTATTTTATTATGCGCATTTCAAAAACAAATATCATCATGCAATAACATTTGTGTTTTCATCAGATAAAATAGGAAGACATGATATGAAGGTTAAAAAACACTTGTGGATAGTGCAGTTTTAAAACTGCACTATCCACAAGTGTTTTTTAACCTTCATATCGTGTCTTCCTATTTTATCTGATGAAAACACAAATGTTATTGCATGATGATATTTGTTTTTGAAATGCGCATAATAAAATACATGGAACCCATTTAACCATCTTTTGACCTTATATATTATGTATACTCCAGTCCTACAAACTGTAGAGTGCTTCTTATCCGATATCTGCATTGCTTTATTGTACTACAATAAAACTCACCTCCTATATATATATATATATTGTTATACTTGGGGAGGGTCATATTTGTGTAATATTGCCAGAATTAATAACAGAACACACTCACTGTTTGGTTGGTTTTCGCTTCTCGCTGTCTTTTATATCTGCGATCTAACTTACTCGGTCCTCAATGTTGCCATTGACTGACCGACGGTCAAAAATAATACAGATACAATATAGACACAAACACATATATATAGTTTACATATATATATGTGTTTGTGTCTATATTGTATCTGTATTATTTTTGACCGTCGGTCAGTCAATGGCAGCATTGAGGACCGAGTAAGTTAGATCGCAGATATAAAAGACAGCGAGAAGCGAAAACCAACCAAACAGTGAGTGTGTTCTGTTATTAATTCTGGCAATATTACACAAATATGACCCTCCCCAAGTATAACAATATTTGTTTCGACACACGATTTCATATAAAAAAACCTCGCTAAACTAATTCATCGCCGCTATATATATATATATATATATATATATATATATATATCACAATCATCACTTGACAGACCAAACAATCAAACATTTATATTACCGTAATGGCATCATTCAAAAATATAATTTTGTCATTTTCTCAACAAGGGATATTATAATTTATATTTTGTGCGGAAACTTTCAAAGAAAATTAAATTATAAATTACAAATTAACATCGAAAAATTAGTAAAATAAAATATTACGAACCTCAATACATGTGTACCGCCATGTTTTGCACAATAATAGTCTCGAACGTAGAATGTTTTCTTTTTTACCAGTGTTTAATATATATTCTTTTTAATTCTATTGTAAAGATTGTGTTGAAATTCTGAAAATCTAATAAATGTATGATTTTGAAAATAAAAAAATTTAAAGGAAGTAATTTTGTACTCACATAAGAGGAGGATAGAGTAATAGAAGTAAAGAGAAGGTGAGAACTAAGAGGTTGATAGAGTAATAGATGTAAAGAGAGGGGGAGAAATAAGAGGGAATAAGATTAATAGATGTTAAGAGAGAGGGAGAAATATGAGGTATATAGAGTAATAGATTTAAAGAGAGGGGGACAAATAAGAGGGAGAAAGAGTTATAGATGTAAAGAGAGGGGCAGAACGAAGAGGTAGATAGAGCAATAGATGTAAAGAGAGGGTGAAAATACGTGGTAGATAGAGTAAAAGATATAAAGAGAGGGGGAGAAAGACGAGATAGATAGACATCAAAATATAAAGAGGGGGGAGAATGTGACTCTTATTTATCTGTCTATCTCTCTTTATTTTTGCTCCTTCCTTGTATCGTCGTCTCTCACCACTCCACCTCAAAGCCGATCGCCGCGCCCTCTTTACTCTTTTGCAGTGACCTGGAACTAAGTAAAAAGAGTAGGAGATAGTTCGAGAACAGCGGAGAGGCTGAGATTCGAACCATGTAAAGTCATAGTCGCCTGAGGTTCGTAAGCGGGGCTGCTACTGACTGAGCAATGTGGGCAGCAAGAAAATCGCGCTTAAAATAAGTTTTATATGGAGAAAAAAAAACAAAAATTTATGTGTCGCCATCTTGTTTGTTGTTCTCTTATTTTACGTAAACATTTTGCTGCTCTAGCGTCTTATTTTTAATTAAATTACACTTAATTCCATTAAACATTAATTCTTGGTCGTGTTAAAACTACTACATCTGTATTTATATCGCTGCTACAGCCTTTTATTTCTACATCTTTCACCTATACCGACTGTTGCGCCAGTAGTATAAGTAGCTTTATAACAAGAAATGATGATATAACTCCACAAAATGTGTTCTTGAGCAATACACTTCACTTCACATTGCTGCAGTACACCTAGTTACACATAGACAGTTACATATATACGCATATATGTACACAGTTAGAAATTAAAGAGTTTTAGTCCTGTAGAAGACGTTTCTGTATTAAATATTGCATTCATAATACTATTTACTACGAATTAAAGAGTTCTTGTCCTTAAGAAGCCATTTCCTATTAGATATAGCATTTAATGTACTATTTCCTTTGAATTAAAATTTCTAGTCCTATAGAAGCCATTTCTGCATTAAATATTACGTATACTCTACTATTTCCTTCAAATTTATGGGTTCTAGCTCTGTAGAAGCTATTTATGTATTAAATATTGCATACATACCTCTATTTACTACGAATCAAAGAGTTCTTATTCTTAAGAAGCCATTTCCCTATTAAATATGGCATATAATGTAATATTTCCTTTGAATTAAAAGTTCTAGTCCTTTAGAAGCCATTTCTGTATTAAATATGACATATAATCTACTAATATCCTTCAAATTAACGACTTCTAGTCCTTTACAAGCCATTTCTGTATTAAATATTGCATATAATGTACTATTTCCTTCGAATTAATGAGCTTTTGCCCTTTAGAAGCCATTTCTATATTAAATGTTGCATATAATCTACTAATATCCTTCAAATCAGTGAGTTTTAGTCCTGTAGAAGCCATTTCTTTATTAAGTATGGCATATATACTATTAAACGGAAAAAATGAAACGAAATTTCATTTCCCACTCTTAGTACGGCTGTTACTTAAATATAAGTATGTACACGTACATACATATATGTATACAGACGTACAGTAGTATGTATATATATATACATACATGCACACATATATATATATGTACGTATGGATTCACCGAACATTTATTATAATGCTCGGTGTGTTTGTAAAGAAGAATCCCGTATTAAGCCGTAGTGTCCAGCAACCATCGTTGCTCGTTTGTTCAACACTGACAAAGGAACGCTGTACTAGTTTCAAGCTTATTAGCTATCGTCAGCAACGTATACCTTCCTGCCAGATTGTTGAACGTATATACTTACCTTATGCATATTAACGGCTGAGTAGCCCAATTTGCATATCGAGTGGGTTAATCAGCCGGGTGCACCGAAAACGATAAACGGAAAAAATGAAACGAAATTTCATTTCCCACTCTTAGTACGGCTGTTACTTAAATATAAGTATGTACACGTACATACATATATGTATACATACGTACAGTAGTATGTATATATATATACATACATGCACACATATATATATATGTACGTATGGATTCACCCGGCTGATTAACCCACTCGATATGCAAATTGGGCTACTCAGCCGTTAATATGCATAAGGTAAGTATATACGTTCAACAATCTGGCAGGAAGGTATACGTTGCTGACGATAGCTAATAAGCTTGAAACTAGTACAGCGTTCCTTTGTCAGTGTTGAACAAACGAGCAACGATGGTTGCTGGACACTACGGCTTAATACGGGATGTTTGTTTACAAACACACCGAACATTATAATAAATGTAAGGGCGGTGGATTGGCAGTATCGGTAGAGGGTCGGACGCCATGCTTTCCAGCATAGTTACGTCCTTTACGATCTGAGTTCAAATCCCGCCGAGGTTGACTTTGCCTTTCATCTTTACGGGGTCGATAAAATAAAGTACCAGTAATGCACTGGGTAATTGCTGGCCTTGTGCCTAAAGTAGAAACAATTATAATAAATGTTCGGTGAATCCATACGTACATATATATATGAAATTACGTTTCATTTTTTCCGTTTACACCCTGGTTTGTTTACATTAAATTTTCTATTGTTTAAAATATTTTCACTGATTTTAAGCCAAATTTTTTTAATGGCTGCCACTTCCGGTTTGTGTTGTGCCTCTACAGGACAGCAGTAAACCTGCTAGAAATAGCAGTCACAGCAACATATTCACATATATTTATATATCAGGGATTCCCAACGTGGGGTACATGCCCCACTGGGGTTAATTTGAATATAATAGGGGTCAATTTGAAAGTGATATAATACGACCCAACTTCCAGTTACACTTCGTCTACACATGTTATCGTGTATCTGGCAGCACCTACGAGAAGTTTGTTTACACTTTGGGGTTTGTTTTGATCATCGTTGCATCTTAGCTTAGTTTAAATAAAGGGTTTCTACTTTATATTACAGTAATAACACCTTTACAGGGCTCTCTTTCTTTTTATATTAAAGGGGAACATAAATATAATTTAGATTGAGGAGGGGCATGTAGCAGAAAAGGTCGGGGACAACTGATACACGCACACACATGTTTATTTACTATATATATAATATATATATATGTCTGTGTGTGTATAATATATATATATAATATAAATTCAAAATATTAACAAAATAGCTATTCTTGTGATCAAGTATATTT
The DNA here is from genome assembly GCA_964016885.1 of Eledone cirrhosa. Taxonomy (NCBI): domain Eukaryota; kingdom Metazoa; phylum Mollusca; class Cephalopoda; order Octopoda; family Eledonidae; genus Eledone; species Eledone cirrhosa. The sequence goes on along the minus strand of OZ024744.1, from coordinate 9,486,661 downwards.
TATTATACATATTTCAGAGGTACTGAGTTAACTACAACAGTACGTCCTCATCAGATAAAATAATATTATGGATGACATACCCTGACATAGTATATGGTTAAGATTCAGTCATTTTCAGTACCTCTGAAATATGTATAATAAAATATACTTGATCACAAGAATATCTATTTTGTTAATATTTTGAATTAATATTATTAACTCTGGAAAACCAAACTGTTGAGTGCTTCTAATCTATTGTAAAACTCATTCTTTGATTTATTCATTGAACCTTGTTTAACTTTTAAATATATATATATATATATATTAAATATATATATATATATATATATTTAAAAGTTAAACAAGGTTCAATGAATAAATCAAAGAATGAGTTTTAGAATAGATTAGAAGCACTCAACAGTTTGGTTTTCCAGAGTTAATAATATTAAACAAAACACAGAAGTGGGTAGCACACACATTTGGGACCACATACAACACATAACCAGGTAGCAGGTAGCACACACATCTAGGACCACATACAACACATAACAAGGTAGCACATACATCTAGGACCACATACAACATATAACCAGGTAATACATACATCTAGGACTACATACAACACACAAGCAGGTAATACACACATCTAGGACAACATACAACACATAACCAGGTAGCACATACATCTAGGACCACATACAACACAGAAACAGGTAATACATACATCTAGGACCACATACAACACATAACCAGGTAATACATGCATCTAGGACCACGTACAACACAGAAACAGGTAATACATACATCTAGGACCACATACAACACATAACCAGGTAATACATACATCTAGGACTACATAGAACACACAACCAGGTAATACATACATCTAGGACCACATACAACACACAAGCAGGTAATACACACATCTAGGACCATATACAACACAGCAGTAGGTAATACATACATCTAGGACCACATACAACAAAGAAGCAGGTAATACACACATCTAGGACTACATACAACGCATAACCAGGTAGTATATACATCTAGGACGACATACAACACACAAGCAGGTAATACACACATCTATGACAATATACAACACATAACCAGGTAATACACACATCTAGGACTACATACAACACACAAGCAGGTAATACACACATCTAGGACCACATACAGCACACAAGCACGTAATAAATACACCTAAGACTACATACAACACACAAGCAGGTAATACATACATCTAGGACAACATACAACACACAAGGCAAGCAGGTAATACATACATCTAGGACTACATACAACACACAAGCAGGTAATACATACATCTAGGACCACATACAACACAGAGGCAGGTAATACACACATCTAGGACCACATACAACACACAAGCAGGTAATACATACATCTAGGACCACATACAACACACAAGCAGGTAATACATACATCTAGGACTACATACAACACACAAGCAGGTAATACATACATCTAGGACCACATACAACACACAGGCAGGTAATACATAGATCTAGGACCACATACAACACACAGGCAGGTAATACATACATCTAGGACTACATACAACACACAGGCAGGTAATACATACATCTAGGACCACATACAACACATAACCAGGTAATACATTCATCTAGGACCACATACAACACACAGGCAGGTAATACATACATTTAGGACCACATACAACACACAAGCAGGTAATACATACATCTAGGACCACATACAACACATAACCAGGTAATACATACATCTAGAAACACATACAACACACAGGCAGGTAATACATACATCCAGGACCACATACAACACATAACCAGGTACTAGATACATCTAGGACCACATACAACACATAACCAGGTAATACATACATCTAGGACCACATACAACACACAAGCAGGTAATACATACATCTAGGACCACATACAACACATAATTAGGTAATACACACATCTAGGACCACATACAACACACAAGCAGGTAATACATACATCTAGGACCACATACAACACAAAAACAGGTAATATATACATCTAGGACCACATACAACACACAAGCAGGTAATACATACATCTAGGACCAAATACAACACACAAGCAGGTAATACATACATCTAGGACCACATACAACACATAACCAGGTAATACATACATCTAGAAACACATACAACACACAGGCACGTAATACATACATCCAGGACCACATACAACACATAACCAGGTACTAGATACATCTAGGACCACATACAACACATAACCAGGTAATACATACATCTAGGACCACATACAACACACAAGCAGGTAATACATACATCTAGGACCACATACAACACACCAGTAGGTAATACATACATCTAGGACCACATACAACACACAGGCAGGTAATACATACATCTAGGACCACATACAACACACAAGCAGGTAATACACACATCTAGGACCACATACAACACACCAGTAGGTAATACATACATCTAGGACCACATACAACACATAACCAGGTACTACACACATCTAGGACCATATACAACACATAAGCAGGTAATACATACATCTAGGACCACATACAACACACAAGCAGGGAATACACACATCTAGGACCATATACAACACATAAGCAGGTAATACACACATCTAAGGCCACATACAACACAGAAGCAGGTAATACACACATCTAGGACTACATACAACACACAAGCAGGTAATATATACATCTAGGACTATATACAACATACAAGCAGGTAATACAGACATCTAGGACTACATACAACACATAACCAGGTAATACACACATCTAGGGCCACATACAACACACAAGCAGATAATACACACATCTAGGGCCACATACAACACACAAGCAGGTAATACACACATCTAGGACTACATACAACACACAAGCAGGTAATATATACATCAAGGACTTCATACAACACACAAGCAGGTAATACATACATCTAGGACCACATACAACACACCAGCAGGTAATACATACATCTAGGACTACATACAACACACAAGCAGGTAATACACACATATAGGAACACATACAACACACAAGCAGGTAATACACACATATAGGAACACATACAACACACAAGCAGGTAATACATAATCTAGGACACACAAGCAGGTAATACACACATCTAGGACCACATACAACACATAACCAAGTAATACATACATCTATGACTACATACAACACATAACTAGGTAATACATACATCTAGGACTACATAGAACACACAAGCAAGTAATACACACATCTAGGACCACATATAACATACAAGCAGGTAATAACACATCTAGGACCACATACAACACATAACCAGGTAATACATACATCTAGGACTACATACAACACACAAGCAGGTAATACACACATCTAGGACCACATACAACAACAGACAGGTTATAACAACATCTAGGACCACATACAACACATAACCAAGTAATACATACATCTAGGACCACATACAACACACAAGCAGGTAATACATACATCTAGGACTACATACAACACATAACCAGGTAATACATACATCTAGGACTACATAGAACACACAACCAGGTAATACATATATCTAGGACCATATACAACACACAAGCAGGTAATACATACATCTAGGACCACATACAACACATAACCAGGTAGTACACACATCTAGGACTACATACAACACATAACCAGGTAATACATACATCTAGGACCACATACAACACATAACCAGGTAATACATACATCTAGAACCACAAACAACACACAAGCAGGTAATACATACATCCAGGACCACATACAACACACCAGCAGGTAATACATACATCTAGGACTACATAGAACACACAAGCAAGTAATACACACATCTAGGACCACATATAACATACAAGCAGGTAATAACACATCTAGGACCACATACAACACATAACCAAGTAATACATACATCTAGGACCACATACAACACACAAGCAGGTAATACATACATCTAGGACTACATACAACACATAACCAGGTAATACATACATCTAGGACTACATAGAACACACAACCAGGTAATACATATATCTAGGACCATATACAACACACAAGCAGGTAATACATACATCTAGGACCACATACAACACATAACCAGGTAGTACACACATCTAGGACTACATACAACACATAACCAGGTAATACATACATCTAGGACAACATACAAAACATAACCAGGTAATACATACATCTAGAACCACATACAACACACAAGCAGGTAATACATACATCCAGGACCACATACAACACACCAGCAGGTAATACATACATCTAGGACTACATAGAACACACAAGCAAGTAATACACACATCTAGGACCACATATAACATACAAGCAGGTAATAACACATCTAGGACCACATACAACACATAACCAGGTAATACATACATCTAGGACCACATACAACACACAAGCAGGTAATACATACATCTAGGACTACATACACCACATAACCACGTAATACACACATCTAGGACTACATACAACACATAACCAGGTAATACATACATCTAGCACCACATACAACACATAACCAGGTAATACATGCATCTAGGACCACGTACAACACAGAAACAGGTAATACATACATCTAGGACCACATACAACACATAACCAGGTAATACATACATCTAGGACTACATAGAACACACAACCAGGTCATACATACATCTAGGACCACATACAACACACAAGCAGGTAATACACACATCTAGGACCATATACAACACAGCAGTAGGTAATACATACATCTAGGACCACATACAACAAAGAAGCAGGTAATACACACATCTAGGACTACATACAACACATAACCAGGTAGTACATACATCTAGGACTACATACAACACACAAGCAAGTAATACACACATCTAGGACCACATACAACACACAAGCAGGTAATACACACATCTATGACAATATACAAGACATAACCAGGTAATACACACATCTAGGACTACATACAACACACAAGCAGGTAATACACACATCTAGGAACACATACAACACACAAGCACGTAATAAATACACCTAAGACTACATACAACACACAAGCAGGTAATACATACATCTAGGACTACATACAACACACAAGGCAAGCAGGTAATACATACATCTAGGACTACATACAACACACAAGCAGGTAATACATACATCTAGGACCACATACAACACACAGGCAGGTAATACATACATCTAGGACTACATACAACACACAAGCAGGGAATACATACATCTAGGACTACATACAACACACAAGCAGGTAATACATACATCTAGGACCACATACAACACACAGGCAGGTAATACATAGATCTAGGACTACATACAACACACAAGGCAAGCAGGTAATACATACATCTAGGACTACATACGACACACAAGCACGTAATAAATACACCTAAGACTACATACAACACACAAGCAGGTAATACATACATCTAGGACTACATACAACACACAAGGCAAGCAGGTAATACATACATCTAGGACTACATACAACACACAAGCAGGGAATACATACATCTAGGATTACAAACAACACACAAGCAGGGAATACATACATCTAGGACTACATACAACACACAAGCAGGTAATACACACATCTAGGACAATATAGAACACAGCAGTAGGTAATACATAGATCTAGGACCACATACAACAAAGAAGCAGGTAATACACACATCTAGGACTACATACAACACATAACCAGGTAGTGTATACATCTAGGAATACATACAACACACAAGCAGGTAATACAAAATCTATGACAATATACAACACATAACCAGGTAATACACACATCTAGGACTACATACAACACACAAGCAGGTAATACACACATCTAGGACCACATACAGCACACAAGCACGTAATAAATACACCTAAGACTACATACAACACACAAGCAGGTAATACATACATCTAGGACTACATACAACACACAAGGCAAGCAGGTAATACATACATCTAGGACTACATACAACACACAAGCAGGTAATACATACATCTAGGACCACATACAACACACAGGCAGGTAATACACACATCTAGGACCACATACAACACACAAGCAGGTAATACATACATCTAGGACCACATACAACACACAAGCAGGTAATACATACATCTAGGACTACATACAACACACAAGCAGGGAATACATACATCTAGGACTACATACAACACACAAGCAGGTAATACATAGATCTAGGACCACATACAACACACAGGCAGGTAATACATATATCTAGGACTACATACAAAACACAGGCAGGTAATACATAGATCTAGGACTACATACAACACACAAGCAGGTAATACATACATCTAGGACCAAATACAACACACAAGCAGGTAATACATACATCTAGGACTACATACAACACATAACCAGGTAATACATACATCTAGAAACACATACAACACACAGGCAGGTAATACATACATCCAGGACCACATACAACACATAACCAGGTAATAGATACATCTAGGATCACATACAACAACAGGCAGGTTATAACAACATCTAGGACCACATACAACACATAACCAGGTAATACATACATCTAGGACCACATACAACACACAAGCAGGTAATACATACATCTAGGACCACATACAACACACCAGTAGGTAATACATACATCTAGGACCACATACAACACACAGGCAGGTAATACATACATCTAGGACCACATACAACACACCAGTAGGTAATACATACATCTAGGACCACATACAACACACAAGCAGGTAATACACAATTCTAGGACCACATACAACACACCAGTAGGTAATACATACATCTAGGACCACATACAACACACAGGCAGGTAATACATACATCTTGGACCACATACAACACATAAGCAGGTAATACATACATCTAGGACCACATACAACACACAAGCAGGTAATACATACACCCAGGACCACATACAACACACCAGCAGGTAATACATACATCTAGGACTACATAGAACACACAAGCAAGTAATACACACATCTAGGACCAAATATAACATACAAGCAGGTAATAACACATCTAGGACCACATACAACACATAACCAGGTAATACATACATCTAGGACCACATACAACACACATGCTTGTAATACATACATCTAGGACCAAATACAACACATAACCAGGTAACACATAAATCTAGGACTACATACAACACACAGGCAGGTAATACACACATCTAGGATCACATACAACAACAGGCAGGTTATAACAACATCTAGGACCACATACAACACATAACCAAGTAATACATACATCTAGGACCACATACAACACACAGGCAGGTAATACATACATCTAGGACCACATACAACACACAAGCAGGTAATACATACATCTAGGACCACATACAACACATAACCAGGTAATACATACATCTAGGACCACATACAACACACAAGCAGGTAATACATACATCTAGGACTACATACACCACATAACCAGGTAATACACACATCTAGGACTACATACAACACATAACCAGGTAATACATACATCTAGGACTACATAGAACACACAACCAGGTAATACATACATCTAGGACCACATACAACACACAAGCAGGTAATACATACATCTAGGACCACATACAACACATAACCAGGTTGTACATACATCTAGGATTACATACAACACATAACCAGGTAATACATACATCTAGGACCACATACAACACACAAGCAGGTAATACACACATATAGGGCCACATACAACATACAAGCAGGTAATACATACATCTAGCACCACATACAACACATAACCAGGTAATACACACATCTAGGACCACATACATCACACAAGCAGGTAATACATACATCCAGGACTATATACAACACACAAGCAGGTAATACACACATCTAGGACCACATACAACACATAACCAGGTAATACATACATCTAGGACCACATACAACACACAAGCAGGTAATACATACATCTAGGACCACATACAACACATAATCAGGTAATACACACATCTAGGACCACATACAACACAAAAACAGGTAATATATACATCTAGGACCACATACAACACATAACCAGCTAGCACATACATCTAGGACCACATACAACACATAACCAGGTAGCACATACATCTAGGACCACATACAACACAGAGACAGGTAATACATACATCTAGGACCAGATACAACACATAACCAGGTAATACATACATCTAGGACCACATACAACACATAACCAGGTAATACATACATCTAGGACCACATACAACACACAAGCAGGTAATACATACATCTAGGACCACATAGAACACACAACCAGGTAATACATACATCTAGGACCACATACAACACACAGGCAGGTAATACACACATCTAGGACCACATACAACACATAACCAGGTAATACATACATCCAGGACCACATAGAACATACAAGCAGGTAATACATACATCTAGGACCACATACAACACATAACCAGGTAGCACATACATCTAGGACCACATACAACACACAAGCAGGTAATACATACATCTAGGACCACATACAACACATAACCAGGTAATACATACATCTAGAACCACATACAACACACAAGCAGGTAATACATACATCCAGGACCACATACAACACACCAGCAGGTAATACATACATCTAGGACTACATAGAACACACAAGCAAGTAATACACACATCTAGGACCACATATAACATACAAGCAGGTAATAACACATCTAGGACCACATACAACACATAACCAGGTAATACATACATCTAGGACCACATACAACACATAACCAAGTAATACATACATCTAGGACCACATACAACACACAAGCAGGTAATACATACATCTAGGACTACATACACCACATAACCACGTAATACACACATCTAGGACTACATACAACACATAACCAGGTAATACATACATCTAGCACCACATACAACACATAACCAGGTAATACATGCATCTAGGACCACGTACAACACAGAAACAGGTAATACATACATCTAGGACCACATACAACACATAACCAGGTAATACATACATCTAGGACTACATAGAACACACAACCAGGTAATACATACATCTAGGACCACATACAACACACAAGCAGGTAATACACACATCTAGGACCATATACAACACAGCAGTAGGTAATACATACATTTAGGGCCACATACAACAAAGAAGCAGGTAAGACACACATCTAGAACTACATACAACACATAACCAGGTAGTATATACATCTAGGACTACATACAACACACAAGCAAGTAATACACACATCTAGGACCACATACAACACACAAGCAGGTAATACACACATCTATGACAATATACAACACATAACCAGGTAATACACACATCTAGGACTACATACAACACACAAGCAGGTAATACACACATCTAGGACCACATACAACACACAAGCACGTAATAAATACACCTAAGACTACATACAGCACACAAGCAGGTAATACATACATCTAGGACTACATACAACACACAAGGCAAGCTGGTAATACATACATCTAGGACTACATACAACACACAAGCAGGTAATACATACATCTAGGACCACATACAACACACAGGCAGGTAATACACACATCTAGGACCACATACAACACACAAGCAGGTAATACATACATCTAGGACAACATACAACACACAAGCAGGGAATACATACATCTAGGACTACATACAACACACAAGCAGGTAATACATACATCTAGGACCACATACAACACACAGGCAGGTAATACATAGATCTAGGACAACATACAACACACAAGGCAAGCAGGTAATACATACATCTAGGACTACATACAACACACAAGCACGTAATAAATACACCTAAGACTACATACAACACACAAGCAGGTAATACATACATCTAGGACTACATACAACACACAAGGCAAGCAGGTAATACATACATCTAGGACTACATACAACACACAAGCAGGGAATACATACATCTAGGACTACATACAACACACAAGCAGGGAATACATACATCTAGGACTACATACAACACACAAGCAGGTAATACACACATCTAGGATAATATAGAACACAGCAGTAGGTAATACATAGATCTAGGACCACATACAACAAAGAAGCAGGTAATACACACATCTACGACTACATACAACACATAACCAGGTAGTGTATACATCTAGGACGACATACAACACTACAAGCAGGTAATACACACATCTATGACAATATACAACACATAACCAGGTAATACACACATCTAGGACTACATACAACACACAAGCAGGTAATACACACATCTAGGACCACATACAGCACACAAGCACGTAATAAATACACCTAAGACTACATACAACACACAAGGCAAGCAGGTAATACATACATCTAGGACTACATACAACACACAAGGCAAGCAGGTAATACATACATCTAGGACTACATACAACACACAAGCAGGTAATACATACATCTAGGACCACATACAACACACAGGCAGGTAATACACACATCTAGGACCACATACAACACACAAGCAGGTAATACATACATCTAGGACCACATACAACACACAAGCAGGTAATACATACATCTAGGACTACATACAACACACAAGCAGGGAATACATACATCTAGGACTACATACAACACACAAGCAGGTAATACATACATCTAGGACCACATACAACACACAGGCAGGTAATACATAGATCTAGGACCACATACAACACACAGGCAGGTAATACATACATCTAGGACTACATACAACACACATGCAGGTAATACATAGATCTAGGACTACATACAACACACAAGCAGGTAATACATACATCTAGGACCACATACAACACACAAGCAGGTAATACATACATCTAGGACCAAATACAACACACAAGCATGTAATACATACATCTAGGACCACATACAACACATAACCAGGTAATACATACATTTAGAAACACATACAACACACAGACAGGTAATACATACATCCAGGACCACATACAACACATAACCAGGTAATAGATACATCTAGGACCACATACAACACATAACCAGGTAATACATACATCTAGGACCACATACAACACACAAGCAGGTAATACATACATCTAGGACCACATACAACACACCAGTAGGTAATACATACATCTAGGACCACATACAACACACAGGCAGGTAATACATACATCTAGGACCACAAACAACACACCAGTAGGTAATACATACATCTAGGACCACATACAACACATAAGCAGGTAATACATACATCTAGGACCACATACAACACACAAGCAGGGAATACAAACATCTAGGACCATATACAACACACAAGCAGGTAATACACACATCTAAGGCCACATACAACACAGAAGCAGGTAATACACACATCTATGACTACATACAACACACAAGCAGGTAATACATACATCTAGGACTATATACAACATACAAGCAGGTAATACACACATCTAGGACTACATACAACACATAACCAGGTAATACACACATCTAGGGCCACATACAACACACAAGCAGATAATACACACTTCTAGGGCCACATACAACACACAAGCAGGTAATACAGACATCTAGGACTACATACAACACACAAGCAGGTAATACATACATCAAGGACTACATACAACACACAAGCAGGTAATACATACATCTAGGACCACATACAACACACCAGCAGGAAATACATACATCTAGGACTACATACAACACACAAGCAGGTAATACACACATATAGGAACACATACAACACACAAGCAGGTAATACATAATCTAGGACACACAAGCAGGTAATACACACATCTAGGACCACATACAACACATAACCAAGTAATACATACATCTATGACTACATACAACACATAACCAGGTAATACATACATCTAGGACTACATACAACACACAAGCAGGTAATACACACATCTAGGACCACATACAACAACAGACAGGTTATAACAACATCTAGGACCACATACAACACATAACCAAGTAATACATACATCTAGGACCACATACAACACACAAGCAGGTAATACATACATCTAGGACTACATACAACACATAACCAGGTAATACATACATCTAGGACTACATAGAACACACAACCAGGTAATACATATATCTAGGACCACATACAACACACAAGCAGGTAATACATACATCTAGGACCACATACAACACATAACCAGGTAGTACATACATCTAGGACAACATACAACACATAACCAGGTAATACATACATCTAGGACCACATACAACACATAACCAGGTAATACATACATCTAGAACCACATACAACACACAAGCAGGTAATACATACATCCAGGACCACATACAACACACAAGCAAGTAATACACACATCTAGGACCACATATAACATAGAAGCAGGTAATAACACATCTAGGACCACATACAACGAATAACCAGGTAATACATACATCTAGGACCACATACAACACACAGGCTGGTAATACATACATCTAGGACCACATACAACACATAACCAGGTTGTACATACATCTAGAATTACATACAACACATAACCAGGTAATACATACATCTAGGACCACATACAACACACAAGCAGGTAATACACACATAGAGGGCCACATACAACACACAAGCAGGTAATACATACATCTAGCACCACATACAACACATAACCAGGTACTACACACATCTAGGACCACATACATCACACAAGCAGGTAATACATACATCCAGGACCATATACAACACACAAGCAGGTAATACACACATCTAGGACCACATACAACACACAGGCAGGTAATACACACATCTAGGACCACATACAACACATAACCAGGTAATACATACATCTAGGACTACATATAACACATAACCAGGTAATATATAAATCTAGGACCACATACAACACACAGGCAGGTAATACATACATCTAGGACTACATACAACACACAGGCAGGTAATACATACATCTAGGACCACATACAACACATAACCAGGTAATACATTCATCTAGGACCATATACAACACACAGGCAGGTAATACATACATCTAGGACCACATACAACACACAAGCAGGTAATACATACATCTAGGACCACATACAACACATAACCAGGTAATACATACATCTAGGACCACATACAACACACAAGCAGGTAATACATACATCTAGGACCACATACAACACATAATCAGGTAATACACACATCTAGGACCACATACAGCACACAAGCAGGTAATACATACATCTAGGACCACATACAACACAAAAACAGGTAATATATACATCTAGGACCACATACAACACATAACCAGCTAGCACATACATCTAGGACCACATACAACACAGAGACAGGTAATACATATATCTAGGACCAGATACAACACATAATCAGGTAATACATACATCTAGGACCACATACAACACATAACCAGGTAATACATACATCTAGGACCACATACAACACACAAGCAGGTAATACACACATCTAGGACCATATAGAACACAGCAGTAGGTAATACATACATCTAGGACCACATACAACAAAGAAGCAGGTAATACACACATCTAGGACTACATACAACACATAACCAGGTAGTATATACATCTAGGACTACATACAACACACAAGCAAGTAATACACACATCTAGGACTACATACAACACACAAGCAGGTAATACACACATCTAGGACCACATACAACACACAAGCACGTAATAAATACACCTAAGACTACATACAGCACACAAGCAGGTAATACATACATCTAGGACCACATACAACACACAGGCAGGTAATACACACATCTAGGACCACATACAACACACAAGCAGGTAATACATACATCTAGGACTACATACAACACACAAGGCAAGCAGGTAATACATACATCTAGGACTACATACAACACACAAGGCAAGCTGGTAATACATACATCTAGGACTACATACAACACACAAGAAGGTAATACATACATCTAGGACCACATACAACACACAGGCAGGTAATACACACATCTAGGACCACATACAACACACAAGCAGGTAATACACACATCTAGGACCATATACAACACAGCAGTAGGTAATACATACATTTAGGGCCACATACAACAAAGAAGCAGGTAATACACACATCTAGAACTACATACAACACATAACCAGGTAGTATATACATCTAGGACTACATACAACACACAAGCAAGTAATACACACATCTAGGACCACATACAACACACAAGCAGGTAATACACACATCTATGACAATATACAACACATAACCAGGTAATACACACATCTAGGACTACATACAACACACAAGCAGGGAATACATACATCTAGGACTACATACAACACACAAGCAGGGAATACTTACATCTAGGACTACATACAACACACAAGCAGGTAATACACACATCTAGGACAATATAGAACACAGCAGTAGGTAATACATAGATCTAGGACCACATACAACAAAGAAGCAGGTAATACACACATCTAGGACTACATACAACACATAACCAGGTAGTGTATACATCTAGGACGACATACAACACTACAAGCAGGTAATACACACATCTATGACAATATACAACACATAACCAGGTAATACACACATCTAGGACTACATACAACACACAAGCAGGTAATACACACATCTAGGACCACATACAGCACACAAGCACGTAATAAATACACCTAAGGCTACATACAACACACAAGCAGGTAATACATACATCTAGGACTACATACAACACACAAGGCAAGCAGGTAATACATACATCTAGGACTACATACAACACACAAGCAGGTAATACATACATCTAGGACCACATACAACACACAGGCAGGTAATACACACATCTAGGACCACATACAACACACAAGCAGGTAATACATACATCTAGGACCACATACAACACACAAGCAGGTAATACATACATCTAGGACTACATACAACACACAAGCAGGGAATACATACATCTAGGACTACATACAACACACAAGCAGGTAATACATACATCTAGGACCACATACAACACACAGGCAGGTAATACATAGATCTAGGACCACATACAACACACAGGCAGGTAATACATACATCTAGGACTACATACAACACACAGGCAGTTAATACATAGATCTAGGACTACATACAACACACAAGCAGGTAATACATACATCTAGGACCACATACAACACACAAGCAGGTAATACATACATCTAGGACCAAATACAACACACAAGCAGGTAATACATACATCTAGGACCACATACAACACATAACCAGGTAATACATACATCAAGGACTACATACAACACACAGGCAGGTAATACATACATCCAGGACCACATACAACACATAATCAGGTAATACACACATCTAGGACCACATACAACACACAAGCAGGTAATACATACATCTAGGACCACATACAACACAAAAACAGGTAATATATACATCTAGGACCACATACAACACATAACCAGCTAGCACATACATCTAGGACCACATACAACACAGAGACAGGTAATACATATATCTAGGACCAGATACAACACATAACCAGGTAATACATACATCTAGGACCACATACAACACATAACCAGGTAATACATACATCTAGGACCACATACAACACACAAGCAGGTAATACACACATCTAGGACCATATAGAACACAGCAGTAGGTAATACATACATCTAGGACCACATACAACAAAGAAGCAGGTAATACACACATCTAGGACTACATACAACACATAACCAGGTAGTATATACATCTAGGACTACATACAACACACAAGCAAGTAATACACACATCTAGGACTACATACAACACACAAGCAGGTAATACACACATCTAGGACAACATACAACACACAAGCACGTAATAAATACACCTAAGACTACATACAGCACACAAGCAGGTAATACATACATCTAGGACCACATACAACACACAGGCAGGTAATACACACATCTAGGACCACATACAACACACAAGCAGGTAATACATACATCTAGGACTACATACAACACACAAGGCAAGCAGGTAATACATACATCTAGGACTACATACAACACACAATGCAAGCTGGTAATACATACATCTAGGACTACATACAACACACAAGCAGGTAATACATACATCTAGGACCACATACAACACACAGGCAGGTAATACACACATCTAGGACCACATACAACACACAAGCAGGTAATACATACATCTAGGACTACATACAACACACAAGCAGGGAATACATACATCTAGGACTACATACAACACACAAGCAGGTAATACATACATCTAGGACCACATACAACACACAGGCAGGTAATACATAGATCTAGGACTACATACAACACACAAGGCAAGCAGGTAATACATACATCTAGGACTACATACAACACACAAGCAGGGAATACAAACATCTAGGACTACATACAACACACAAGCAGGGAATACTTACATCTAGGACTACATACAACACACAAGCAGGTAATACACACATCTAGGACAATATAGAACACAGCAGTAGGTAATACATAGATCTAGGACCACATACAACAAAGAAGCTGGTAATACACACATCTAGGACTACATACAACACATAACCAGGTAGTGTATACATCTAGGACGACATACAACACTACAAGCAGGTAATACACACATCTATAACAATATACAACACATAACCAGGTAATACACACATCTAGGACTACATACAACACACAAGCAGGTAATACACACATCTAGGACCACATACAGCACACAAGCACGTAATAAATACACCTAAGACTACATACAACACACAAGCAGGTAATACATACATCTAGGACTACATACAACACACAAGGCAAGCAGGTAATACATACATCTAGGACTACATACAACACACAAGCAGGTAATACATACATCTAGGACCACATACAACACACAGGCAGGTAATACACACATCTAGGACCTCATACAACACACAAGCAGGTAATACATACATCTAGGACCACATACAACACACAAGCAGGTAATACATACATCTAGGACTACATACAACACACAAGCAGGGAATACATACATCTAGGACTACATACAACACACAAGCAGGTAATACATACATCTAGGACCACATACAACACACAGGCAGTTAATACATAGATCTAGGACTACATACAACACACAAGCAGGTAATACATACATCTAGGACCACATACAACACACAAGCAGGTAATACACACATCTAGGACTACATACAACACACAAGCAGGTAATACACACATCTAGGACCACATACAACACACAAGCACGTAATAAATACACCTAAGACTACATACAGCACACAAGCAGGTAATACATACATCTAGGACCACATACAACACACAGGCAGGTAATACACACATCTAGGACCACATACAACACACAAGCAGGTAATACATACATCTAGGACTACATACAACACACAAGGCAAGCAGGTAATACATACATCTAGGACTACATACAACACACAAGGCAAGCTGGTAATACATACATCTAGGACTACATACAACACACAAGAAGGTAATACATACATCTAGGACCACATACAACACACAGGCAGGTAATACACACATCTAGGACCACATACAACACACAAGCAGGTAATACATACATCTAGGACTACATACAACACACAGGCAGGTAATACATAGATCTAGGACTACATACAACACACAAGGCAAGCAGGTAATACATACATCTAGGACTACATACAACACACAAGCACGTAATAAATACACCTAAGACTACATACAACACACAAGCAGGTAATACATAAATCTAGGACTACATACAACTCACAAGGCAAGCATGTAATACATACATCTAGGACTATATACAACACACAAGCAGGGAATACATACATCTAGGACTACATACAACACACAAGCAGGGAATACTTACATCTAGGACTACATACAACACACAAGCAGGTAATACACACATCTAGGACAATATAGAACACAGCAGTAGGTAATACATAGATCTAGGACCACATACAACAAAGAAGCAGGTAATACACACATCTAGGACTACATACAACACATAACCAGGTAGTGTATACATCTAGGACGACATACAACACTACAAGCAGGTAATACACACATCTATGACAATATACAACACATAACCAGGTAATACACACATCTAGGACTACATACAACACACAAGCAGGTAATACACACATCTAGGACCACATACAGCACACAAGCACGTAATAAATACACCTAAGGCTACATACAACACACAAGCAGGTAATACATACATCTAGGACTACATACAACACACAAGGCAAGCAGGTAATACATACATCTAGGACTACATACAACACACAAGCAGGTAATACATACATCTAGGACCACATACAACACACAGGCAGGTAATACACACATCTAGGACCACATACAACACACAAGCAGGTAATACATACATCTAGGACCACATACAACACACAAGCAGGTAATACATACATCTAGGACTACATACAACACACAAGCAGGGAATACATACATCTAGGACTACATACAACACACAAGCAGGTAATACATACATCTAGGACCACATACAACACACAGGCAGGTAATACATAGATCTAGGACCACATACAACACACAGGCAGGTAATACATACATCTAGGACTACATACAACACACAGGCAGTTAATACATAGATCTAGGACTACATACAACACACAAGCAGGTAATACATACATCTAGGACCACATACAACACACAAGCAGGTAATACATACATCTAGGACCAAATACAACACACAAGCAGGTAATACATACATCTAGGACCACATACAACACATAACCAGGTAATACATACATCAAGGACTACATACAACACACAGGCAGGTAATACATACATCCAGGACCACATACAACACATAATCAGGTAATACACACATCTAGGACCACATACAACACACAAGCAGGTAATACATACATCTAGGACCACATACAACACAAAAACAGGTAATATATACATCTAGGACCACATACAACACATAACCAGCTAGCACATACATCTAGGACCACATACAACACAGAGACAGGTAATACATATATCTAGGACCAGATACAACACATAACCAGGTAATACATACATCTAGGACCACATACAACACATAACCAGGTAATACATACATCTAGGACCACATACAACACACAAGCAGGTAATACACACATCTAGGACCATATAGAACACAGCAGTAGGTAATACATACATCTAGGACCACATACAACAAAGAAGCAGGTAATACACACATCTAGGACTACATACAACACATAACCAGGTAGTATATACATCTAGGACTACATACAACACACAAGCAAGTAATACACACATCTAGGACTACATACAACACACAAGCAGGTAATACACACATCTAGGACAACATACAACACACAAGCACGTAATAAATACACCTAAGACTACATACAGCACACAAGCAGGTAATACATACATCTAGGACCACATACAACACACAGGCAGGTAATACACACATCTAGGACCACATACAACACACAAGCAGGTAATACATACATCTAGGACTACATACAACACACAAGGCAAGCAGGTAATACATACATCTAGGACTACATACAACACACAATGCAAGCTGGTAATACATACATCTAGGACTACATACAACACACAAGCAGGTAATACATACATCTAGGACCACATACAACACACAGGCAGGTAATACACACATCTAGGACCACATACAACACACAAGCAGGTAATACATACATCTAGGACTACATACAACACACAAGCAGGGAATACATACATCTAGGACTACATACAACACACAAGCAGGTAATACATACATCTAGGACCACATACAACACACAGGCAGGTAATACATAGATCTAGGACTACATACAACACACAAGGCAAGCAGGTAATACATACATCTAGGACTACATACAACACACAAGCAGGGAATACAAACATCTAGGACTACATACAACACACAAGCAGGGAATACTTACATCTAGGACTACATACAACACACAAGCAGGTAATACACACATCTAGGACAATATAGAACACAGCAGTAGGTAATACATAGATCTAGGACCACATACAACAAAGAAGCAGGTAATACACACATCTAGGACTACATACAACACATAACCAGGTAGTGTATACATCTAGGACGACATACAACACTACAAGCAGGTAATACACACATCTATGACAATATACAACACATAACCAGGTAATACACACATCTAGGACTACATACAACACACAAGCAGGTAATACACACATCTAGGACCACATACAGCACACAAGCACGTAATAAATACACCTAAGACTACATACAACACACAAGCAGGTAATACATACATCTAGGACTACATACAACACACAAGGCAAGCAGGTAATACATACATCTAGGACTACATACAACACACAAGCAGGTAATACATACATCTAGGACCACATACAACACACAAGCAGGTAATACATACATCTAGGACCACATACAACACACAGGCAGGTAATACATAGATCTAGGACCACATACAACACACAGGCAGGTAATACATACATCTAGGACTACATACAACACACAGGCAGTTAATACATAGATCTAGGACTACATACAACACACAAGCAGGTAATACATACATCTAGGACCACATACAACACACAAGCAGGTAATACATACATCTAGGACCAAATACAACACACAAGCAGGTAATACATACATCTAGGACCACATACAACACATAACCAGGTAATACATACATCTAGAAACACATACAACACACAGGCAGGTAATACATACATCCAGGACCACATACAACACATAACCAGGTAATAGATACATCTAGGACCACATACAACACATAACCAGGTAATACATACATCTTGGACCACATACAACACACAAGCAGGTAATACATACATCTAGGACCACATACAACACACTAGTAGGTAATACATACATCTAGGACCACATACAACACACAGGCAGGTAATACATACATCTAGGACCACATACAACACACAAGCAGGGAATACACACATCTAGGACCATATACAACACACAAGCAGGTAATACACACATCTAAGGCCACATACAACACAGAAGCAGGTAATACACACATCTATGACTACATACAACACACAAGCAGGTAATACATACATATAGGAACACATACAACACACAAGCAGGTAATACATAATCTAGGACTACATACATCAGATAACCAGGTAATACACACATCTAGGGCCACATACAACACACAAGCAGATAATACACACATCTAGGGCCACATACAACACACAAGCAGGTAATACACACATCTAGGACTACATACAACACACAAGCAGGTAATACATACATCAAGGACTACATACAACACACAAGCAGGTAATACATACATCTAGGACCACATACAACACATCAGCAGGAAATACATACATCTAGGACTACATACAACACACAAGCAGGTAATACACACATATAGGAACACATACAACACACAAGCAGGTAATACATAATCTAGGACACACAAGCAGGTAATACACACATCTAGGACCACATACAACACATAACCAAGTAATACATACATCTATGATTACGTACAACACATAACCAGGTAATACATACATCTAGGACTACATAGAACACACAAGCAAGTAATACACACATCTAGGACCACATATAACATACAAGCAGGTAATAACACATCTAGGACCACATACAACACATAACCAGGTAATACATACATCTAGGACTACATACAACACACAAGCAGGTAATACACACATCTAGGACCACATACAACAACAGACAGTTTATAACAACATCTAGGACCACATACAACACATAACCAAGTAATACATACATCTAGGACTACATAGAACACACAACCAGGTAATACATATATCTAGGACCACATACAACACACAAGCAGGTAATACATACATCTAGGACTACATACAACACATAACCAGGTAATACATACATCTAGGACTACATAGAACACACAACCAGGTAATACATATATCTAGGACCACATACAACACACAAGCAGGTAATACATACATCTAGGACCACATACAACACATAACCAGGTAGTACATACATCGAGGACTACATACAACACATAACCAGGTAATACATACATCTAGGACCACATACAACACATAACCAGGTAATACATACATCTAGAACCACATACAACACACAAGCAGGTAATACATACATCCAGGACCACATACAACACACCAGCAGGTAATACATACATCTAGGACTACATAGAACACACAAGCAAGTAATACACACATCTAGGACCACATATAACATACAAGCAGGTAATAACACATCTAGGACCACATACAACACATAACCAGGTAATACATACATCTAGGACCACATACAACACACAGGCTGGTAATACATACATCTAGGACCACATACAACACACAAGCAGGTAATACATACATCTAGAACCACATACAACACATAACCAGGTTGTACATACATCTAGGATTACATACAACACATAACCAGGTAATACACACATCTAGGACCACATACATCACACAAGCAGGTAATACATACATCCAGGACCATATACAACACACAAGCAGGTAATACACACATCTAGGACCACATACAACACACAGGCAGGTAATACACACATCTAGGACCACATACAACACATAACCAGGTAATACATACATCTAGGACTACATACAACACATAACCAGGTAATACATACATCTAGGACCACATACAACACACAGGCAGGTAATACATACATCTAGGACTACATACAACACACAGGCAGGTAATACATACATCTAGGACCACATACAACACATAACCAGGTAATACATTCATCTAGGACCACATACAACACACAGGCAGGTAATACATACATCTAGGACCACATACAACACACAAGCAGGTAATACATACATCTAGGACCACATACAACACATAACCAGGTAATACATACATCTAGGACCACATACAACACACAAGCAGGTAATACATACATCTAGGACCACATACAACACATAATCAGGTAATACACACATCTAGGACCACATACAACACACAAGCAGGTAATACATACATCTAGGACCACATACAACACAAAAACAGGTAATATAAACATCTAGGACCACATACAACACATAACCAGCTAGCACATACATCTAGGACCACATACAACACATAACCAGGTAGCACATACATCTAGGACCGCATACTACATAGAGACAGGTAATACATATATCTAGGACCAGATACAACACATAACCAGGTAATACATACATCTAGGACCACATACAACACATAACCACGTAATACATACATCTAGGACCACATACAACACACAAGCAGGTAATACATACATCTAGGACCACATACAACACATAACCAGGTAATACATACATCTAGGACTACATACAACACACAAGCAGGTAATACATACATCTAGGACCACATAGAACACACAACCAGGTAATAAATACATCTAGGACCACATACAACACACAGGCAGGTAATACACACATCTAGGACCACATACAACACATAACCAGGTAATACATACATCCAGGACCACATAGAACACACAAGCAGGTAATACATACATCTAGGACCACATACAACACATAACCAGGTAGCACATACATCTATGACCACATACAACACACAAGCAGGTAATACATACATCTAGGACCACATACAACACACAACCAGGTAATACACACATCTAGGACCACATACAACACATAACCAGGTGATACATACATCTAGGACTACATACAACACATAACCAGGTAATACATACATCTAGGACCACATACAACACACCAGTAGGTAATACATACATCTAGGACCACATTCAACACACAAGCAGGGAATAAACACATCTAGGACCACATACAACACACAAGCAGGTAATACACACATCTAAGGCCACATATAACACATAACCAGGTAATACACACATCTAGGGCCACATACAACACACAAGCAGGTAATACACACATCTAGGGCCACATACAACACACAAGCAGGTAATACACACATCTAGGACTACATACAACATACAAGCAGGTAATACATACATCAAGGACTACATACAACACATAAGCAGGTAATACATACATCTAGGACCACATTCAACACACAAGCAGGGAATAAACACATCTAGGACCACATACAACACACAAGCAGGTAATACACACATCTAAGGCCACATACAACACATAACCAGGTAATACACACATCTAGGGCCACATACAACACACAAGCAGGTAATACACACATCTAGGGCCACATACAACACACAAGCAGGTAATACACACATCTAGGACTACATACAACACACAAGCAGGTAATACATACATCAAGGACTACATACAACACACAAGCAGGTAATACATACATCTAGGACCACATACAACACACAAGCAGGTAATACATACATCTAGGACTACATAAAACACACAAGCAGGTAATACACACATATAGGAACACATACAACACATAAGCAGGTAATACATAATCTAGGACACACAAGCAGGTAATACACACATCTAGGACCACATACAACACATAACCAAGTAATAGATACATCTATGACTACATACAACACATAACCAGGTAATACATACATCTAGGACTACATAGAACACACAAGCAAGTAATACACACATCTAGGACCACATACAACAACAGACAGGTTATAACAACATCTAGGACCACATACAACACATAACCAAGTAATACATACATCTAGGACCACATACAACACACAAGCAGGTAATACATACATCTAGGACTACATACACCACATAACCAGGTAATACACACATCTAGTACTACATACAACACATAACCAGGTAATACATACATCTAGGACTACATAGAACACACAACCAGGTAATACATACATCTAGGACCACATACAACACACAAGCAGGTAATACATACATCTAGGACCACATACAACACATAACCAGGTAGTACATACATCTAGGATTACATACAACACATAACCAGGTAATACATACATCTAGGACCACATACAACACATAACCAGGTAATACATACATCTAGAACCACATACAACACACAAGCAGGTAATACATAATCCAGGACCACATACAACACACCAGCAGGTAATACATACATCTAGGACTACATAGAACACACAAGCAAGTAATACACACATCTAGGACCACATAAGACATACAAGCAGGTAATAACACATCTAGGACCACATACAACACATAACCAGGTAATACATACATCTCGGACCACATACAAAACACAGGCAGGTAATACATACATCTAGGACCACATACAACACACAAGCAGGTAATACATACATCTAGGACCACATACAACACATAATCAGGTAATACACACATCTAGGACCACATACAACACACAAGCAGGTAATACATACATCTAGGACCACATACAACACAAAAACAGGTAATATATACATCTAGGACCACATACAACACATAACCAGCAAGCACATACATCTAGGACCACATACAACACATAACCAGGTAGCACATACATCTAGGACCACATACAACACAGACACAGGTAATACATACATCTAGGACCAGATACAACACATAACCAGGTAATACATACATCTAGGACCACATACAACACACAAGCAGGTAATACATACATCTAGGAACACATACAACACATAACCAGGTAATATATACATCTAGGACTACATACAACACACAAGCAGGTAATACATACATCTAGGACCACATAGAACACACAACCCGGTAATACATACATCTAGGACCACATACAACACACAGGCAGGTAATACACACATCTAGGATCACATACAACACATAACCAGGTAATACATACATCCAGGACCACATAGAACACACAAGCAGGTAATACATACATCTAGGACCGCATACAACACATAACCAGGTAGCACATACATCTAGGACCACATACAACACACAAGCAGGTAATACATACATCTAGGACCACATACAACACATAACCAGGTAATACATACATCTAGAACCACATACAACACACAAGCAGGTAATACATACATCCAGGACCACATACAACACACCAGCAGGTAATACATACATCTAGGACTACATAGAACACACAAGCAAGTAATACACACATCTAGGACCACATATAACATACAAGCAGGTAATAACACATCTAGGACCACATACAACACATAACCAGGTAATACATACATCTAGGACCACATACAACACATAACCAAGTAATACATACATCTAGGACCACATACAACACACAAGCAGGTAATACATACATCTAGGACTACATACACCACATAACCACGTAATACACACATCTAGGACTACATACAACACATAACCAGGTAATACATACATCTAGCACCACATACAACACATAACCAGGTAATACATGCATCTAGGACCACGTACAACACAGAAACAGGTAATACATACATCTAGGACCACATACAACACATAACCAGGTAATACATACATCTAGGACTACATAGAACACACAACCAGGTAATACATACATCTAGGACCACATACAACACACAAGCAGGTAATACACACAACTAGGACCATATACAACACAGCAGTAGGTAATACATACATCTACGACCACATACAACAAAGAAGCAGGTAATACATACATCTAGGACCACATACAACACACAAGCAGGTAATACACACATCTATGACAATATACAACACATAACCAGGTAATACACACATCTAGGACTACATACAACACACAAGCAGGTAATACACACATCTAGGACCACATACAACACACAAGCAGGTAATACACACATCTATGACAATATACAACACATAACCAGGTAATACACACATCTAGGACTACATACAACACACAAGCAGGTAATACACACATCTAGGACCACATACAACACACAAGCACGTAATAAATACACCTAAGACTACATACAGCACACAAGCAGGTAATACATACATCTAGGACTACATACAACACACAAGGCAAGCAGGTAATACATACATCTAGGACTACATACAACACACAAGCAGGTAATACATACATCTAGGACCACATACAACACACAGGCAGGTAATACATAGATCTAGGACTACATACAACACACAAGGCAAGCAGGTAATACATACATCTAGGACTACATACAACACACAAGCACGTAATAAATACACCTAAGACTACATACAACACACAAGCAGGTAATACATACATCTAGGACTACATACAACACACAAGGCAAGCAGGTAATACATACATCTAGGACTACATACAACACACAAGCAGGGAATACATACATCTAGGACTACATACAACACACAAGCAGGGAATACATACATCTAGGACTACATACAACACACAAGCAGGTAATACACACATCTAGGACAATATAGAACACAGCAGTAGGTAATACATAGATCTAGGACCACATACAACAAAGAAGCAGGTAATACACACATCTAGGACTACATACAACACATAACCAGGTAGTGTATACATCTAGAACGACATACAACACACAAGCAGGTAATACACACATCTATGACAATATACAACACATAACCAGGTAATACACACATCTAGGACTACATACAACACACAAGCAGGTAATACACACATCTAGGACCACATACAGCACACAAGCACGTAATAAATACACCTAAGACTACATACAACACACAAGCAGGTAATACATACATCTAGGACTACATACAACACACAAGGCAAGCAGGTAATACATACATCTAGGACTACATACAACACAGAAGCAGGTAATACATACATCTAGGACCACATACAACACACAGGCAGGTAATACATACATCTAGGACCACATACATCACACAAGCAGGTAATACATACATCTAGGACCACATACAACACATAACCAGGTAGTACATACATCTAGGATTACATACAACACACAAGGCAAGCAGGTAATACATACATCTAGGACTACATACAACACACAAGCAGGTAATACATACATCTAGGACCACATACAACACACAGGCAGGTAATACACACATCTAGGACCACATACAACACACAAGCAGGTAAAACATACATCTAGGACGACATACAACACACAAGCAGGGAATACTTACATCTAGGACTACATACAACACACAAGCAGGTAATACATACATCTAGGACCACATACAACACACAGGCAGGTAATACATAGATCTAGGACTACATACAACACACAAGGCAAGCAGGTAATACATACATCTAGGACTACATACAACACACAAGCACGTAATAAATACACCTAAGACTACATACAACACACAAGCAGGTAATACATACATCTAGGACTACATATAACACACAAGGCAAGCAGGTAATACATACATCTAGGACTACATACAACACACAAGCAGGGAATACATACATCTAGGACTACATACAACAAACAAGCAGGGAATACATACATCTAGGACTACATACAACACACAAGCAGGTAATACATACATCTAGGAACACATACCACACACAGGCAGGTAATACATAGATCTAGGACCACATACAACACACAGGCAGGTAATACATACATCTAGGACGACATACAACACACAGGCAGGTAATACATACATCCAGGACTACATACAACACACAGGCAGGTAATACATTCATCTAGGACTACATACAACACATAGGCAGGTAATACATAGATCTAGGACTACATACAACACACAAGCAGGTAATACATACATCTAGGACCCCATACAACACACAAGCAGGTAATACATACATCTAGGACCAAATACAACACACAAGCAGGTAATACATACATCTAGGACCACATACAACACATAACCAGGTAATACATACATCTAGAAACACATACAACACACAGGCAGGTAACACATACATCCAGGACCACATACAACACATAACCAGGTAATAGATACATCTAGGACCACATACAACACATAACCAGGTAATACATACATCTAGGACCACATACAACACACAAGCAGGTAATACATACATCTAGGACCACATACAACACACCAGTAGGTAATACATACATCTAGGACCACATACAACACACAGGCAGGTAATACATACATCTAGGAACACATACAACACACCAGTAGGTAATACATACATCTAGGACTACATACAACACACAAGCAGGTAATACATACATCTAGGACCACATACAACACACAAGCAGGTAATACATACATCTAGGACCAAATACAACACACAAGCAGGTAATACATACATCTAGGACCACATACAACACATAACCAGGTAATACATACATCAAGGACTACATACAACACACAGGCAGGTAATACATACATCCAGGACCACATACAACACATAATCAGGTAATACACACATCTAGGACCACATACAACACACAAGCAGGTAATACATACATCTAGGACCACATACAACACAAAAACAGGTAATATATACATCTAGGACCACATACAACACATAACCAGCTAGCACATACATCTAGGACCACATACAACACAGAGACAGGTAATACATATATCTAGGACCAGATACAACACATAACCAGGTAATACATACATCTAGGACCACATACAACACATAACCAGGTAATACATACATCTAGGACCACATACAACACACAAGCAGGTAATACACACATCTAGGACCATATAGAACACAGCAGTAAGTAATACATACATCTAGGACCACATACAACAAAGAAGCAGGTAATACACACATCTAGGACTACATACAACACATAACCAGGTAGTATATACATCTAGGACTACATACAACACACAAGCAAGTAATACACACATCTAGGACTACATACAACACACAAGCAGGTAATACACACATCTAGGACAACATACAACACACAAGCACGTAATAAATACACCTAAGACTACATACAGCACACAAGCAGGTAATACATACATCTAGGACCACATACAACACACAGGCAGGTAATACACACATCTAGGACCACATACAACACACAAGCAGGTAATACATACATCTAGGACTACATACAACACACAAGGCAAGCAGGTAATACATACATCTAGGACTACATACAACACACAAGGCAAGCTGGTAATACATACATCTAGGACTACATACAACACACAAGCAGGTAATACATACATCTAGGACCACATACAACACACAGGCAGGTAATACACACATCTAGGACCACATACAACACACAAGCAGGTAATACATACATCTAGGACTACATACAACACACAAGCAGGGAATACATACATCTAGGACTACATACAACACACAAGCAGGTAATACATACATCTAGGACCACATACAACACACAGGCAGGTAATACATAGATCTAGGACTACATACAACACACAAGGCAAGCAGGTAATACATACATCTAGGACTACATACAACACACAAGCAGGGAATACAAACATCTAGGACTACATACAACACACAAGCAGGGAATACTTACATCTAGGACTACATACAACACACAAGCAGGTAATACACACATCTAGGACAATATAGAACACAGCAGTAGGTAATACATAGATCTAGGACCACATACAACAAAGAAGCAGGTAATACACACATCTAGGACTACATACAACACATAACCAGGTAGTGTATACATCTAGGACGACATACAACACTACAAGCAGGTAATACACACATCTATGACAATATACAACACATAACCAGGTAATACACACATCTAGGACTACATACAACACACAAGCAGGTAATACACACATCTAGGACCACATACAGCACACAAGCACGTAATAAATACACCTAAGACTACATACAACACACAAGCAGGTAATACATACATCTAGGACTACATACAACACACAAGGCAAGCAGGTAATACATACATCTAGGACTACATACAACACACAAGCAGGTAATACATACATCTAGGACCACATACAACACACAGGCAGGTAATACACACATCTAGGACCTCATACAACACACAAGCAGGTAATACATACATCTAGGACCACATACAACACACAAGCAGGTAATACATACATCTAGGACTACATACAACACACAAGCAGGGAATACATACATCTAGGACTACATACAACACACAAGCAGGTAATACATACATCTAGGACCAGATACAACACACAGGCAGGTAATACATAGATCTAGGACCACATACAACACACAGGCAGGTAATACATACATCTAGGACTACATACAACACACAGGCAGTTAATACATAGATCTAGGACTACATACAACACACAAGCAGGTAATACATACATCTAGGACCACATACAACACACAAGCAGGTAATACATACATCTAGGACCAAATACAACACACAAGCAGGTAATACATACATCTAGGACCACATACAACACATAACCAGGTAATACATACATCTAGAAACACATACAACACACAGGCAGGTAATACATACATCCAGGACCACATACAACACATAACCAGGTAATAGATACATCTAGGACCACATACAACACATAACCAGGTAATACATACATCTTGGACCACATACAACACACAAGCAGGTAATACATACATCTAGGACCACATACAACACACTAGTAGGTAATACATACATCTAGGACCACATACAACACACAGGCAGGTAATACATACATCTAGGACCACAAACAACACACCAGTAGGTAATACATACATCTAGGACCACATACAACACATAAGCAAGTAATACATACATCTAGGACCACATACAACACACAAGCAGGGAATACACACATCTAGGACCATATACAACACACAAGCAGGTAATACACACATCTAAGGCCACATACAACACAGAAGCAGGTAATACACACATCTATGACTACATACAACACACAAGCAGGTAATACATACATATAGGAACACATACAACACACAAGCAGGTAATACATAATCTAGGACTACATACATCAGATAACCAGGTAATACACACATCTAGGGCCACATACAACACACAAGCAGATAATACACACATCTAGGGCCACATACAACACACAAGCAGGTAATACACACATCTAGGACTACATACAACACACAAGCAGGTAATACATACATCAAGGACTACATACAACACACAAGCAGGTAATACATACATCTAGGACCACATACAACACATCAGCAGGAAATACATACATCTAGGACTACATACAACACACAAGCAGGTAATACACACATATAGGAACACATACAACACACAAGCAGGTAATACATAATCTAGGACACACAAGCAGGTAATACACACATCTAGGACCACATACAACACATAACCAAGTAATACATACATCTATGACTACGTACAACACATAACCAGGTAATACATACATCTAGGACTACATAGAACACACAAGCAAGTAATACACA
Organism: Eledone cirrhosa; assembly: GCA_964016885.1. Taxonomy (NCBI): domain Eukaryota; kingdom Metazoa; phylum Mollusca; class Cephalopoda; order Octopoda; family Eledonidae; genus Eledone; species Eledone cirrhosa. Next base: position 9,454,163 of record OZ024744.1, on the reverse strand, counting down.
CATCTAGGACCACATATAACATACAAGCAGGTAATAACACATCTAGGACCACATACAACACATAACCAGGTAATACATACATCTAGGACTACATACAACACACAAGCAGGTAATACACACATCTAGGACCACATACAACAACAGACAGGTTATAACAACATCTAGGACCACATACAACACATAACCAAGTAATACATACATCTAGGACTACATAGAACACACAACCAGGTAATACATATATCTAGGACCACATACAACACACAAGCAGGTAATACATACATCTAGGACTACATACAACACATAACCAGGTAATACATACATCTAGGACTACATAGAACACACAACCAGGTAATACATATATCTAGGACCACATACAACACACAAGCAGGTAATACATACATCTAGGACCACATACAACACATAACCAGGTAGTACATACATCGAGGACTACATACAACACATAACCAGGTAATACATACATCTAGGACCACATACAACACATAACCAGGTAATACATACATCTAGAACCACATACAACACACAAGCAGGTAATACATACATCCAGGACCACATACAACACACCAGCAGGTAATACATACATCTAGGACTACATAGAACACACAAGCAAGTAATACACACATCTAGGACCACATATAACATACAAGCAGGTAATAACACATCTAGGACCACATACAACACATAACAAGGTAATACATACATCTAGGACCACATACAACACACAGGCTGGTAATACATACATCTAGGACCACATACAACACACAAGCAGGTAATACATACATCTAGAACCACATACAACACATAACCAGGTTGTACATACATCTAGGATTACATACAACACATAACCAGGTAATACACACATCTAGGACCACATACATCACACAAGCAGGTAATACATACATCCAGGACCATATACAACACACAAGCAGGTAATACACACATCTAGGACCACATACAACACACAGGCAGGTAATACACACATCTAGGACCACATACAACACATAACCAGGTAATACATACATCTAGGACTACATACAACACATAACCAGGTAATACATACATCTAGGACCACATACAACACACAGGCAGGTAATACATACATCTAGGACTACATACAACACACAGGCAGGTAATACATACATCTAGGACCACATACAACACATAACCAGGTAATACATTCATCTAGGACCACATACAACACACAGGCAGGTAATACATACATCTAGGACCACATACAACACACAAGCAGGTAATACATACATCTAGGACCACATACAACACATAACCAGGTAATACATACATCTAGGACCACATACAACACACAAGCAGGTAATACATACATCTAGGACCACATACAACACATAATCAGGTAATACACACATCTAGGACCACATACAACACACAAGCAGGTAATACATACATCTAGGACCACATACAACACAAAAACAGGTAATATAAACATCTAGGACCACATACAACACATAACCAGCTAGCACATACATCTAGGACCACATACAACACATAACCAGGTAGCACATACATCTAGGACCGCATACTACATAGAGACAGGTAATACATATATCTAGGACCAGATACAACACATAACCAGGTAATACATACATCTAGGACCACATACAACACATAACCACGTAATACATACATCTAGGACCACATACAACACACAAGCAGGTAATACATACATCTAGGACCACATACAACACATAACCAGGTAATACATACATCTAGGACTACATACAACACACAAGCAGGTAATACATACATCTAGGACCACATAGAACACACAACCAGGTAATAAATACATCTAGGACCACATACAACACACAGGCAGGTAATACACACATCTAGGACCACATACAACACATAACCAGGTAATACATACATCCAGGACCACATAGAACACACAAGCAGGTAATACATACATCTAGGACCACATACAACACATAACCAGGTAGCACATACATCTATGACCACATACAACACACAAGCAGGTAATACATACATCTAGGACCACATACAACACACAACCAGGTAATACACACATCTAGGACCACATACAACACATAACCAGGTGATACATACATCTAGGACTACATACAACACATAACCAGGTAATACATACATCTAGGACCACATACAACACACCAGTAGGTAATACATACATCTAGGACCACATACAACACACAGGCAGGTAATACATGCATCTTGGACCACATACAACACATAAGCAGGTAATACATACATCTAGGACCACATTCAACACACAAGCAGGGAATAAACACATCTAGGACCACATACAACACACAAGCAGGTAATACACACATCTAAGGCCACATACAACACATAACCAGGTAATACACACATCTAGGGCCACATACAACACACAAGCAGGTAATACACACATCTAGGGCCACATACAACACACAAGCAGGTAATACACACATCTAGGACTACATACAACACACAAGCAGGTAATACATACATCAAGGACTACATACAACACATAAGCAGGTAATACATACATCTAGGACCACATTCAACACACAAGCAGGGAATAAACACATCTAGGACCACATACAACACACAAGCAGGTAATACACACATCTAAGGCCACATACAACACATAACCAGGTAATACACACATCTAGGGCCACATACAACACACAAGCAGGTAATACACACATCTAGGGCCACATACAACACACAAGCAGGTAATACACACATCTAGGACTACATACAACACACAAGCAGGTAATACATACATCAAGGACTACATACAACACACAAGCAGGTAATACATACATCTAGGACCACATACAACACACAAGCAGGTAATACATACATCTAGGACTACATAAAACACACAAGCAGGTAATACACACATATAGGAACACATACAACACATAAGCAGGTAATACATAATCTAGGACACACAAGCAGGTAATACACACATCTAGGACCACATACAACACATAACCAAGTAATAGATACATCTATGACTACATACAACACATAACCAGGTAATACATACATCTAGGACTACATAGAACACACAAGCAAGTAATACACACATCTAGGACCACATATAACATACAAGCAGGTAATAACACATCTAGGACCACATACAACACATAACCAGGTAATACATACATCTAGGACCTCATACAACACACAAGCAGGTAATACACACATCTAGGACCACATACAACAACAGACAGGTTATAACAACATCTAGGACCACATACAACACATAACCAAGTAATACATACATCTAGGACCACATACAACACACAAGCAGGTAATACATACATCTAGGACTACATACACCACATAACCAGGTAATACACACATCTAGTACTACATACAACACATAACCAGGTAATACATACATCTAGGACTACATAGAACACATAACCAGGTAATACATACATCTAGGACCACATACAACACACAAGCAGGTAATACATACATCTAGGACCACATACAACACATAACCAGGTAGTACATACATCTAGGATTACATACAACACATAACCAGGTAATACATACATCTAGGACCACATACAACACATAACCAGGTAATACATACATCTAGAACCACATACAACACACAAGCAGGTAATACATAATCCAGGACCACATACAACACACCAGCAGGTAATACATACATCTAGGACTACATAGAACACACAAGCAAGTAATACACACATCTAGGACCACATAAGACATACAAGCAGGTAATAACACATCTAGGACCACATACAACACATAACCAGGTAATACATACATCTCGGACCACATACAAAACACAGGCAGGTAATACATACATCTAGGACCACATACAACACACAAGCAGGTAATACATACATCTAGGACCACATACAACACATAATCAGGTAATACACACATCTAGGACCACATACAACACACAAGCAGGTAATACATACATCTAGGACCACATACAACACAAAAACAGGTAATATATACATCTAGGACCACATACAACACATAACCAGCAAGCACATACATCTAGGACCACATACAACACATAACCAGGTAGCACATACATCTAGGACCACATACAACACAGACACAGGTAATACATACATCTAGGACCAGATACAACACATAACCAGGTAATACATACATCTAGGACCACATACAACACACAAGCAGGTAATACATACATCTAGGAACACATACAACACATAACCAGGTAATATATACATCTAGGACTACATACAACACACAAGCAGGTAATACATACATCTAGGACCACATAGAACACACAACCAGGTAATACATACATCTAGGACCACATACAACACACAGGCAGGTAATACACACATCTAGGATCACATACAACACATAACCAGGTAATACATACATCCAGGACCACATAGAACACACAAGCAGGTAATACATACATCTAGGACCGCATACAACACATAACCAGGTAGCACATACATCTAGGACCACATACAACACACAAGCAGGTAATACATACATCTAGGACCACATACAACATATAACCAGGTAATACATACATCTAGAACCACATACAACACACAAGCAGGTAATACATACATCCAGGACCACATACAACACACCAGCAGGTAATACATACATCTAGGACTACATAGAACACACAAGCAAGTAATACACACATCTAGGACCACATATAACATACAAGCAGGTAATAACACATCTAGGACCACATACAACACATAACCAGGTAATACATACATCTAGGACCACATACAACACATAACCAAGTAATACATACATCTAGGACCACATACAACACACAAGCAGGTAATACATACATCTAGGACTACATACACCACATAACCACGTAATACACACATCTAGGACTACATACAACACATAACCAGGTAATACATACATCTAGCACCACATACAACACATAACCAGGTAATACATGCATCTAGGACCACGTACAACACAGAAACAGGTAATACATACATCTAGGACCACATACAACACATAACCAGGTAATACATACATCTAGGACTACATAGAACACACAACCAGGTAATACATACATCTAGGACCACATACAACACACAAGCAGGTAATACACACAACTAGGACCATATACAACACAGCAGTAGGTAATACATACATCTACGACCACATACAACAAAGAAGCAGGTAATACATACATCTAGGACCACATACAACACACAAGCAGGTAATACACACATCTATGACAATATACAACACATAACCAGGTAATACACACATCTAGGACTACATACAACACACAAGCAGGTAATACACACATCTAGGACCACATACAACACACAAGCAGGTAATACACACATCTATGACAATATACAACACATAACCAGGTAATACACACATCTAGGACAACATACAACACACAAGCAGGTAATACACACATCTAGGACCACATACAACACACAAGCACGTAATAAATACACCTAAGACTACATACAGCACACAAGCAGGTAATACATACATCTAGGACTACATACAACACACAAGGCAAGCAGGTAATACATACATCTAGGACTACATACAACACACAAGCAGGTAATACATACATCTAGGACCACATACAACACACAGGCAGGTAATACATACATCTAGGACTACATACAACACACAAGGCAAGCAGGTAATACATACATCTAGGACTACATACAACACACAAGCACGTAATAAATACACCTAAGACTACATACAACACACAAGCAGGTAATACATACATCTAGGACTACATACAACACACAAGGCAAGCAGGTAATACATACATCTAGGACTACATACAACACACAAGCAGGGAATACATACATCTAGGACTACATACAACACACAAGCAGGGAATACATACATCTAGGACTACATACAACACACAAGCAGGTAATACACACATCTAGGACAATATAGAACACAGCAGTAGGTAATACATAGATCTAGGACCACATACAACAAAGAAGCAGGTAATACACACATCTAGGACTACATACAACACATAACCAGGTAGTGTATACATCTAGAACGACATACAGCACACAAGCAGGTAATACACACATCTATGACAATATACAACACATAACCAGGTAATACACACATCTAGGACTACATACAACACACAAGCAGGTAATACACACATCTAGGACCACATACAGCACACAAGCACGTAATAAATACACCTAAGACTACATACAACACACAAGCAGGTAATACATACATCTAGGACTACATACAACACACAAGGCAAGCAGGTAATACATACATCTAGGACTACATACAACACAGAAGCAGGTAATACATACATCTAGGACCACATACAACACACAGGCAGGTAATACATACATCTAGGACCACATACATCACACAAGCAGGTAATACATACATCTAGGACCACATACAACACATAACCAGGTAGTACATACATCTAGGATTACATACAACACACAAGGCAAGCAGGTAATACATACATCTAGGACTACATACAACACACAAGCAGGTAATACATACATCTAGGACCACATACAACACACAGGCAGGTAATACACACATCTAGGACCACATACAACACACAAGCAGGTAAAACATACATCTAGGACGACATACAACACACAAGCAGGGAATACTTACATCTAGGACTACAAACAACACACAAGCAGGTAATACATACATCTAGGACCACATACAACACACAGGCAGGTAATACATAGATCTAGGACTACATACAACACACAAGGCAAGCAGGTAATACATACATCTAGGACTACATACAACACACAAGCACGTAATAAATACACCTAAGACTACATACAACACACAAGCAGGTAATACATACATCTAGGACTACATATAACACACAAGGCAAGCAGGTAATACATACATCTAGGACTACATACAACACACAAGCAGGGAATACATACATCTAGGACTACATACAACAAACAAGCAGGGAATACATACATCTAGGACTACATACAACACACAAGCAGGTAATACATACATCTAGGAACACATACCACACACAGGCAGGTAATACATAGATCTAGGACCACATACAACACACAGGCAGGTAATACATACATCTAGGACGACATACAACACACAGGCAGGTAATACATACATCCAGGACTACATACAACACACAGGCAGGTAATACATTCATCTAGGACTACATACAACACATAGGCAGGTAATACATAGATCTAGGACTACATACAACACACAAGCAGGTAATACATACATCTAGGACCCCATACAACACACAAGCAGGTAATACATACATCTAGGACCAAATACAACACACAAGCAGGTAATACATACATCTAGGACCACATACAACACATAACCAGGTAATACATACATCTAGAAACACATACAACACACAGGCAGGTAACACATACATCCAGGACCACATACAACACATAACCAGGTAATAGATACATCTAGGACCACATACAACACATAACCAGGTAATACATACATCTAGGACCACATACAACACACAAGCAGGTAATACATACATCTAGGACCACATACAACACACCAGTAGGTAATACATACATCTAGGACCACATACAACACACAGGCAGGTAATACATACATCTAGGAACACATACAACACACCAGTAGGTAATACATACATCTAGGACCACATACAACACACAAGCAGGTAATACACACATCTAGGACCACATACAACACACCAGTAGGTAATACATACATCTAGGACCACATACAACACACAGGCAGGTAATACATACATCTTGGACCACATACAACACATAAACAGGTAATACATACATCTAGGACCACATACAACACACAAGCAGGGAATACACACATCTAGGACCACATAACACACACAAGCAGTTAATACACACATCTAAGGCCACATACAACACAGAAGCAGGTAATACACACATCTAGGACTACATACAACACACAAGCAGGTAATATATACATCTAGGACTATATACAACATACAAGCAGGTAATACACACATCTAGGACTACATACAACACATAACCAGGTAATACACACATCTAGGGCCACATACAACACACAAGCAGGTAATACACACATCTAGGACTACATACAACACACAAGCAGGTTATACATACATCAAGGACTACATACAACACACAAGCAGGTAATACATACATCTAGGACCACATACAACACACAAGCAGGTAATACATACATCAAGGACTACATACAACACACAAGCAGGTAATACACACATATAGGAACACATACAACACACAAGCAGGTAATACATAATCTAGGACACACAAGCAGGTAATACACACATCTAGGACCACATACAACACATAACCAAGTAATACATACATCTATGACTACATACAACACATAACCAGGTAATACATACATCTAGGACTACATAGAACACACAAGCAAGTAATACACACATCTAGGACCACATATAACATACGAGCAGGTAATAACACATTTAGGACCACATACAACACATAACCAGGTAATACATACATCTAGGACCACATACAACACACAAGCAGGTAATACACACATCTAGGACCACATACAACAACAGACAGGTTATAACAACATCTAGGACCACATACAACACATAACCAAGTAATACATACATCTAGGACCTCATACAACACACAAGCAGGTAATACATACATCTAGGACTACATACGCCACATAACCAGGTAATACACACATCTAGGACTACATACAACACATAACCAGGTAATACATACATCTAGGACTACATAGAACACACAACCAGGTAATACATACATCTAGGACCACATACAACACACAAGCAGGTAATACATACATCTAGGACCACATACAACACATAACCAGGTAGTACATACATCTAGGACTACATACAACACATAACCAGGTAATACATACATCTAGGACCACATACAACACATAACCAGGTAATACATACATCTAGAACCACATACAACACACAAGCAGGTAATACATACATCCAGGACCACATACAACACACCAGCAGGTAATACATACATCTAGGACTACATAGAACACACAAGCAAGTAATACACACATCTAGGACCACATGAAACATACAAGCAGGTAATAACACATCTAGGACCACATACAACACATAACCAGGTAATACATACATCTAGGACCACATACAACACACAGGCTGGTAATACATACATCTAGGACCACATACAACACATAACCAGGTAATACATACATCTAGGACCACGTACAACACAGAAACAGGTAATACATACATCTAGGACCACATACAACAACAGGCAGGTTATAACAACATCTAGGACCACATACAACACATAACCAAGTAATACATACATCTAGGACCACATACGACACACAAGCAGGTAATACATACATCTAGGACTACATACAACACACAAGCACGTAATAAATACACCTAAGACTACATACAACACACAAGCAGGTAATACATACATCTAGGACTACATATAACACACAAGGCAAGCAGGTAATACATACATCTAGGACTACATACAACACACAAGCAGGGAATGCATACATCTAGGACTACATACAACACACAAGCAGGGAATACATACATCTAGGACTACATACAACACACAAGCAGGTAATACATACATCTAGGAACACATACAACACACAGGCAGGTAATACATAGATCTAGGACCACATACAACACACAGGCAGGTAATACATACATCTAGGACGACATACAACACACAGGCAGGTAATACATACATCCAGGACTACATACAACACACAGGCAGGTAATACATTCATCTAGGACTACATAGAACACATAGGCAGGTAATACATAGATCTAGGACTACATACAACACACAAGCAGGTAATACATACATCTAGGACCACATACAACATACAAGCAGGTAATACATACATCTAGGACCAAATACAACACACAAGCAGGTAATACATACATCTAGGACCACATACAACACATAACCAGGTAATAGATACATCTAGGACCACATACAACTCATAACCAGGTAATACATACATCTAGGACCACATACAACACACAAGCAGGTAATACATACATCTAGGACCACATACAACACACCAGTAGGTAATACATACATCTAGGACCACATACAACACACAGGCAGGTAATACATACATCTAGGAACACATACAACACACCAGTAGGTAATACATACATCTAGGACCACATACAACACACAAGCAGGTAATACACACATCTAGGACCACATACAACACACCAGTAGGTAATACATACATCTAGGACCACATACAACACACAGGCAGGTAATACATACATCTTGGACCACATACAACACATAAGCAGGTAATACATACATCTAGGACCACATACAACACACAAGCAGGGAATACACACATCTAGGACCATATACAACACACAAGCAGGTAATACACACATCTAAGGCCACATACAACACAGAAGCAGGTAATACACACATCTAGGACAACATACAACACACAAGCAGGTAATACATACATCTAGGACTATATACAACATACAAGCAGGTAATACACACATCTAGGACTACATACAACACATAACCAGTTAATACACACATCTAGGGCCACATACAACACACAAGCAGATAATACACACATCTAGGGCCACATACAACACACAAGCAGGTAATACACACATCTAGGACTACATACAACACACAAGCAGGTAATACATACATCAAGGACTACATACAACACACAAGCAGGTAATACATACATCTAGGACCACATACAACACACCAGCAGGAAATACATACATCTAGGACTACATACAACACACAAGCAGGTAATACACACATATAGGAACACATACAACACACAAGCAGGTAATACATAATCTAGGACACACAAGCAGGTAATACACACATCTAGGACCACATATCACACATAACCAAGTAATACATACATCTATGACTACTTACAACACATAACCAGGTAATACATACATCTAGGACTACATAGAACACACAAGCAAGTAATACACACATCTAGGACCACATATAACATACAAGCAGGTAATAACACATCTAAGACCACATACAACACTTAACCAGGTAATACATACATCTAGGACTACATACAACACACAAGCAGGTAATACACACATCTAGGACCACATACAACAACAGACAGGTTATAAGAACATCTAGGACCACATACAACACATAACCAAGTAATACATACATCTAGGACCACATACAACACACAAGCAGGTAATACATACATCTAGGACTACATACAACACATAACCAGGTAATACATACATCTAGGACTACATAGAACACACAACCAGGTAATACATATATCTAGGACCACATACAACACACACGCAGGTAATACATACATCTAGGACCACATACAACACATAACCAGGTAGTACATACATCTAGGACTACATACAACACATAACCAGGTAATACATACATCTAGGACCACATACAACACATAACCAGGTAATACATACATCTAGAACCACATACAACACACAAGCAGGTAATACATACATCCAGGACCACATACAACACACCAGCAGGTAATACATACATCTAGGACTACATAGAACACACAAGCAAGTAATACACACGTCTAGGACCACATATAACATACAAGCAGGTAATAACACATCTAGGTCCACATACAACACATAACCAGGTAATACATACATCTAGGACCACATACAACACACAGGCTGGTAATACATACATCTAGGACCACATACAACACATAACCAGGTAATACATACATCTAGGACTACATACAACACACAGGCAGGTAATACACACTTCTAGGACCACATACAACAACAGGCAGGTTATAACAAAATCTAGGACCACATACAACACATAACCAAGTAATACATACATCTAGGACCACATACAACACACAAGCAGGTAATACATACATCTAGGACTACATACACCACAGAACCACGTAATACACACATCTAGGACTACATACAACACATAACCAGGTAATACATACCTCTAGCACCACATACAACACATAACCAGGTAATACATGCATCTAGGACCACGTACAACACAGAAACAGTTAATACATACATCTAGGACCACATACAACACATAACCAGGTAATAAATACATCTTTGACTACATAGAACACACAACCAGGTAATACATACATCTAGGACCACATACAACACACAAGCAGGTAATACACACATCTAGGACCATATACAACACAGCAGTAGGTAATACATACATCTAGGACCACATACAACAAAGAAGCAGGTAATACACACATCTAGGACAACATACAACACATAACCAGGTAGTATATACATCTAGGACTAGATACAACACACCAGCAAGTAATACACACATCTAGGACCACATACAACACACAAGCAGGTAATACACACATCTATGACAATATACAACACATAACCAGGTAATACACACATCTAGGACTACATACAACACACAAGCAGGTAATACACACATCTAGGACCACATACAACACACAAGCACGTAATAAATACACACCTAAGACTACATACAACACACAAGCAGGTAATACATACATCTAGGACTACATACAACACACAAGGCAAGCAGGTAATGCATACATCTAGGACTACATACAACACACAAGCAGGTAATACATACATCTAGGACCACATACAACACACAGGCAGGTAATACACACATCTAGGACCACATACAACACACAAGCAGGTAATACGTACATCTAGGACTACATACAACACACAAGCAGGGAATACATACATCTAGGACTACATAAAACACACAAGCAGGTAATACATACATCTAGGACCACATACAACACACAGGCAGGTAATACATAGATCTAGGACTACATACAACACACAAGGCAAGCAGGTAATACATACATCTAGGACTACATACAACACACAAGCACGTAATAAATACACCTAAGACTACATACAACACACAAGCAGGTAATACATACATCAAGGACTACATACAACACACAAGCAGGTAATATATACATCTAGGACCACATACAACACACCAGCAGGAAATACATACATCTAGGACTACATACAACACACAAGCAGGTAATACACACATATAGGAACACATACAACACACAAGCAGGTAATACATAATCTAGGACACACAAGCAGGTAATACACACATCTAGGACCACATACAACACATAACCAAGTAATACATACATCTATGACTACATACAACACATAACCAGGTAATACATACATCTAGGACTACATAGAACACACAAGCAAGTAATACACACATCTAGGACCACATATAACATACAAGCAGGTAATAACACATCTAAGACCAGATACAACACATAACCAGGTAATACATACATCTAGGACTACATACAACATACAAGCAGGTAATACACACATCTAGGACCACATACAACAACAGACAGGTTATAACAACATCTAGGACCACATACAACACATAACCAAGTAATACATACATCTAGGACCACATACAACACACAAGCAGGTAATACATACATCTAGGACTACATACAACACATAACCAGGTAATACATACATCTAGGACTACATAGAACACACAACCAGGTAATACATATATCTAGGACCACATACAACACACAAGCAGGTAATACATACATCTAGGACCACATACAACACACAGGCAGGTAATACATAGATCTAGGACTACATACAACACACAAGGCAAGCAGGTAATACATACATCTAGGACTACATACAACACACAAGCACGTAATAAATACACCTAAGACTACATACAACACACAAGCAGGTAATACATACATCTAGGACTACATACAACACACAAGGCAAGCAGGTAATACATACGTCTAGGACTACATACAACACACAAGCAGGGAATACATACATCTAGGATTACATACAACACACAAGCAGGGAATACATACATCTAGGACTACATACAACACACAAGCAGGTAATACATACATCTCGGACCACATACAACACACAGGCAGGTAATACATACATCTGGGACCACATACAACACACAGGCAGGTAATACATACATCTAGGACGACATACAACACACAGGCAGGTAATACATACATCCAGGACTACATACAACACACAGGCAGGTAATACATTCATCTAGGACTACATACAACACACAGGCAGGTAATACATTGATCTAGGACTACATACAACACACAAGCAGGTAATACATACATCTAGGACCACATACAACACACAAGCAGGTAATACATACATCTAGGACCAAATACAACACACAAGCAGGTAATACATACATCTAGAACCACATACAACACATGACCAGGTAATACACACATCTAGGACCACATATAACATACAAGCAGGTAATAACACATCTAGGACCACATACAACACATAACCAGGAAATACATACATCTAGGACCACATACAGGCAGGTAATACATTGATCTAGGACTACATACAACACACAAGCAGGTAATACATACATCTAGGACCACATACAACACACAAGCAGGTAATAGACACATCTAGGACCACATACAACACACCAGTAGATAATACATACATCTAGGACCACATACAACACACTGGCAGGTAATAATACATGTTGGACCACATACAACACATAAGCAGGTAATACATACATCTAGGGCCACATACAACACACAAGCAGGTAATACACACATCTAGGGCCACATACAACACACAAGCAGGTAATACACACATCTAGGGCCACATACAACACACAAGCAGGTAATACACACATCTAGGACTACATACAACACACAAGCAGGTAATACATACATCAAGGACTACATAAAACACACAAGCAGGTAATACATACATCTAGGACCACATACAACACACAGGCAGGTAATACATACATCTAGCACTACATAGAACACACAAGCAAGTAATACACACATCTAGGACCACATATAACATACAAGCAGGTAATAACACATCTAGGACCACATACAACACATAACCAGGAAATACATACATCTAGGACCACATACAACACACAAGCAGTTAATACACACATCTAGGACCACATACAACAGCAGGCAGGTTATAACAACATCTAGGACCACATACAACACATAACAAAGTAATACATACATCTAGGACCACTTACAACACACAAGCAGGTAATACATACATCTAGGACTACATACACCACATAATCAGGTAATACACAGATCTAGGACTACGTACAACACATAACCAGGTAATACATACATCTAGGACCACATACAACACACAAGCAGGTAATACATACATCTAGGACCACATACAACACATAACCAGGTAGTACATACATCTAGGACTACATACAACACATAACCAGGTAATACATACATCTAGGACCACACACAACACATAACCAGGTAATACATACATCTAGAACCACATACAACACACAAGCAGGTAATACATACACCCAGGACCACATACAACACACCGGCAGGTAATACATACATCTAGGACTACATAGAACACACAAGCAAGTAATACACACATCTAGGACCAAATATAACATACAAGCAGGTAATAACATATCTAGGACCACATACAACACATAACCAGGTAATACATACATCTAGGACCACATACAACACACAGGCTGGTAATACATACATCTAGGACCACATACAACACATAACCAGGTAATACATACATCTAGGACTACATACAACACACAGGCTGGTAATACACACATCTAGGATCACATACAACAACAGGCAGGTTATAACAACATCTAGGACCACATACAACACATAACCAAGTAATACATACATCTAGGACCACATACAAGACACAGGCAGGTAATACATACATCTAGGACCACATACAACACACAAGCAGGTAATACATACATCTAGGACCACATACAACACATAACCAGGTAATACATACATCTAGGACCACATACAACACACAAGCAGGTAATACATACATCTAGGACTACATACACTACATAACCAGGTAATACACACATCTAGGACTACATACAACACATAACCAGGTAATACATACATCTAGGACTACATAGAACACACAACCAGGTAATACATACATCTAGGACCACATACAACAGACAAGCAGGTAATACATACATCTAGGACCACATACAACACATAACCAGGTTGTACATACATCTAGGATTACATACAACACATAACCAGGTAATACATACATCTAGGACCACATACAACACACAAGCAGGTAATACACACATATAGGGCCACATACAACACACAAGCAGGTAATACATACATCTAGCACCACATACAACACATAACCAGGTAATACACACATCTAGGACCACATACATCACACAAGCAGGTAATACATACATCCAGGACCATATACAACACACAAGCAGGTAATACACACATCTAGGACCACATACAACACACAGGCAGGTAATACACACATCTAGGACCACATACAACACATAACCAGGTAATACATACATCTAGGACTACATACAACACATAATCAGGTAATACATACATCTAGGACCACATACAACACACAGGCAGGTAATACATACATCTAGGACTACATACAACACACAGGCAAGTAATACATACATCTAGGACCACATACAACACATAACCAGGTAATACATTCATCTAGGACCACATACAACACACAGGCTGGTAATACATACATCTAGGACCACATACAACACACAAGCAGGTAAAACATACATCTAGGACCACATACAACACATAACCAGGTAATACATACATCTAGGACCACATACAACACACAAGCAGGTAATACATACATCTAGGACCACATACAACACATAATCAGGTAATACACACATCTAGGACCACATACAACACACAAGCAGGTAATACATACATCTAGGACCACATACAACACAAAAACAGGTAATATATACATCTAGGACCACATACAACACATAACCAGCTAGCCCATACATCTAGGACCACATACAACACATAACCAGGTAGCACATACATCTAGGACCACATACAACACAGAGACAGGTAATACATATATCTAGGACCAGATACAACACATAACCAGGTAATACATATATCAAGGACCAGATACAACACATAACCAGGTAATACATACATCTAGGACCACATACAACACATAACCAGGTAATACATACATCTAGGACCACATACAACACACAAGCAGGTAATACATACATCTAGGACCACATACAACACATAACCAGGTAATACATACATCTAGGACTACATACAACACACAAGCAGGTAATACATACATCTAGGACCACATAGAACACACAACCAGGTAATACATACATCTAGGACCACATACAACACACAAGCAGGTAATACATACATCTAGGACCACATACAACACATAACCAGGTAGCACATACATCTAGGACCACATACAACACACAAGCAGGTAATACATACATCTAGGACCATATACAACACACAACCAGGTAATACACACATCTAGGACCACATACAACACATAACCGGGTAATACATACATCTAGGAATACATACAACACATAACCAGGTAATACATACATCTAGGACCACATACAACACACAAGCAGGTAATACACACATCTAAGACCACATACAACACACCAGTAGGTAATACATACATCTAGGACCACATACAACACACAGGCAGGTAATACATACATCTTGGACCACATACAACACATAAGCAGTTAATACATACATCTAGGACCACATACAACACACAAGCAGGGAATACACACATCTAGGACCACATACAGCACACAAGCAGGTAATACACACATCTAACGCCACATACAACACAGAAGCAGGTAATACACACATCTAGGACTACATACAACACACAAGCAGGTAATACATACATCTAGGACTATATACAACATAGAAGCAGGTAATACACACATCTAGGACTACATACAACACATAACCAGGTAATACACACATCTAGGGCCACATAAACACACAAGCAGGTAATACACACATCTAGGGCCACATACAACACACAAGCAGGTAATACACACATCTAGGACTACATACAACACACAAGCAGGTAATACATACATCAAGGACTACATACAACACACAAGCAGGTAATACATACATCTAGGACCACATACAACACACAAGCAGGTAATACATACATCTAGGACTACATACAACACAGAAGCAGGTAATACACACATATAGGAACACATACAACACACAAGCAGGTAATACATAATCTAGGACACACAAGCAGGTAATACACACATCTAGGACCACATACAACACATAACCAAGTAATACATACATCTATGACTACATACAACACATAACCAGGTAATACATACATCTAGGACTACATAGAACACACAAGCAAGTAATACACACATCTAGGACCACATATAACATACAAGCAGGTAAAAACACATCTAGGATCACCTACAACAACAGACAGGTTATAACAACATCTAGGACCACATACAACACATAACCAAGTAATACATACATCTAGGACCACATACAACACACAAGCAGGTAATACATACATCTAGGACTACATACACCACATAACCAGGTAATACACACATCTAGGACTACATACAACACATAACCAGGTAATACATACATCTAGGACTACATAGAACACACAACCAGGTAATACATACATCTAGGACCACATACAACACACAAGCAGGTAATACATACATCTAGGACCACATACAACACATAACCAGGTAGTACATACATCTAGGACTACATACAACACATAACCAGGTAATACATACATCTAGGACCACATACAACACATAACCAGGTAATACATACATCTAGAACCACATACAACACACAAGCAGGGAATACACACATCTAGGACCACATACAGCACACAAGCAGGTAATACACACATCTAAGGCCACATACAACACAGAAGCAGGTAATACACACATCTAGGACTACATACAACACACAAGCAGGTAATACATACATCTAGGACTATATACAACATAGAAGCAGGTAATACACACATCTAGGACTACATAAGACATACAAGCAGGTAATAACACATCTAGGACCACATACAACACATAACCAGGTAATACATACATCTAGGACCACATACAACACATAACCAGGTAATACATACATCTAGGACTACATACAACACTCAAGCAGGTAATACATACATCTAGGACCACATACAACACATAATCAGGTAATACACACATCTAGGACCACATACAACACACAAGCAGGTAATACATACATCTAGGACCACACACAACACAAAAACAGGTAATATATACATCTAGGACCACATACAACACATAACCAGCTAGCACATACATCTAGGACCACATACAACACATAACCAGGTAGCACATACATCTAGGACTACATACAACACAGACACAGGTAATACATACATCTAGGACCAGATACAACACATAACCAGGTAATACATATATCTAGGACCACATACAACACATAACCAGGTAATACATACATCTAGGACCACATACAACACACAAGCAGGTAATACATACATCTAGGACCACATACAACACATAACCAGGTAATACATATATCCAGGACCACATAGAACACACAAGCAGGTAATACATACATCTAGGACCACATACAACACATAACCAGGTAGCACATACATCTAGGACCACATACAACACACAAGCAGGTAATACATACATCTAGGACCACATACAACACATAACCAGGTAATACACACATCTAGGACCACATACAACACATAACCAGGTAATACATACATCTAGGACTACATACAACACACAAGCAGGTAATACACACATCTAGGACCACATACAACACACCAGTAGGTAATACATACATCTAGGACCACATACAACACACAGGCAGGTAATACATACATCTTGGACCACATACAACACATAAGCAGGTAATACATACATCTAGGACCACATACAACACACAAGCAGGGAATACACACATCTAGGACCACATACAACACGCAAGCAGGTAATACACACATCTAAGGCCACATACAACACAGAAGCAGGTAATACACACATCTAGGACTACATACAACACACAAGCAGGTAATACATACATCTAGGACTATATACAACATACAAGCAGGTAATACACACATCTAGGACTACATACAACACATAACCAGGTAATACACACATCTAGGGCCACATACAACACACAAGCAGGTAATACACACATCTAGGGCCACATACAACACAGAAGCAGGTAATACACACATCTAGGACTATATACAACACAAAAGCAGGTAATACATACATCAAGGACTACATACAACACACCTAGCAGGTAATACATACATCTAGGACCACATACAACACACAAGCAGGTAATACATACATCTAGGACAACATACAACACACAAGCAGGTAATACACACATATAGGAACACATACAACACACAAGCAGGTAATACATACATCTAGGACCACATACAACACATAATCAGGTAATACCCACATCTAGGACCACATACAACACAAAAACAGGTAATATATACATCTAGGACCACATACAACACATAACCAGCTAGCACATACATCTAGGACCACATACAACACAGACACAGGTAATACATACATCTAGGACCAGATACAACACATAACCAGGTAATACATACATCTTGGACCACATGCAACACATAACCAGGTAATACATACATCTAGGACCACATACAACACACAAGCAGGTAATACATACATCTAGGACCACATACAACACATAACAAGGTAATACATACATCTAGGACTACATACAACACACAAGCAGGTAATACATACATCTAGGACCACATAGAACACACAACCAGGTAATACATACATCTAGGACCACATACAACACACAGACAGGTAATACACACATCTAGGACCACATACAACATATAACCAGGTAATACATACATCCAGGAACACATAGAACACACAAGCAGGTAATATATACATCTAGGACCACATACAACACATAACCAGGTAGCACATACATCTAGGACCACATACAACACACAAGCAGGTAATACATACATCTAGGACCACATACAACACACAACCAGGTAATACACACATCTAGGACCACATACAACACATAACCAGGTAATACATACATCTAGGACTACATACAACACATAACCAGGTAATACATACATCTAGGACCACATACAACACACAAGCAGGTAATACACACATTTAGGACCACATACAACACACCAGTAGGTAATACATACATCTAGGACCACATACAACACACAGGCAGGTAATACATTCATCTTGGACCACATACAACACATAAGCAGGTAATACATACATCTAGGACCACATACAACACACAAGCAGGGAATACACACATCTAGGACCACATACAACACACAAGCAGGTAATACACACATCTAGGACTACATACAACACACAAGCAGGTAATACATACATCTAGGACTATATACAACATACAAGCAGGTAATACACACATCTAGGACTACATACAACACATAACCAGGTAATACACACATCTAGGACCACATACAACACACAAGCAGGTAATACACACATCTAGGGCCACATACAACACACAAGCAGATAATACACACATCTAGGACTACATACAACACACAAGCAGGTAATACATACATCAAGGACTACATACAACACACAAGCAGGTAATACATACATCTAGGACCACATACAACACACAAGCAGGTAATACATACATCTAGGACTACATACAACACACAAGCAGGTAATACACACATATAGGAACACATACAACACACAAGCAGGTAATACATAATCTAGGACACACAAGCAGGTAATACACACATCTAGGACCACATACAACACATAACCAAGTAATACATACATCTATGACTACATACAACACATAACCAGGTAATACATACATCTAGGACTACATAGAACACACAAGCAAGTAATACACACATCTAGGACCACATATAACATACAAGCAGGTAATAACACATCTAGGACCACATACAACACATAACCAGGTAATACATACATCTAGGACCACATACAACACACAACCAGGTAATACACACATCTAGGACCAGATACAACAACAGACAGGTTACAACATCTAGGACCACATACAACACATAACCAAGTAATACATACATCTAGGACCACATACAACACACAAGCAGGTAATACATACATCTATGAATACATACACCACATAACCAGGTAATACACACATCTAGGACTACATAGAACACACAAGCAAGTAATACACACATCTAGGACCACATAAGACATACAAGCAGGTAATAACACATCTAAGACCACAGACAACACATAACCAGGTAATACATACATCTAGGACCACATACAAAACACAGGCAGGTAATACATACATCTAGGACCACATACAACACACAAGCAGGTAATACATACATCTAGGACCACATACAACACATAACCACGTAATACATACATCTAGGACCACATACAACACTCAAGCAGGTAATACATACATCTAGGACCACATACAACACATAATCAGGTAATACACACATCTAGGACCACATACAACACACAAGCAGGTAATACATACATCTAGGACCACATACAACACAAAAACAGGTAATATATACATCTAGGACCACATACAACACATAACCAGCTAGCACATACATCTAGGACCACATACAACACATAACCAGGTAGCACATACATCTAGGACCACATACAACACAGACACAGGTAATACATACATCTAGGACCAGATACAACACATAACCAGGTAATACATACATCTAGGACCACATACAACACATAACCAGGTAATACATACATCTAGGACCACATACAACACACAAGCAGGTAATACATACGTCTAGGACCACATACAACACATAACCAGGTAATACATACATCTAGGACTACATACAACACACAAGCAGGTAATACATACATCTAGGACCACATAGAACACACAACCAGGTAATACATACATCTAGGACCACATACAACACACAGACAGGTAATACACACATCTAGGACCACATACAACACATAACCAAGTAATACATACATCTATGACTACATACAACACATAACCAAGTAATACATACATCTAGGACTACATAGAACACACAAGCAAGTAATACACACATCTAGGACCACATATAACATACAAGCAGGTAATAACACATCTAGGACCACATACAACACATGACCAGGTAATACATACATCTAGGACCACATACAACACACAAGCAGGTAATACACACATCTAGGACCACATACAACAACAGACAGGTTATAACAACATCTAGGACCACATACAACACATAACCAAGTAATACATACATCTAGGACCACATACAACACACAAGCAGGTAATACATACATCTAGGACTACATACACCACATAACCAGGTAATACACACATCTAGGACTACATACAACACATAACCAGGTAATACATACATCTAGGACTACATAGAACACACAACCAGGTAATACATACATCTAGGACCACATACAACACATAGCAGGTAATGCATACATCTAGGACCACATACAACACATAACCAGGTAGTACATACATCTATGACTACATACAACACATAACCAGGTAATACATACATCCAGGACCACATACAACACACCAGCAGGTAATACATACATCTAGGACTACATAGAACACACAAGCAAGTAATACACACATCTAGGACCACATGAAACATACAAGCAGGTAATAACACATCTAGGACCACATACAACACATAACAAGGTAATACTACATCTAGGACCACATACAACACACAGGCTGGTAATACATACATCTAGGACCACATACAACACATAACCAGGTAATACATACATCTAGGACTACATACAACACACAGGCAGGTAATACACACTTCTAGGACCACATACAACAACAGGCAGGTTATAACAACATCTAGGACCACATACAACACACCAGCAGGAAATACATACATCTAGGACCACATACGACACACAAGCAGGTAATACATACATCTAGCACTACATACACCACATAACCACGTAATACACACATCTAGGACTACATACAACACATAACCAGGTAATACATACATCTAGGACTACATAGAACACACAACCAGGTAATACATACATCTAGGACCACATACATCACACAAGCAGGTAATACATACATCTAGGACCACATACAACACATAACCAGATAGTACATACATCTAGGATTACATACAACACATAACCAGGTAATACATACATCTAGGACCACATACAACACACAAGCAGGTAATACACACATATAGGGCCACATACAACACACAAGCAGGTAATACATACATCTAGCACCACATACAACACATAACCAGGTAATACATGCATCTAGGACCACGTACAACACAGAAACAGGTAATACATACATCTAGGACCACATACAACACATAACCAGGTAATACATACATCTAGGACTACATAGAACACACAGCCAGGTAATACATACATCTAGGACCACATACAACACACAAGCAGGTAATACACATATCTCGGATCATATACAACACAGCAGTAGGTAATACATACATCTAGGACCACATACAACAAAGAAGCAGGTAATACACACATCTAGGACTACATACAACACATAACCAGGTAGTATATACATCTAGGACTACATACAACACACAAGCAAGTAATACACACATCTAGGACCACATACAACACACAAGCAGGTAATACACACATCTATGACAATATACAACACATAACCAGGTAATACACACGTCTAGGACTACATACAACACACAAGCAGGTAATACACACATCTAGGACCACATACAACACACAAGCACGTAATAAATACACCTAAGACTACATACAACACACAAGGCAAGCAGGTAATACATACATCTAGGACTACATACAACACACAAGCAGGTAATACATACATCTAGGACCACATACAACACACAGGCAGGTAATACACACATCTAGGACCACATACAACACACAAGCAGGGAATACATACATCTAGGACTACATACAACACACAAGCAGGTAATACATACATCTAGGACCACATACAACACACAGGCAGGTAATACATAGATCTAGGACTACATACAACACACAATGCAGGCAGGTAATACATACATCTAGGACTACATACAACACACAAGCACGTAATAAATACACCTAAGACTACATACAACACACAAGCAGGTAATACATACATCTAGGACTACATACAACACACAAGGCAAGCAGGTAATACATACATCTAGGACTACATACAACACACAAGCAGGGAATACATACATCTAGGACTACATACAACACACAAGCAGGGAATACATACATCTAGGACTACATACAACACACAAGCAGGTAATACATACATCTAGGACCACATACAACACACAGGCAGGTAATACATAGATCTAGGACCACATACAACACACAGGCAGGTAATACATACGTCTAGGACGACATACAACACACAGGCAGGTAATACATACATCCAGGACTACATACAACACACAGGCAGGTAATACATTCATCTAGGACTACATACAACACACAGACAGGTAATACATAGATCTAGGACTACATACAACACACAAGCAGGTAATACATACATCTAGGACCACATACAACACACAAGCAGATAATACATACATCTAGGACCAAATACAACACACAAGCAGGTAATACATACATCTAGGACCACATACAACACATAACCAGGTAATACATACATCTAGAAACACATACAACACACAGGCAGGTAATACATACATCCAGGACAACATACAACACATAACCAGGTAATAGATACATCTAGGACCACATACAACACATAACCATATAATACATACATCTAGGACCACATACAACACACAAGCAGGTAATACACACATCTAGGACCACATACAACACACTAGTAGGTAATACATACATCTAGGACCGCATACAACACACTGGCAGGTAATACATACATCTTCGACCACATACAAGACACAAGCAGGTAATACATACATCTAGGACTATATACAACATACAAGCCGGTAATACACACATCTAGGACTACATACAACACATAACCAGGTAATACACACATCTAGGGCCACATACAACACACAAGCAGGTAATACACACATCTAGGGCCACATACAACACACAAGGAGGTAATACACACATCTAGAACTACATACAACACACAAGCAGGTAATACATACATCAAGGACTACATACAACACACAAGCAGGTAATACATACATCTAGGACCACATACAACACACAGGCAGGTAATACATACATCTAGCACTACATACAACACACAAGCAGGTAATACACACATATAGGAACACATACAACACACAAGCAGGTAATACATACATCTAGGACACACAAGCAGGTAATACACACATCTAGGACCACATACAACACATAACCAAGTAATACATACATCTATGACTACATACAACACATAAGCAGGTAATACATACATCTAGGACTACATAGAACACACAAGCAAGTAATACACACATCTAGGACCACATATAACATACAAGCAGGTAATAACACATCTAGGACCACATACAACACATAACCAGGTAATACATACATCTAGGACCACATACAACACACAAGCAGGTAATACACACATCTAGGACCACATACAACAACAGACAGGTTACAACAACATCTAGGACCACATACAACACATAACCAAGTAATACATACATCTAGGACCACATACAACACACAAGCAGGTAATACATACATCTATGACTACATACACCACATATCCAGGTAATACACACATCTAGGAATACATAGAACACACAAGCAAGTAATACACACATCTAGGACCACATAAGACATACAAGCAGGTAATAACACATCTAGGACCACATACAACACATAACCAGGTAATACATACATCTAGGACCACATACAAAACACAGGCAGGTAATACATACATCTAGGACCACATACAACACACAAGCAGGTAATACATACATCTAGGACCACATACAACACATAACCACGTAATACATACATCTAGGACCACATACAACACTCAAGCAGGTAATACATACATGTAGGACCACATACAACACATAATCAGGTAATACACACATCTAGGACCACATACAACACACAAACAGGTAATACATACATCTAGGACCACATACAACACAAAAACAGGTAATATATACATCTAGGACCACATACAACACATAACCAGCTAGCACATACATCTAGGACCACATACAACACATAACCAGGTAGCACATACATCTAGGACCACATACAACACAGACACAGGTAATACATACATCTAGGACCAGATACAACACATAACCAGGTAATACATACATCTAGGACCACATACAACACATAACCAGGTAATACATACATCTAGGACCACATACAACACACAAGCAGGTAATACATACATCTAGGACCACATACAACACATAACCAGGTAATACATACATCTAGGACTACATACAACACACAAGCAGGTAATACATACATCTAGGACCACATAGAACACACAACCAGGTAATACATACATCTAGGACCACATACAACACTCAGACAGGTAATACACACATCTAGGACCACATACAACACATAACCAGGTAATACCTACATCTAGGACCACATAGAACACACAAGCAGGTAATACATACATCTAGGACCACATACAACACATAACCAGGTAGCACATACATCTAGGACCACATACAACACACAAGCAGGTAATACATACATCTAGGACCACATACAACACACAACCAGGTAATACACACATCTAGGACCACATACAACACATAACCAGGTAATACATACATCTTGGACCACATACAACACATAAGCAAATAATACATACATCTAGGACCACATACAACACACAAGCAGGGAATACACACATCTAGGACCACATACAACACACAAGCAGGTAATACACACATCTAAGGCCACATACAACACAGAAGCAGGTAATACACACATCTAGGACTACATACAACACACAAGCAGGTAATACATACATCTAGGACTATATACAACATACAAGCAGGTAATACACACATCTAGGACTACATACAACACATAACCAGGTAATACACACATCTACGGCCACATACAACACACAAGCAGGTAATACACACATCTAGGGCCACATACAACACACAAGCAGGTAATACACACATCTAGGACTACATACAACACACAAGCAGGTAATACATACGTCAATGACTACATACAACACACAAGCAGGTAATACATACATCTAGGACCACATACAACACACAAGCAGGTAATACATACATCTAGGACTACATACAACACACAAGCAGGTAATACACACATATAGGAACACATACAACACACAAGCAGGTAATACATAATCTAGGACACACAAGCAGGTAATACACACATCTAGGACCACATACAACACATAACCAAGTAATACATACATCTATGACTACATACAACACATAACCAAGTAATACATACATCTAGAACTACATAGAACACACAAGCAAGTAATACACACATCTAGGACCACATATAACATACAAGCAGGTAATAACACATCTAGGACCACATACAACAACAGACAGGTTATAACAACATCTAGGACCACATACAACACATAACCAAGTAATACATACATCTAGGACCACATACAACACACAAGCAGGTAATACATACATCTAGGACTACATACACCACATAACAAGGTAATACACACATCTAGGACTACATACAACACATAACCAGGTAATACATACATCTAGGACTACATAGAACACACAACCAGGTAATACATACATCTAGGACCACATACAACACATAACCAGGTAGTACATACATCTAGGACTACATACAACACATAACCAGGTAATACATACATCTAGGACCACATACAACACATAACCAGGTAATACATACTTCTAGAACCACATACAACACACAAGCAGGTAATACATACATCCAGGACCACATACAACACACCAGCAGGTAATACATACATCTAGGACTACATAGAACACACAAGCAAGTAATACACACATCTAGGACCACATGAAACTTACAAGCAGGTAATAACACATCTAGGACCACATACAACACATAACCAGGTAATACATACATCTAGGACCACATACAACACACAGGCTGGTAATACATACATCTAGGACCACATACAACACATAACCAGGTAATACATACATCTAGGACTACATACAACACACAGGCAGGTAATACACACTTCTAGGACCACATACAACAACAGGCAGGTTATAACAACATCTAGGACCACATACAACACATAACCAAGTAATACATACATCTAGGACCATATACGACACACAAGCAGGTAATACATACATCTAGGACTACATACACCACATAACCACGTAATACACACATCTAGGACTACATACAACACATAACCAGGTAATACATACATCTAGGACTACATAGAACACACAACCAGGTAATACATACATCTAGGACCACATACAACACACAAGCAGGTAATACATACATCTAGGACCACATACAACACATAACCAGGTAGTACATACATCTAGGATTACATACAACACATAACCAGGTAATACATACATCTAGGACCATATCCAACACACAAGCAGGTAATACACACATATAGGGCCACATACAACACACAAGCAGGTAATACATACATCTAGCACCACATACAACACATAACCAGGTAATACATGCATCTAGGACCACGTACAACACAGAAACAGGTAATACATACATCTAGGACCACATACAACACATAACCAGGTAATACATACATCTAGGACTACATAGAACACACAACCAGGTAATACATACATCTAGGACCAAATACAACACACAAGCAGGTAATACACACATCTAGGACCATATACAACACAGCAGTAGGTAATACATACATCTAGGACCACATACAACAAAGAAGCAGGTAATACACACATCTAGGACTACATACAACACACAAGCAAGTAATACACACATCTAGGACCACATACAACACACAAGCAGGTAATACACACATCTATGACAATATACAACACATAACCAGGTAATACACACATCTAGGACTACATACAACACACAAGCAGGTAATACACACATCTAGGACCACATACAACACACAAGCACGTAATAAATACACCTAAGACTACATACAACACACAAGCAGGTAATACATACATCTAGGACTACATACAACACACAAGGCAAGCAGGTAATACATACATCTAGGACTACATACAACACACAAGCAGGTAATACATACATCTAGGACCACATACAACACACAGGCAGGTAATACACACATCTAGGACCACATACAACACACAAGCAGGTAATACATACATCTAAGACGACATACAACACACAAGCAGGTAATACATACATCTATGACCACATACAACACACAGGCAGGTAATACATAGATCTAGGACTACATACAACACACAAGGCAAGCAGGTAATACATACATCTAGGACTACATACAACACACAAGCAGGTAATACATACATCTAGGACTACATACAACACACAAGGCAAGCAGGTAATACATACATCTAGGACTACATACAACACACAAGCAGGGAATACATACATCTAGGACTACATACAACACACAAGCAGGGAATACATACATCTAGGACTACATACAACACACAAGCAGGTAATACATACATCTAGGACCACATACAACACACAGGCAGGTAATACATAGATCTAGGACCACATACAACACACAGGCAGGTAATACATACATCTAGGACGACATACAACACACAGGCAGGTAATACATACATCCATGACTACATACAACACACAGGCAGGTAATACATTCATCTAGGACTACATACAACACACAGACAGGTAATACATAGATCTAGGACTACATACAACACACAAGCAGGTAATACATACATCTAGGATCACATACAACACACAAGCAGGTAATACATACATCTAGGACCAAATACAACACACAAGCAGGTAATGCATACATCTAGGTCCACATACAACACATAACCAGGTAATACATACATCTAGAAACACATACAACACACAGGCAGGTAATACATACATCCAGGACCACATACAACACATAACCAGGTAATAGATACATCTAGGACCACATACAACACATAACCATATAATACATACATCTAGGACCACATACAACACACAAGCAGGTAATACACACATCTAGGACCACATACAACACACCAGTAGTTAATACATACATCTAGGACCGCATACAACACACTGGCAGGTAATACATACATCTTCGACCACATACAACACATAAGCAGGTAATACATACATCTAGGACCACATACAACACACAAGCAGGGAATACACACATCTAGGACCACATACAACACACAAGCAGGTAATACACACATCTAGGGCCACATACAACACACAAGCAGGTAATACACACATCTAGGGCCACATACAACACACAAGCAGGTAATACATTCATCTAGGACCACATACAACACACAGGCAGGTAATACATACATCTAGCACTACATACAACACACAAGCAGGTAATACACACATATAGGAACACATACAACAAACAAGCAGGGAATACATACATCTAGGACTACATACAACACACAAGCAGGTAATACACACATATAGGAACACATACAACAAACAAGCAGGTAATACATACATCTAGGACACACAAGCAGGTAATACACACATCTAGGACCACATACAACAGATAACCAAGTAATACATACATCTATGACTACATACAACACATAACCAGGTAATACATACATCTAGGACTACATAGAACACACAAGCAAGTAATACACATATCTAGGACCACATATAACATACAAGCAGGTAATAACACATCCAGGACCACATACAACACATAACCAGGTAATACATACATCTAGGACCACATACAACACACAAGCAGGTAATACACGCATCTAGGACCACATACAACAACAGACAGGTTATAACAACATCTAGGACCACATACAACACATAACCAAGTAATACATACATCTAGGACCACATACAACACACAAGCAGGTAATACATACATCTATGACTACATACACCACATAACCAGGTAATACACACATCTAGGACTACATACAACACATAACCAGGTAATACATACATCTAGGACTACATAGAACACACAACCGGGTAATACATACATCTAGGACCACATACAACACATAACCAGGTAGTACATACATCTAGGACAACATACAACACATAACCAGGTAATACATACATCTAGGACTACATACAACACACAAGCAGGTAATACACACATCTAGGACCACATACAACAACAGACAGGTTATAACAACATCTAGGACCACATACAACACATAACCAAGTAATACATACATCTAGGACCACATACAACACACAAGCAGGTAATACATACATCTAGGACTACATACAACACATAACCAGGTAATACATACATCTAGGACTACATAGAACACACAACCAGGTAATACATATATCTAGGACCACATACAACACACAAGCAGGTAATACATACATCTAGGACCACATACAACACATAACCAGGTAGTACATACATCTAGGACTACATACAACACATAACCAGGTAATACATACATCTAGGACCACATACAACACACAAGCAGGTAATTCATACATCCAGGACCACATACAACACACCAGCAGGTAATACATACATCTAGGACTACATAGAACACACAAGCAAGTAATACACACATCTAGAACCACATAAAACATACAAGCAGGTAATAACACATCTAGGACCACATACAACACATAACCAGGTAATACATACATCTAGGACCACATACAACACACAGGCTGGTAATACATACATCTAGGACCACATACAACACATAACCAGGTAATACATACATCTAGAACTACATACAACACACAAGACAAGCAGGTAATACATACATCTAGGACTACATACAACACACAAGTAGGTAATACATACATCTAGGACCACATACAACACACAGGCAGGTAATACACACATCTAGGACCACATACAACACATAACCAGGTAATACATACATCTAGGACGACATACAACACACAAGCAGGGAATACATACATCTAGGACTACATACAACACACAAGCAGGTAATACATACATCTAGGACCACATACAACACACAGGCAGGTAATACATAGATCTAGGACTACATACAACACACAAGGCAAGCAGGTAATACATACATCTAGGACTACATACAACACACAAGCACGTAATAAATACACCTAAGACTACATACAACACACAAGCAGGTAATACATACATCTAGGACTACATACAACACACAAGCAGGGAATACATACATCTAGGACTACATACAACACACAAGCAGGGAATACATACATCTAGGACTACATACAACACGCAAGCAGGTAATACATACATCTAGGACCACATACAACACACAGGCAGGTAATACATAGATCTAGGACCATATACAACACACAGGCAGGTAATACATACATCTAGGACGACATACAACACACAGGCAGGTAATACATACATCCAGGACTACATACAACACACAGGCAGGTAATACATTCATCTAGGACTACATACAACACACAGGCAGGTAATACATAGATCTAGGACTACATACAACACACAAGCAGGTAATACATACATCTAGGACCACATACAACACACAAGCAGGTAATACATACATCTAGGACCAAATACAACACACAAGCAGGTAATACATACATCTAGGACCACATACAACACATAACCAGGTACTACATACATCTAGAAACACATACAACACACAGGCAGGTAATACATCATCCAGGACCACATACAACACATAACCAGGTAATAGATACATCTAGGACCACATACAACACATAACCATGTAATACATACATCTAGGACCACATACAACACACAAGCAGGTAATACACACATCTAGGACCACATACAACACACCAGTAGGTAATACATACATCTAGGACCGCATACAACACACTGGCAGGTAATACATACATCTTCGACCACATACAACACATAAGCAGGTAATACATACATCTAGGACCACATACAACACACAAGCAGGGAATACACACATCTAGGACCACATACAACACACAAGCAGGTAATACACACATCTAGGGCCACATACAACACACAAGCAGGTAATACACACATCTAAGGCCACATACAACACACAAGCAGGTAATACACACATCTAGGACTACATACAACACACAAGCAGGTAATACATACATCTAGGACTATATACAACATACAAGCGGGTAATACACACATCTAGGACTACATACAACACATAACCAGGTAATACACACATCTAGGGCCACATACAACACACAAGCAGGTAATACACACATCTAGGGCCACATACAACACACAAGCAGGTAATACACCCATCTAGGACTACATACAACACACAAGCAGATAATACATACATCAACGACTACATACAACACACAAGCAGGTAATACATACATCTAGGACCACATACAACACACAGGCAGGTAATACATACATCTAACACTACATACAACACACAAGCAGGTAATACACACATATAGGAACACATACAACACACAAGCAGGTAATACATACATCTAGGACACACAAGCAGGTAATACACACATCTAGGAACACATACAACACATAACCAAGTAATACATACATCTATGACTACATACAACACATAACCAGGTAATACATACATCTAGGACTACATAGAACACACAAGCAAGTAATACACACATCTAGGACCACATATAACATACAAGCAGGTAATAACACATCTAGGACCACATACAACACATAACCAGGTAATACATACATCTAGGACCACATACAACACACAAGCAGGTAATACACACATCTAGGACCACATACAACAACAGACAGGTTATAACAACATCTAGGACCACATACAACACATAACCAAGTAATACATACATCTAGGACCACATACAACACACAAGCAGGTAATACATACATCTATGACTACATACACCACATAACCAGGTAATACACACATCTAGGACTACATACAACACATAACCAGGTAATACATACATCTAGGACTACATAGAACATACAACCTGGTAATACATACATCTAGGACCACATACAACACATAACCAGGTAATACATACATCTAGGACTACATACAACACACAGGCAGGTAATACACACTTCTAGGACCACATACAACAACAGGCAGGTTATAACAACATCTAGGACCACATACAACACATAACCAAGTAATACATACATCTAGGACCATATACGACACACAAGCAGGTAATACATACATCTAGGACTACATACACCACATAACCACGTAATACACACATCTAGGACTACATACAACACATAACCAGGTAATACATACATCTAGGACTACATAGAACACACAACCAGGTAATACATACATCTAGGACCACATACAACACACAAGCAGGTAATACATACATCTAGGACCACATACAACACATAACCAGGTAGTACATACATCTAGGATTACATACAACACATAACCAGGTAATACATACATCTAGGACCATATCCAACACACAAGCAGGTAATACACACATATAGGGCCACATACAACACACAAGCAGGTAATACATACATCTAGCACCACATACAACACATAACCAGGTAATACATGCATCTAGGACCACGTACAACACAGAAACAGGTAATACATACATCTAGGACCACATACAACACATAACCAGGTAATACATACATCTAGGACTACATAGAACACACAACCAGGTAATACATACATCTAGGACCAAATACAACACACAAGCAGGTAATACACACATCTAGGACCATATACAACACAGCAGTAGGTAATACATACATCTAGGACCACATACAACAAAGAAGCAGGTAATACACACATCTAGGACTACATACAACACACAAGCAAGTAATACACACATCTAGGACCACATACAACACACAAGCAGGTAATACACACATCTATGACAATATACAACACATAACCAGGTAATACACACATCTAGGACTACATACAACACACAAGCAGGTAATACACACATCTAGGACCACATACAACACACAAGCACGTAATAAATACACCTAAGACTACATACAACACACAAGCAGGTAATACATACATCTAGGACTACATACAACACACAAGGCAAGCAGGTAATACATACATCTAGGACTACATACAACACACAAGCAGGTAATACATACATCTAGGACCACATACAACACACAGGCAGGTAATACACACATCTAGGACCACATACAACACACAAGCAGGTAATACATACATCTAAGACGACATACAACACACAAGCAGGTAATACATACATCTATGACCACATACAACACACAGGCAGGTAATACATAGATCTAGGACTACATACAACACACAAGGCAAGCAGGTAATACATACATCTAGGACTACATACAACACACAAGCAGGTAATACATACATCTAGGACTACATACAACACACAAGGCAAGCAGGTAATACATACATCTAGGACTACATACAACACACAAGCAGGGAATACATACATCTAGGACTACATACAACACACAAGCAGGGAATACATACATCTAGGACTACATACAACACACAAGCAGGTAATACATACATCTAGGACCACATACAACACACAGGCAGGTAATACATAGATCTAGGACCACATACAACACACAGGCAGGTAATACATACATCTAGGACGACATACAACACACAGGCAGGTAATACATACATCCATGACTACATACAACACACAGGCAGGTAATACATTCATCTAGGACTACATACAACACACAGACAGGTAATACATAGATCTAGGACTACATACAACACACAAGCAGGTAATACATACATCTAGGATCACATACAACACACAAGCAGGTAATACATACATCTAGGACCAAATACAACACACAAGCAGGTAATGCATACATCTAGGTCCACATACAACACATAACCAGGTAATACATACATCTAGAAACACATACAACACACAGGCAGGTAATACATACATCCAGGACCACATACAACACATAACCAGGTAATAGATACATCTAGGACCACATACAACACATAACCATATAATACATACATCTAGGACCACATACAACACACAAGCAGGTAATACACACATCTAGGACCACATACAACACACCAGTAGTTAATACATACATCTAGGACCGCATACAACACACTGGCAGGTAATACATACATCTTCGACCACATAAACACATAAGCAGGTAATACATACATCTAGGACCACATACAACACACAAGCAGGGAATACACACATCTAGGACCACATACAACACACAAGCAGGTAATACACACATCTAGGGCCACATACAACACACAAGCAGGTAATACACACATCTAGGGCCACATACAACACACAAGCAGGTAATACATTCATCTAGGACCACATACAACACACAGGCAGGTAATACATACATCTAGCACTACATACAACACACAAGCAGGTAATACACACATATAGGAACACATACAACAAACAAGCAGGGAATACATACATCTAGGACTACATACAACACACAAGCAGGTAATACACACATATAGGAACACATACAACAAACAAGCAGGTAATACATACATCTAGGACACACAAGCAGGTAATACACACATCTAGGACCACATACAACAGATAACCAAGTAATACATACATCTATGACTACATACAACACATAACCAGGTAATACATACATCTAGGACTACATAGAACACACAAGCAAGTAATACACATATCTAGGACCACATATAACATACAAGCAGGTAATAACACATCCAGGACCACATACAACACATAACCAGGTAATACATACATCTAGGACCACATACAACACACAAGCAGGTAATACACGCATCTAGGACCACATACAACAACAGACAGGTTATAACAACATCTAGGACCACATACAACACATAACCAAGTAATACATACATCTAGGACCACATACAACACACAAGCAGGTAATACATACATCTATGACTACATACACCACATAACCAGGTAATACACACATCTAGGACTACATACAACACATAACCAGGTAATACATACATCTAGGACTACATAGAACACACAACCGGGTAATACATACATCTAGGACCACATACAACACATAACCAGGTAGTACATACATCTAGGACAACATACAACACATAACCAGGTAATACATACATCTAGGACTACATACAACACACAAGCAGGTAATACACACATCTAGGACCACATACAACAACAGACAGGTTATAACAACATCTAGGACCACATACAACACATAACCAAGTAATACATACATCTAGGACCACATACAACACACAAGCAGGTAATACATACATCTAGGACTACATACAACACATAACCAGGTAATACATACATCTAGGACTACATAGAACACACAACCAGGTAATACATATATCTAGGACCACATACAACACACAAGCAGGTAATACATACATCTAGGACCACATACAACACATAACCAGGTAGTACATACATCTAGGACTACATACAACACATAACCAGGTAATACATACATCTAGGACCACATACAACACACAAGCAGGTAATTCATACATCCAGGACCACATACAACACACCAGCAGGTAATACATACATCTAGGACTACATAGAACACACAAGCAAGTAATACACACATCTAGAACCACATAAAACATACAAGCAGGTAATAACACATCTAGGACCACATACAACACATAACCAGGTAATACATACATCTAGGACCACATACAACACACAGGCTGGTAATACATACATCTAGGACCACATACAACACATAACCAGGTAATACATACATCTAGAACTACATACAACACACAAGACAAGCAGGTAATACATACATCTAGGACTACATACAACACACAAGTAGGTAATACATACATCTAGGACCACATACAACACACAGGCAGGTAATACACACATCTAGGACCACATACAACACATAACCAGGTAATACATACATCTAGGACGACATACAACACACAAGCAGGGAATACATACATCTAGGACTACATACAACACACAAGCAGGTAATACATACATCTAGGACCACATACAACACACAGGCAGGTAATACATAGATCTAGGACTACATACAACACACAAGGCAAGCAGGTAATACATACATCTAGGACTACATACAACACACAAGCACGTAATAAATACACCTAAGACTACATACAACACACAAGCAGGTAATACATACATCTAGGACTACATACAACACACAAGCAGGGAATACATACATCTAGGACTACATACAACACACAAGCAGGGAATACATACATCTAGGACTACATACAACACGCAAGCAGGTAATACATACATCTAGGACCACATACAACACACAGGCAGGTAATACATAGATCTAGGACCATATACAACACACAGGCAGGTAATACATACATCTAGGACGACATACAACACACAGGCAGGTAATACATACATCCAGGACTACATACAACACACAGGCAGGTAATACATTCATCTAGGACTACATACAACACACAGGCAGGTAATACATAGATCTAGGACTACATACAACACACAAGCAGGTAATACATACATCTAGGACCACATACAACACACAAGCAGGTAATACATACATCTAGGACCAAATACAACACACAAGCAGGTAATACATACATCTAGGACCACATACAACACATAACCAGGTACTACATACATCTAGAAACACATACAACACACAGGCAGGTAATACATCATCCAGGACCACATACAACACATAACCAGGTAATAGATACATCTAGGACCACATACAACACATAACCATGTAATACATACATCTAGGACCACATACAACACACAAGCAGGTAATACACACATCTAGGACCACATACAACACACCAGTAGGTAATACATACATCTAGGACCGCATACAACACACTGGCAGGTAATACATACATCTTCGACCACATACAACACATAAGCAGGTAATACATACATCTAGGACCACATACAACACACAAGCAGGGAATACACACATCTAGGACCACATACAACACACAAGCAGGTAATACACACATCTAGGGCCACATACAACACACAAGCAGGTAATACACACATCTAAGGCCACATACAACACACAAGCAGGTAATACACACATCTAGGACTACATACAACACACAAGCAGGTAATACATACATCTAGGACTATATACAACATACAAGCGGGTAATACACACATCTAGGACTACATACAACACATAACCAGGTAATACACACATCTAGGGCCACATACAACACACAAGCAGGTAATACACACATCTAGGGCCACATACAACACACAAGCAGGTAATACACCCATCTAGGACTACATACAACACACAAGCAGATAATACATACATCAACGACTACATACAACACACAAGCAGGTAATACATACATCTAGGACCACATACAACACACAGGCAGGTAATACATACATCTAACACTACATACAACACACAAGCAGGTAATACACACATATAGGAACACATACAACACACAAGCAGGTAATACATACATCTAGGACACACAAGCAGGTAATACACACATCTAGGAACACATACAACACATAACCAAGTAATACATACATCTATGACTACATACAACACATAACCAGGTAATACATACATCTAGGACTACATAGAACACACAAGCAAGTAATACACACATCTAGGACCACATATAACATACAAGCAGGTAATAACACATCTAGGACCACATACAACACATAACCAGGTAATACATACATCTAGGACCACATACAACACACAAGCAGGTAATACACACATCTAGGACCACATACAACAACAGACAGGTTATAACAACATCTAGGACCACATACAACACATAACCAAGTAATACATACATCTAGGACCACATACAACACACAAGCAGGTAATACATACATCTATGACTACATACACCACATAACCAGGTAATACACACATCTAGGACTACATACAACACATAACCAGGTAATACATACATCTAGGACTACATAGAACATACAACCTGGTAATACATACATCTAGGACCACATACAACACATAACCAGGTAGTACATACATCTAGGACTACATACAACACATAACCAGGTAATACATACATCTAGGACTACATACAACACACAAGCAGGTAATACACACATCTAGGACCACATACAACAACAGACAGGTTATAACAACATCTAGGACCACATACAACACATAACCAAGTAATACATACATCTAGGACCACATACAACACTCAAGCAGGTAATACATACATCTAGGACTACATACAACACATAATCAGGTAATACATACATCTAGGACTACATAGAACACACAACCAGGTAATACATATATCTAGGACCACATACAACACACAAGCAAGTAATACATACATCTAGAACCACATACAACACACAAGCAGGTAATACATACATCCAGGACCACATACAACACACCAGCAGGTAATACATACATCTAGGACTACATAGAACACACAAGCAAGTAATACACACATCTAGGACCACATAAAACATACAAGCAGGTAATAACACATCTAGGACCACATACAACACATAACCAGGTAATACATACATCTAGGACCACATACAACACACAGGCTGGTAATACATACATCTAGGACCACATACAACACATAACCAGGTAATACATACATCTAGGACTACATACAACACACAGGCAGGTAATACACACTTCTAGGACCACATACAACAACAGGCAGGTTATAACAACATCTAGGACCACATACAACACATAACCAGCTAATACATACATCTAGGACTACATACAACACATAACCAGGTAATACATACATCTAGGACCACATACAACACACAAGCAGGTAATACACACATCTAGGACCACATACAACACACCAGTAGGTAATACATACATCTAGTACCACATACAACACACAGGCAGGTAATACATACATCTTGGACCACATACAACACATAAGCAGGTAATACATACATCTAGGACCACATACAACACACAAGCAGGGAATACACACATCTAGGACCACATACAACACACAAGCAGGTAATACACACATCTAAGGCCACATACAACACAGAAGCAGGTAATACACACATCTAGGACTACATACAACACACAAGTAGGTAATACATACATCTAGGACTATATACAACATACAAGCAGGTAATACACACATCTAGGACTACATATAACACATAACCAGGTAATACACACATCTAGGGCCACATACAACACACAAGCAGGTAATACACACATCTAGGGCCACATACAACACACAAGCAGGTAATACACACATCTAGAACTACATACAACACACAAGCAGGTAATACATACATCAAGGACTACATACAACACACAAGCAGGTAATACATACATCTAGGACTACATACAACACACAAGCAGGTAATACACACATATAGGAACACATACAACACACAAGCAGGTAATACATTATCTAGGACACACAAGCAGGTAATACACACATCTAGGACCACATACAACACATAACCAAGTAATACATACATCTATCACTACATACAACACATAACCAGGTAATACATACATCTAGGACTACATAGAACACACAAGCAAGTAATACACACATCTAGGACCACATACAACACACAAGCACGTAATAAATACACATAAGACTACATACAACACATAACCAGGTAATACACACATCTAGGGCCACATGCAACACACAAGCAGGTAATACACACATCTAAGGCCACATACAACACACAAGCAGGTAATACTCACATCTAGGACTACATACAACACACAAGCAGGTAATACATACATCTAGGACTATATACAACATACAAGCGGGTAATACACACATCTAGGACTACATACAACACATAACCAGGTAATACACACATCTAGGGCCACATACAACACACCAGTAGGTATTACATACATCTAGGACCGCATACAACACACTGGCAGGTAATACATACATCTTCGACCACATACAACACATAAGCAGGTAATACACACATCTAGGACAACATACAACACACAAGCAGGTAATACACACATCTAGGGCCACATACAACACACAAGCAGGTAATACACACATCTAGGACCACATACAACACATAACCAGGTAATACATACATCTAGGACCACATACAACACACAAGCAGTTAATACACACATCTAGGACCACATACAACAGCAGGCAGGTTATAACAACATCTAGGACCACATACAACACATAACCAAGTAATACATACATCTAGGACCACTTACAACACACAAGCAGGTAATACATACATCTTGGACTACATACACCACATAATCAGGTAATACACAGATCTAGGATTACATACAACACATAACCAGGTAATACATACATCTAGGACCACATACAACACACAAGCAGGTAATACATACATCTAGGACCACATACAACACACAAGCAGGTAATACATACATCTATGACTACATACACCACATAACCAGGTAATACACACATCTAGGACTATATACAACACATAACCAGGTAATACATACATCTAGGACTACATAGAACACACAACCAGGTAATACATACATCTAGGACAACATACAACACATAACCAGGTAGTATATACATCTAGGAATACATACAACACATAACCAGGTAATACATACATCTAGGACTACATACAACACACAAGCAGGTAATACACACATCTAGGACCACATACAAACAACAGACAGGTTATAACAACATCTAGGACCACATACAACACATAACCAAGTAATACATACATCTAGGACCACATACAACACACAAGCAGGTAATACATACATCTAGGACTACATACAACACATAACCAGGTAATACATACATCTAGGACTACATAGAACACACAACCAGGTAATACATATATCTAGGACCACATACAACACACAAGCAGGTAATACATACATCTAGGACCACATACA
Organism: Eledone cirrhosa; assembly: GCA_964016885.1. NCBI lineage: Eukaryota > Metazoa > Mollusca > Cephalopoda > Octopoda > Eledonidae > Eledone > Eledone cirrhosa. Next base: position 9,409,949 of record OZ024744.1, on the reverse strand, counting down.
ACACATAACCAGGTAGTACATACATCTAGGACTACATACAACACATAACCAGGTAATACATACATCTAGGACCACATACAACACACAGGCTGGGAATACATACATCTAGGACCACATACAACACATAACCAGGTAATACATACATCTAGGACTACATACAACACACAGGCAGGTAATACACAGTTCTAGGACCACATACAACAACAGGCAGGTTATAACAACATCTAGGACCACATACAACACATAACCAAGTAATACATACATCTAGGACCACATACGACACACAAGCAGGTAATACATACATCTAGGACTACATACACCACATAACCACGTAATACACACATATAGGACTACATAGAACACACAACCAGGTAATACATACATCTAGGACCACATACAACACACAAGCAGGTAATACATACATCTAGGACCACATACAACACATAACCAGGTAATACATGCATCTAGGACCACGTACAACACAGAAACAGGTAATACATACATCTAGGACCACATACAACACATAACCAGGTAATACATACATCTAGGACTACATAGAACACACAACCAGGTAATACATACATCTAGGACCACATACAACACACAAGCAGATAATACACACATCTAGGACCATATACAACACAGCAGTAGGTAATACATACATCTAGGACCACATACAACAAAGAAGCAGGTAATACACACATCTAGGACTACATACAACACATAACCAGGTAGTATATACATCTAGGACTACATACAACACACAAGCAAGTAATACACACATCTAGGACCCCATACAACACACAAGCAGGTAATACACACATCTATGACAATATACAACACATAACCAGGTAATACACACATCTAGGACTACATACAACACACAAGCAGGTAATACACACATCTAGGACCACATACAACACACAAGCACGTAATAAATACACATAAGACTACATACAACACACAAGCAGGTAATACATACATCTAGGACTACATACAACACACAATGCAAGCAGGTAATACATACATCTAGGACTACATACAACACAGAAGCAGGTAATACATACATCTAGGACCACATACAACACACAGGCAGGTAATACACACATCTAGGACCACATACAACACACAAGCAGGTAATACATACATCTAGGACTACATACAACACACAAGCAGGGAATACATACATCTAGGACTACATACAACACACAAGCAGGTAATACATACATCTAGGACCACATACAACACACAGGCAGGTAATACATAGATCTAGGACTACATACAACACACAAGGCAAGCAGGTAATACATACATCTAGGACTACATACAACACACAAACAGGTAATACATACATCTAGGACCACATACAACACACAAGCAGGTAATACACACATATAGGGCCACATACAACACACAAGCAGGTAATACATACATCTAGCACCACATACAACACATAACCAGGTAATACATGCATCTAGGACCACGTACAACACAGAAACATGTAATACATACATCTAGGACCACATACAACACATAACCAGGTAATACATACATCTAGGACTACATAGAACACACAACCAGGTAATACATACATCTAGGACCACATACAACACACAAGCAGGTAATACACACATCTAGGACCATATACAACACAGCAGTAGGTAATACATACATCTAGGACCACATACAACAAAGAAGCAGGTAATACACACATCTAGGACTACATACAACACATAACCAGGTAGTATATACATCTAGGACTACATACAACACACAAGCAAGTAATACACACATCTAGGACCACATACAACACACAAGCAGGTAATACACACATCTATGACAATATACAACACATAACCAGGTAATACACACATCTAGGACTACATACAACACACAAGCAGGTAATACACACATCTAGGACCACATACAACACACAAGCACGTAATAAATACACATAAGACTACATACAACACACAAGCAGGTAATACATACATCTAGGACTACATACAACACACAATGCAAGCAGGTAATACATACATCTAGGACTACATACAACACAGAAGCAGGTAATACATACATCTAGGACCACATACAACACACAGGCAGGTAATACACACATCTAGGACCACATACAACACACAAGCAGGTAATACATACATCTAGGACTACATACAACACACAAGCAGGGAATACATACATCTAGGACTACATACAACACACAAGCAGGTAATACATACATCTAGGACCACATACAACACACAGGCAGGTAATACATAGATCTAGGACTACATACAACACACAAGGCAAGCAGGTAATACATACATCTAGGACTACATACAACACACAAACAGGTAATACATACATCTAGGACCACATACAACACACAAGCAGGTAATACACACATATAGGGCCACATACAACACACAAGCAGGTAATACATACATCTAGCACCACATACAACACATAACCAGGTAATACATGCATCTAGGACCACGTACAACACAGAAACATGTAATACATACATCTAGGACCACATACAACACATAACCAGGTAATACATACATCTAGGACTACATAGAACACACAACCAGGTAATACATACATCTAGGACCACATACAACACACAAGCAGGTAATACACACATCTAGGACCATATACAACACAGCAGTAGGTAATACATACATCTAGGACCACATACAACAAAGAAGCAGGTAATACACACATCTAGGACTACATACAACACATAACCAGGTAGTATATACATCTAGGACTACATACAACACACAAGCAAGTAATACACACATCTAGGACCACATACAACACACAAGCAGGTAATACACACATCTATGACAATATACAACACATAGCCAGGTAATACACACATCTAGGACTACATACAACACATAACCAGGTAATACATACATCCAGGACCACATAGAACACACAAGCAGGTAATACATACATCTAGGACCACATACAACACATAACCAGGTAGCACATACATCTAGGACCACATACAACACACAAGCAGGTAATACATACATCTAGGACCACATACAACACACAACCAGGTAATACACACATCTAGGACCACATACAACACATAACCAGGTAATACATACATCTTGGACCACATACAACACATAAGCAGGTAATACATACATCTAGGACCACATACAACACACAAGCAGGGAATACACACATCTAGGACCACATACAACACACAAGCAGGTAATACACACATCTAAGGCCACATACAACACAGAAGCAGGTAATACACACATCTAGGACTACATACAACACACAAGCAGGTAATACATACATCTAGGACTATATACAACATACAAGCAGGTAATACACACATCTAGTACTACATACAACACATAACCAGGTAATACACACATCTACGGCCACATACAACACACAAGCAGGTAATACACACATCTAGGGCCACATACAACACACAAGCAGGTAATACACACATCTAGGACTACATACAACACACAAGCAGGTAATACATACATCAAGGACTACATACAACACACAAGCAGGTAATACATACATCTAGGACCACATACAACACACAAGCAGGTAATACATACATCTAGGACTACATACAACACACAAGCAGGTAATACACACATATAGGAACACATACAACACACAAGCAGGTAATACATAATCTAGGACACACAAGCAGGTAATACACACATTTAGGACCACATACAACACATAACCAAGTAATACATACATCTATGACTACATACAACACATAACCAAGTAATACATACATCTAGGACTACATAGAACACACAAGCAAGTAATACACACATCTAGGACCACATATAACATACAAGCAGGTAATAACACATCTAGGACCACATACAACAACAGACAGGTTATAACAACATCTAGGACCACATACAACACATAACCAAGTAATACATACATCTAGGACCACATACAACACACAAGCAGGTAATACATACATCTAGGACTACATACACCACATAACCAGGTAATACACACATCTAGGACTACATACAACACATAACCAGGTAATACATACATCTAGGACTACATAGAACACACAACCAGTTAATACATACATCTAGGACCACATACAACACATAACCAGGTAGTACATACATCTAGGACTACATACAACACATAACCAGGTAATACATACATCTAGGACCACATACAACACATAACCAGGTAATACATACTTCTAGAATCACATACAACACACAAGCAGGTAATACATACATCCAGGACCACATACAACACACCAGCAGGTAATACATACATCTAGGACTACATGGAACACACAAGCAAGTAATACACACATCTAGGACCACATGAAACATACAAGCAGGTAATAACACATCTAGGACCAAATACAACACATAACCAGGTAATACATACATCTAGGACCACATACAACACACAGGCTGGTAATACATACATCTAGGACCACATACAACACATAACCAGGTAATACATACATCTAGGACTACATACAACACACAGGCAGGTAATACACACTTCTAGGACCACATACAACAACAGGCAGGTTATAACAACATCTAGGACCACATACAACACATAACCAAGTAATACATACATCTAGGACCACATACGACACACAAGCAGGTAATACATACATCTAGGACTACATACACCACATAACCACGTAATACACACATCTAGGACTACATACAACACATAACCAGGTAATACATACATCTAGGACTACATAGAACACACAACCAGGTAATACATACATCTAGGACCACATACAACACACAAGCAGGTAATACATACATCTAGGACCACATACAACACATAACCAGGTAGTACATACATCTAGGATTACATACAACACATAACCAGGTAATACATACATCTAGGACCACATACAACACACAAGCAGGTAATACACACATATAGGGCCACATACAACACACAAGCAGGTAATACATACATCTAACACCACATACAACACATAACCAGGTAATACATGCATCTAGGACCACGTACAACACAGAAACAGGTAATACATACATCTAGGACCACATACAACACATAACCAGGTAATACATACATCTAGGACTACATAGAACACACAACCAGGTAATACATACATCTAGGACCACATACAACACACAAGCAGGTAATACACACATCTAGGACCATATACAACACAGCAGTAGGTAATACATACATCTAGGACCATATACAACAAAGAAGCAGGTAATACATACATCTAGGACTACATACAACACATAACCAGGTAGTATATACATCTAGGACTACATACAACACACAAGCAAGTAATACACACATATAGGACCACATACAACACACAAGCAGGTAATACACACATCTATGACAATATACAACACATAACCAGGTAATACACACATCTAGGACTACATACAACACACAAGCAGGTAATACACACATCTAGGACCACATACAACACACAAGCACGTAATAAATACACCTAAGACTACATACAACACACAAGCAGGTAATACATACATCTAGGACTACATACAACACACAAGGCAAGCAGGTAATACATACATCTAGGACTACATACAACACACAAGCAGGTAATACATACATCTAGGACCACATACAACACACAGGCAGGTAATACACACATCTAGGACCACATACAACACACAAGCAGGTAATACATACATCTAGGACGACATACAACACACAAGCAGGGAATACATACATCTAGGACTACATACAACACACAAGCAGGTAATACATACATCTAGGACCACATACAACACTCAGGCAGGTAATACATAGATCTAGGACTACATACAACACACAAGGCAAGCAGGTAATACATACATCTAGGACTACATACAACACACAAGGCAAGCAGGTAATACATACATCTAGGACTACATACAACACACAAGCAGGTAATACATACATCTAGGACTACATACAACACACAAGGCAAGCAGGTAATACATACATCTAGGACTACATACAACACACAAGCAGGGAATACATACATCTAGGACTACATACAACACACAAGCAGGGAATACATACATCTAGGACTACATACAACACACAAGCAGGTAATACATACATCTAGGACCACATACAACACACAGGCAGGTAATACATAGATCTAGGACCACATACAACACACAGGCAGGTAATACATACATCTAGGACGACATACAACACACAGGCAGGTAATACATACATCCAGGACTACATACAACACACAGGCAAGTAATACATTCATCTAGGACTACATACAACACACAGACAGGTAATACATGGATCTAGGACTACATACAACACACAAGCAGGTAATACAGACATCTAGGATCACATACAACACACAATCAGGTAATACATACATCTAGGACCAAATACAACACACAAGCAGGTAATACATACATCTAGGTCCACATACAACACATAACCAGGTAATACATACATCTAGAAACACATACAACACACAGGCAGGTAATACATACATCCAGGACCACATACAACACATAACCAGGTAATAGATACATCTAGGACCACATACAACACATAACCATATAATACATACATCTAGGACCACATACAACACACAAGCAGGTAATACACACATCTAAGACCACATACAACACACCAGTAGGTAATACATACATCTAGGACCGCATACAACACACTGGCAGGTAATACATACATCTTCGACCACATACAACACATAAGCAGGTAATACATACATCTAGGACCACATACAACACACAAGCAGGTAATACACACATCTAGGGCCACATACAACACACAAGCAGGTAATACACACATCTAAGGCCACATACAACACACAAGCAGGTAATACACACATCTAGGACTACATACAACACACAAGCAGGTAATACATACATCTAGGACTATATACAACATACAAGCGGGTAATACACACATCTAGGACTACATACAACACATAACCAGGTAATACACACATCTAGGGCCACATACAACACACAAGCAGGTAATACACACATCTAGGGCCACATACAACACACAAGCAGGTAATACATTCATCTAGGACCACATACAACACACAGGCAGGTAATACATACATCTAGCACTACATACAACACACAAGCAGGTAATACACACATATAGGAACACATACAACACACAAGCAGGTAATACATAGATCTAGGACACACAAGCAGGTAATACACACATCTAGGACCACATACAACAGATAACCAAGTAATACATACATCTATGGCTACATACAACACATAACCAGGTAATACATACATCTAGGACTACATAGAACACACAAGCAAGTAATACACACATCTAGGACCACATATAACATACAAGCAGGTAATAACACCTCTAGGACCACATACAACACATAACCAGGTAATACATACATCTAGGACCACATACAACACACAAGTAGGTAATACACACATCTAGGACCACATACAACAACAGACAGGTTATAACAACATCTAGGACCACATACAACACATAACCAAGTAATACATACATCTAGGACCACATACAACACACAAGCAGGTAATACATACATCTATGACTACATACACCACATAACCAGGTAATACACACATCTAGGACTACATACAACACATAACCAGGTAATACACACATCTAGGACTACATACAACACACAAGCAGGTAATACACACATCTAGGACCACATACAACACACAAGCCCGTAATAAATACACATAAGACTACATACAACACATAACCAGGTAATACACACATCTAAGACCACATACAACACACAAGCAGGTAATACATACATCTAGGACCACATACAACACATAACCAGGTAGCACATACATCTAGGACCACATACAACACAAAAACAGGTAATACATACATCTAGGACCAGATACAACACATAACCAGGTAATACATACATCTAGGACCACATACAACACATAACCAGGTAATACATACATCTAGGACCACATACAACACACAAGCAGGTAATACATACATCTAGGACCACATACAACACATAGCCAGGTAATACATACATCTAGGACTACATACAACACACAAGCAGTTAATACATACATCTAGGACCACATAGAACACACAACCAGATAATACATACATCTAGGACCACATACAACACACAGGCAGGTAATACACACATCTAGGACCACATACAACACACAAGCAGGTAATACATACATCCAGGACCACATACAACACACCAGCAGGTAATACATACATCTAGGACTACATAGAACACACAAGCAAGTAATACACACATCTAGGACCACATATAACATACAAGCAGGTAATAACACATCTAGGACCACATACAACACATAACCAGGTAATACATACATCTAGGACCACATACAACACACAGGCTGGTAATACATACATCTAGGACCACATACAACACATAACCAGGTAATACATACATCTAGGACTACATACAACACACAGGCAGGTAATACACACATCTAGGACCACATTCAACAACAGGCAGGTTATAACAACATCTAGGACCACATACAACACATAACCAAGTAATACATACATCTAGGACCACATACAACACACAGGCAGGTAATACATACATCTAGGACCACATACAACACACAAGCAGGTAATACATACATCTAGGACCACATACAACACATAACCAGGTAATACATACATCTAGGACCACATACAACACACAAGCAGGTAATACATACATCTAGGACTACATACACCACATAACCAGGTAATACACACATCTAGGACTACATAGAACACACAACCAGGTAATACATACATCTAGGAGCACATACAACACACAAGCAGGTAATACATACATCTAGGACCACATACAACATACAAGCAGGTAATACACACATATAGGGCCACATACAACACATAAGCAGGTAATACATACATCTAGGACCACATACAACACACAAGCAGGGAATACACACATCTAGGACCACATACAACACACAAGCAGGTAATACACACATCTAAGGCCACATACAACACACAAGCAGGTAATACATACATCTAGGACCACATACAACACATAACCAGGTAATACATACATCTAGAACTACATACAACACACAAGCAGGTAATACATACATCTAGGACCACATAGAACACACAACCAGGTAATACATACATCTAGGACCACATACAACACAAAGACAGGTAATACACACATCTAGGACCACATACAACACATAACCAGGTAATACATACATCCAGGACCACATAGAACACACAAGCAGGTAATACATACATCTAGGACCACATACAACACATAACCAGGTAGCACATACATCTAGGACCACATACAACACACAAGCAGGTAATACATACATCTAGGACCACATACAACACACAACCAGGTAATACACACATCTAGGACCACATACAACACATAACCAGGTAATACATACATCTTGGACCACATACAACACATAAGCAGGTAATACATACATCTAGGACCACATACAACACACAAGCAGGGAATAAACACATCTAGGACCACATACAACACACAAGCAGGTAATACACACATCTAAGGCCACATACAACACAGAAGCAGGTAATACACACATCTAGGACTACATACAACACACAAGCAGGTAATACATACATCTAGGACTATATACAACATACAAGCAGGTAATACACACATCTAGTACTACATACAACACATAACCAGGTAATACACACATCTACGGCCACATACAACACACAAGCAGGTAATACACACATCTAGGGCCACATACAACACACAAGCAGGTAATACACACATCTAGGACTACATACAACACACAAGCAGGTAATACATACATCAAGGACTACATACAACACACAAGCAGGTAATACATACATCTAGGACCACATACAACACACAAGCAGGTAATACATACATCTAGGACTACATACAACACACAAGCAGGTAATACACACATATAGGAACACATACAACACACAAGCAGGTAATACATAATCTAGGACACACAAGCAGGTAATACACACATCTAGGACCACATACAACACATAACCAAGTAATACATACATCTATGACTACATACAACAGATAACCAAGTAATACATACATCTAGGACTACATAGAACACACAAGCAAGTAATACACACATCTAGGACCACATATAACATACAAGCAGGTAATAACACATCTAGGACCACATACAACAACAGACAGGTTATAACAACATCTAGGACCACATACAACACATAACCAAGTAATACATACATCTAGGACCACATACAACACACAAGCAGGTAATACATACATCTAGGACTACATACACCACATAACCAGGTAATACACACATCTAGGACTACATACAACACATAACCAGGTAATACATACATCTAGGACTACATAGAACACACAACCAGTTAATACATACATCTAGGACCACATACAACACATAACCAGGTAGTACATACATCTAGGACTACATACAACACATAACCAGGTAATACATACATCTAGGACCACATACAACACATAACCAGGTAATACATACTTCTAGAATCACATACAACACACAAGCAGGTAATACATACATCCAGGACCACATACAACACACCAGCAGGTAATACATACATCTAGGACTACATGGAACACACAAGCAAGTAATACACACATCTAGGACCACATGAAACATACAAGCAGGTAATAACACATCTAGGACCACATACAACACATAACCAGGTAATACATACATCTAGGACCACATACAACACACAGGCTGGTAATACATACATCTAGGACCACATACAACACATAACCAGGTAATACATACATCTAGGACTACATACAACACACAGGCAGGTAATACACACTTCTAGGACCACATACAACAACAGGCAGGTTATAACAACATCTAGGACCACATACAACACATAACCAAGTAATACATACATCTAGGACCACATACGACACACAAGCAGGTAATACATACATCTAGGACTACATACACCACATAACCACGTAATACACACATCTAGGACTACATACAACACATAACCAGGTAATACATACATCTAGGACTACATAGAACACACAACCAGGTAATACATACATCTAGGACCACATACAACACACAAGCAGGTAATACATACATCTAGGACCACATACAACACATAACCAGGTAGTACATACATCTAGGATTACATACAACACATAACCAGGTAATACATACATCTAGGACCACATACAACACACAAGCAGGTAATACACACATATAGGGCCACATACAACACACAAGCAGGTAATACATACATCTAACACCACATACAACACATAACCAGGTAATACATGCATCTAGGACCACGTACAACACAGAAACAGGTAATACATACATCTAGGACCACATACAACACATAACCAGGTAATACATACATCTAGGACTACATAGAACACACAACCAGGTAATACATACATCTAGGACCACATACAACACACAAGCAGGTAATACACACATCTAGGACCATATACAACACAGCAGTAGGTAATACATACATCTAGGACCATATACAACAAAGAAGCAGGTAATACGTACATCTAGGACTACATACAACACATAACCAGGTAGTTTATACATCTAGGACTACATACAACACACAAGCAAGTAATACACACATATAGGACCACATACAACACACAAGCAGGTAATACACACATCTATGACAATATACAACACATAACCAGGTAATACACACATCTAGGACTACATACAACACACAAGCAGGTAATACACACATCTAGGACCACATACAACACACAAGCACGTAATAAATACACCTAAGACTACATACAACACACAAGCAGGTAATACATACATCTAGGACTACATACAACACACAAGGCAAGCAGGTAATACATACATCTAGGACTACATACAACACACAAGCAGGTAATACATACATCTAGGACCACATACAACACACAGGCAGGTAATACACACATCTAGGACCACATACAACACACAAGCAGGTAATACATACATCTAGGACGACATACAACACACAAGCAGGGAATACATACATCTAGGACTACATACAACACACAAGCAGGTAATACATACATCTAGGACCACATACAACACTCAGGCAGGTAATACATAGATCTAGGACTACATACAACACACAAGGCAAGCAGGTAATACATACATCTAGGACTACATACAACACACAAGGCAAGCAGGTAATACATACATCTAGGACTACATACAACACACAAGCAGGTAATACATACATCTAGGACTACATACAACACACAAGGCAAGCAGGTAATACATACATCTAGGACTACATACAACACACAAGCAGGGAATACATACATCTAGGACTACATACAACACACAAGCAGGGAATACATACATCTAGGACTACATACAACACACAAGCAGGTAATACATACATCTAGGACCACATACAACACACAGGCAGGTAATACATAGATCTAGGACCACATACAACACACAGGCAGGTAATACATACATCTAGGACGACATACAACACACAGGCAGGTAATACATACATCCAGGACTACATACAACACACAGGCAAGTAATACATTCATCTAGGACTACATACAACACACAGACAGGTAATACATGGATCTAGGACTACATACAACACACAAGCAGGTAATACATACATCTAGGATCACATACAACACACAATCAGGTAATACATACATCTAGGACCAAATACAACACACAAGCAGGTAATACATAAATCTAGGTCCACATACAACACATAACCAGGTAATACATACATCTAGAAACACATACAACACACAGGCAGGTAATACATACATCCAGGACCACATACAACACATAACCAGGTAATAGATACATCTAGGACCACATACAACACATAACCATATAATACATACATCTAGGACCACATACAACACACAAGCAGGTAATACACACATCTAAGACCACATACAACACACCAGTAGGTAATACATACATCTAGGACCGCATACAACACACTGGCAGGTAATACATACATCTTCGACCACATACAACACATAAGCAGGTAATACATACATCTAGGACCACATACAACACACAAGCAGGGAATACACACATCTAGGACCACATACAACACACAAGCAGGTAATACACACATCTAGGGCCACATACAACACACAAGCAGGTAATACACACATCTAAGGCCACATACAACACACAAGCAGGTAATACACACATCTAGGACTACATACAACACACAAGCAGGTAATACATACATCTAGGACTATATACAACATACAAGCGGGTAATACACACATCTAGGACTACATACAACACATAACCAGGTAATACACACATCTAGGGCCACATACAACACACAAGCAGGTAATACACACATCTAGGGCCACATACAACACACAAGCAGGTAATACATTCATCTAGGACCACATACAACACACAGGCAGGTAATACATACATCTAGCACTACATACAACACACAAGCAGGTAATACACACATATAGGAACACATACAACACACAAGCAGGTAATACATAGATCTAGGACACACAAGCAGGTAATACACACATCTAGGACCACATACAACAGATAACCAAGTAATACATACATCTATGGCTACATACAACACACAAGCAAGTAATACACACATCTAGGACCACATATAACATACAAGCAGGTAATAACACCTCTAGGACCACATACAACACATAACCAGGTAATACATACATCTAGGACCACATACAACACACAAGTAGGTAATACACACATCTAGGACCACATACAACAACAGACAGGTTATAACAACATCTAGGACCACATACAACACATAACCAAGTAATACATACATCTAGGACCACATACAACACACAAGCAGGTAATACATACATCTATGACTACATACACCACATAACCAGGTAATACACACATCTAGGACTACATACAACACATAACCAGGTAATACATACATCTAGGACTACATAGAACACACAACCAGGTAATACATACATCTAGGACCACATACAACACATAACCAGGTAGTACATACATCTAGGACAACATACAACACATAACCAGGTAATACATACATCTAGGACTACATACAACACACAAGCATGTAATACACACATCTAGGACCACATACAACAACAGACAGTTTATAACAACATCTAGGACCACATACAACACATAACCAAGTAATACATACATCTAGGACCACATACAACACACAAGCAGGTAATACATACATCTAGGACTACATACAACACATAACCAGGTAATACATACATCTAGGACTACATAGAACACACAACCAGGTAATACATATATCTAGGACCACATACAACACACAAGCAGGTAATACATACATCTAGCACCACATACAACACATAACCAGGTAGTACATACATCTAGGACTACATACAACACATAACCAGGTAATACATACATCTAGGACCACATACAACACATAACCAGGTAATACATACATCTAGAACCACATACAACACACAAGCAGGTAATTCATACATCCAGGACCACATACAACACACCAGCAGGTAATACATACATCTAGGACTACATAGAACACACAAGCAAGTAATACACACATCTAGGACCACATAAAACATACAAGCGGGTAATAACACATCTAGGACCACATACAACACATAACCAGGTAATACATACATCTAGGACCACATACAACACACAGGCTGGTAATACATACATCTAGGACCACATACAACACATAACCAGGTAATACATACATCTAGAACTACATACAACACACAAGACAAGCAGGTAATACATACATCTAGGACTACATAGAACACACAAGCAGGTAATACATACATCTAGGACCACATACAACACACAGGCAGGTAATACACACATCTAGGACCACATACAACACACAAGCAGGTAATACATACATCTAGGACGACATACAACACACAAGCAGGGAATACATACATCTAGGACTACATACAACACACAAGCAGGTAATACATACATCTAGGACCACATACAACACACAGGCAGGTAATACATAGATCTAGGACTACATACAACACACAAGGCAAGCAGGTAATACATACATCTAGGACTACATACAATACACAAGCACGTAATAAATACACCTAAGACTACATACAACACACAAGCAGGTAATACATACATCTAGGACTACATACAACACACAAGGCAAGCAGGTAATACATACATCTAGGACTACATACAACACACAAGCAGGGAATACATACATCTAGGACTACATACAACACACAAGCAGGGAATACATACATCTAGGACTACATACAACACGCAAGCAGGTAATACATACATCTAGGACCACATACAACACACAGGCAGGTAATACATAGATCTAGGACCACATACAACACACAGGCAGGTAATACATACATCTAGGACGACATACAACACACAGGCAGGTAATACATACATCCAGGTCTACATACAACACACAAGCAGGGAATACATACATCTAGGACCACATACAACACACAGGCAGGTAATACATTCATCTAGGACCAAATACAACACACAAGCAGGTAATACATACATCTAGGACCACATACAACACATAACCAGGTAATACATACATCTAGAAACACATACAACACACAGGCAGGTAATACATACATCCAGGACCACATACAACACATAACCAGGTAATAGATACATATAGGACCACATACAACACATAACCATGTAATACATACATCTAGGACCACATACAACACACAAGCAAGTAATACACACATCTAGGACCACATACAACACACCAGTAGGTAATACATACATCTAGGACCGCATACAACACACTGGCAGGTAATACATACATCTTCGACCACATACAACACATAAGCAGGTAATACATACATCTAGGACCACATACAACACACAAGCAGGTAATACACACATCTAAGGCCACATACAACACACAAGCAGGTAATACACACATCTAGGACTACATACAACACACAAGCAGGTAATACATACATCTAGGACTATATACAACATACAAGCGGGTAATACACACATCTAGGACTACATACAACACATAACCAGGTAATACACACATCTAGGGCCACATACAACACACAAGCAGGTAATACACACATCTAGGGCCACATACAACACACAAGCAGGTAATACACACATCTAGGACTACATACAACACACAAGCAGGTAATACATACATCAAGGACTACATACAACACACAAGCAGGTAATACATACATCTAGGACCACATACAACACACAGGCAGGTAATACATACATCTAACACTACATACAACACACAAGCAGGTAATACACACATATAGGAACACATACAACACACAAGCAGGTAATACATACATCTAGGACACACAAGCAGGTAATACACACATCTAGGAACACATACAACACATAACCAAGTAATACATACATCTATGACTACATACAACACATAACCAGGTAATACATACATCTAGGACTACATAGAACACACAAGCAAGTAATACACACATCTAGGACCACATATAACATACAAGCAGGTAATAACACATCTAGGACCACATACAACACATAACCAGGTAATACATACATCTAGGACCACATACAACACACAAGCAGGTAATACACACATCTAGGACCACATACAACAACAGACAGGTTATAACAACATCTAGGACCACATACAACACATAACCAAGTAATACATACATCTAGGACCACATACAACACACAAGCAGGTAATACATACATCTATGACTACATACACCACATAACCAGGTAATACACACATCTAGGACTACATACAACACATAACCAGGTAATACATACATCTAGGACTACATAGAACATACAACCTGGTAATACATACATCTAGGACCACATACAGCACATAACCAGGTAGTACATACATCTAGGACTACATACAACACATAACCAGGTAATACATACATCTAGGACTACATACAACACACAAGCAGGTAATACACACATCTAGGACCACATACAACAACAGACAGGTTATAACAACATCTAGGACCACATACAACACATAACCAAGTAATACATACATCTAGGACCACATACAACACTCAAGCAGGTAATACATACATCTAGGACTACATACAACACATAACCAGGTAATACATACATCTAGGACTACATAGAACACACAACCAGGTAATACATATATCTAGGACCACATACAACACACAAGCAGGTAATACATACATCTAGGACCACATACAACACATAACCAGGTAGTACATACATCTAGGACTACATACAAAACATAACCAGGTAATACATACATCTAGGACCACATACAACACATAACCAGGTAATACATACATCTAGAACCACATACAACACACAAGCAGGTATTACATACATCCAGGACCACATACAACACACCAGCAGGTAATACATACATCTAGGACTACATAGAACACACAAGCAAGTAATACACACATCTAGGACCACATAAAACATACAAGCAGGTAATAACACATCTAGGACAACATACAACACATAACCAGGTAATACATACATCTAGGACCACATACAACACACAGGCTGGTAATACATACATCTAGGACAACATACAACACATAACCAGGTAATACATACATCTAGGACTACATACAACACACAGGCAGGTAATACACACTTCTAGGACCACATACAACAACAGGCAGGTTATAACAACATCTAGGACCACATACAACACATAACCAGGTAATACATACATCTGGGACTACATACAACACATAACCAGGTAATACATACATCTAGGACCACATACAACACACAAGCAGGTAATACACACATCTAGGACCACATACAACACACCAGTAGGTAATACATACATCTAGGACCACATACAACACACAGGCAGGTAATACATACATCTTGGACCACATACAACACATAAGCAGGTAATACATACATCTATGACCACATACAACACACAAGCAGGGAATTTCACACATCTAGGACCACATACAACACACAAGCAGGTAATACACACATCTAAGGCCACATACAACACAGAAGCAGGTAAGACACACATCTAGGACTACATACAACACACAAGCAGGTAATACATACATCTAGGACTATATACAACATACAAGCAGGTAATACACACATCTAGGACTACATACAACACATAACCAGGTAATACACACATCTAGGGCCACATACAACACACAAGCAGGTAATACACACATCTAGGGCCACATACAACACACAAGCAGGTAATACACACATCTAGGACTACATACAACACACAAGCAGGTAATACATACATCAAGGACTACATACAACACACAAGCAGGTAATACATACATCTAGGACTACATACAACACACAAGCAGGTAATACACACATATAGGAACACATACAACACACAAGCAGGTAATACATTATCTAGGACACACAAGCAGGTAATACACACATCTAGGACCACATACAACACATAACCAAGTAATACATACATCTATCACTACATACAACACATAACCAGGTAATACATACATCTAGGACTACATAGAACACACAAGCAAGTAATACACACATCTAGGACCACATACAACACACAAGCACGTAATAAATACACATAAGACTACATACAACACATAACCAGGTAATTCACACATCTAGGGCCACATGCAACACACAAGCAGGTAATACACACATCTAAGGCCACATAGAACCCACAAGCAGGTAATACACACATCTAGGACTACATACAACACACAAGCAGGTAATACATACATCCAGGACTATATACAACATACAAGCGGGTAATACACACATCTAGGACTACATACAACACATAACCAGGTAATACACACATCTAAGGCCACATACAACACACCAGTAGGTAATACATACATCTAGGACCGCATACAACACACTGGCAGGTAATACATACATCTTCGACCACATACAACACATAAGCAGGTAATACATACATCTAGGACCACATGAAACACACAAGCAGGGAATACACACATCTAGGACAACATACAACACACAAGCAGGTAATACACACATCTAAGGCCACATACAACACACAAGCAGGTAATACACACATCTAAGGCCACATACAACACACAAGCAGGTAATACACACATCTAGGACCACATACAACACATAACCAGGTAATACATACATCTAGGACCACATACAACACACAAGCAGGTAATACACACATCTAGGACCACATACAACACATAACCAAGTAATACATACATCTAGGACCACTTACAACACACAAGCAGGTAATACATACATCTTGGACGACATACACCACATAATCAGGTAATACACAGATCTAGGACTACATACAACACATAACCAGGTAATACATACATCTAGGACTACATAGAACACACAACCAGGTAATACATACATCTAGGACCACATACAACACATAACCAGGTAGTATATACATCTAGGACTACATACAACACATAACCAGGTAATACATACATCTAGGACTACATACAACACACAAGCAGGTAATACACCATCTAGGACCACATACAACAACAGACAGGTTATAACAACATCTAGGACCACATACAACACATAACCAAGTAATACATACATCTAGGACCATATACAACACACAAGCAGGTAATACATACATCTATGACTACATACACCACATAACCAGGTAATACACACATCTAGGACTACATACAACACATAACCAGGTAATACATACATCTAGGACTACATAGAACATACAACCTGGTAATACATACATCTAGGACCACATACAACACATAACCAGGTAGTACATACATCTAGGACTACATACAACACATAACCAGGTAATACATACATCTAGGACTACATACAACACACAAGCAGGTAATACACACATCTAGGACCACATACAACAACAGACAGGTTATAACAACATCTAGGACCACATACAACACATAACCAAGTAATACATACATCTAGGACCACATACAACACTCAAGCAGGTAATACATACATCTAGGACTACATACAACACATAACCAGGTAATACATACATCTAGGACTACATAGAACACACAACCAGGTAATACATATATCTAGGACCACATACAACACACAAGCAGGTAATACATACATCTAGGACCACATACAACACATAACCAGGTAGTACATACATCTAGGACTACATACAAAACATAACCAGGTAATACATACATCTAGGACCACATACAACACATAACCAGGTAATACATACATCTAGAACCACATACAACACACAAGCAGGTATTACATACATCCAGGACCACATACAACACACCAGCAGGTAATACATACATCTAGGACTACATAGAACACACAAGCAAGTAATACACACATCTAGGACCACATAAAACATACAAGCAGGTAATAACACATCTAGGACAACATACAACACATAACCAGGTAATACATACATCTAGGACCACATACAACACACAGGCTGGTAATACATACATCTAGGACAACATACAACACATAACCAGGTAATACATACATCTAGGACTACATACAACACACAGGCAGGTAATACACACTTCTAGGACCACATACAACAACAGGCAGGTTATAACAACATCTAGGACCACATACAACACATAACCAGGTAATACATACATCTAGGACTACATACAACACATAACCAGGTAATACATACATCTAGGACCACATACAACACACAAGCAGGTAATACACACATCTAGGACCACATACAACACACCAGTAGGTAATACATACATCTAGGACCACATACAACACACAGGCAGGTAATACATACATCTTGGACCACATACAACACATAAGCAGGTAATACATACATCTATGACCACATACAACACACAAGCAGGGAATTTCACACATCTAGGACCACATACAACACACAAGCAGGTAATACACACATCTAAGGCCACATACAACACAGAAGCAGGTAAGACACACATCTACGACTACATACAACACACAAGCAGGTAATACATACATCTAGGACTATATACAACATACAAGCAGGTAATACACACATCTAGGACTACATACAACACATAACCAGGTAATACACACATCTAGGGCCACATACAACACACAAGCAGGTAATACACACATCTAGGGCCACATACAACACACAAGCAGGTAATACACACATCTAGGACTACATACAACACACAAGCAGGTAATACATACATCAAGGACTACATACAACACACAAGCAGGTAATACATACATCTAGGACTACATACAACACACAAGCAGGTAATACACACATATAGGAACACATACAACACACAAGCAGGTAATACATTATTTAGGACACACAAGCAGGTAATACACACATCTAGGACCACATACAACACATAACCAAGTAATACATACATCTATCACTACATACAACACATAACCAGGTAATACATACATCTAGGACTACATAGAACACACAAGCAAGTAATACACACATCTAGGACCACATACAACACACAAGCACGTAATAAATACACATAAGACTACATACAACACATAACCAGGTAATACACACATCTAGGGCCACATGCAACACACAAGCAGGTAATACACACATCTAAGGCCACATAGAACCCACAAGTAGGTAATACACACATCTAGGACTACATACCACACACAAGCAGGTAATACATACATCCAGGACTATATACAACATACAAGCGGGTAATACACACATCTAGGACTACATACAACACATAACCAGGTAATACACACATCTAAGGCCACATACAACACACCAGTAGGTAATACATACATCTAGGACCGCATACAACACACTGGCAGGTAATACATACATCTTCGACCACATACAACACATAAGCAGGTAATACATACATCTAGGACCACATGAAACACACAAGCAGGGAATACACACATCTAGGACAACATACAACACACTAGCAGGTAATACACACATCTAAGGCCACATACAACACACAAGCAGGTAATACACACATCTAAGGCCACATACAACACACAAGCAGGTAATACACACATCTAGGACCACATACAACACATAACCAGGTAATACATACATCTAGGACCACATACAACACACAAGCAGGTAATGCACACATCTAGGACCACATACAACACATAACCAAGTAATACATACATCTAGGACCACTTACAACACACAAGCAGGTAATACATACATCTTGGACTACATACACCACATAATCAGGTAATACACAGATCTAGGACTACATACAACACATAACCAGGTAATACATACATCTAGGACCACATACAACACACAAGCAGGTAATACATACATCTAGGACCACATACAACACACAAGCAGGCAATACATACATCTATGACTACATACACCACATAACCAGGTAATACACACATCTAGGACTACATACAACACATAACCAGGTAATACATACATCTAGGACTACATAGAACACACAACCAGGTAATACATACATCTAGGACCACATACAACACATAACCAGGTAGTATATACATCTAGGACTACATACAACACATAACCAGGTAATACATACATCTAGGACTACATACAACACACAAGCAGGTAATACACCATCTAGGACCACATACAACAACAGACAGGTTATAACAACATCTAGGACCACATACAACACATAACCAAGTAATACATACATCTAGGACCACATACAACACACAAGCAGGTAATACATACATCTAGGACTACATACAACACATAACCAGGTAATACATACATCTAGGACTACATAGAACACACAACAAGTAATACGTATATCTAGGACCACATACAACACACAAGCAGGTAATACACACATATAGGGCCACATACAACACACAAGCAGGTAATACATACATCTAGGACCACATACAACACATAACCAGGTAGTACATACATCTAGGACTACATACAACACATAACCAGGTAATACATACATCTAGGACCACATACAACACACAGGCTGGGAATACATACATCTAGGACCACATACAACACATAACCAGGTAATACATACATCTAGGACTACATACAACACACAGGCAGGTAATACACACTTCTAGGACCACATACAACAACAGGCAGGTTATAACAACATCTAGGACCACATACAACACATAACCAAGTAATACATACATCTAGGACCACAAACGACACACAAGCAGGTAATACATACATCTAGGACTACATACACCACATAACCACGTAATACACACATATAGGACTACATACAACACATAACCAGGTAATACATACATCTAGGACTACATAGAACACACAAGCAGGTAATACATACATCTAGGACCACATACAACACATAACCAGGTAGTACATACATCTAGGACCACATACAACACACAGGCAGGTAATACATACATCCAGGACTACATACAACACATAACCAGGTATTACATACATCTAGGACTACATAGAACACACAAGCAGGTAATACATACATCTAGGACCACATACAACACATAACCAGGTAGTACATACATCTAGGACCACATACAACACACAACCAAGTAATACATACATCTAGGACCACATACAACACATAACCAGGTAATACATACATCTTGGACCACATACACCACATAATCAGGTAATACATACATCTAGGATTACATACAACACATAACCAGATAATACATACATCTAGGACCACATACAACACACAAGCAGGTAATACACACATATAGGGCCACATACAACACACAAGCAGGTAATGCATACATCTAGCACCACATACAACACATAACCAGGTAATACATGCATCTAGGACCACGTACAACACAGAAACAGGTAATACATACATCTAGGACCACATACAACACATAACCAGGTAATACGTACATCTAGGACTACATAGAACACACAACCAGGTAATACATACATCTAGGACCACATACAACACACAAGCAGGTAATACACACATCTAGGGCCACATACAACACACAAGCAGGTAATACACACATCTAAGGCCACATACAACACACAAGCAGGTAATACACACATCTAGGACTACATACAACACACAAGCAGGTAATACATACATCTAGGACTATATACAACATACAAGCGGGTAATACACACATCTAGGACTACATACAACACATAACCAGGTAATACACACATCTAGGGCCACATACAACACACAAGCAGGTAATACACACATCTAGGGCCACATACAACACACAAGCAGGTAATACACACATCTAGGACTACATACAACACACAAGCAGGTAATACATACATCAAGGACTACATGCAACACACAAGCAGGTAATACATACATCTAGGACCACATACAACACACAGGCAGGTAATACATACATCTAACACTACATACAACACACAAGCAGGTAATACACACATATAGGAACACATACAACACACAAGCAGGTAATACATACATCTAGGACACACAAGCAGGTAATACACACATCTAGGAACACATACAACACATAACCAAGTAATACATACATCTATGACTACATACAACACATAACCAGGTAATACATACATCTAGGACTACATAGAACACACAAGCAAGTAATACACACATCTAGAACCACATATAACATACAAGCAGGTAATAACACATCTAGGACCACATACAACACATAACCAGGTAATACATACATCTAGGACCACATACAACACACAAGCAGGTAATACACACATCTAGGACCACATACAACAACAGACAGGTTATAACAACATCTAGGACCACATACAACACATAACCAAGTAATACATACATCTAGGACCACATACAACACACAAGCAGGTAATACATACATCTATGACTACATACACCACATAACCAGGTAATACACACATCTAGGACTACATACAACACATAACCAGGTAATACATACATCTAGGACTACATAGAACACACAACCAGGTAATACATACATCTAGGACCACATACAACACATAAGCAGGTAGTATATACATCTAGGACTACATACAACACATAACCAGGTAATACATACATCTAGGACTACATACAACACACAAGCAGGTAATACACCATCTAGGACCACATACAACAACAGACAGGTTATAACAACATCTAGGACCACATACAACACATAACCAAGTAATACATACATCTAGGACCATATACAACACACAAGCAGGTAATACATACATCTATGACTACATACACCACATAACCAGGTAATACACACATCTAGGACTACATACAACACATAACCAGGTAATACATACATCTTAGACTACATAGAACATACAACCTGGTAATACATACATCTAGGACCACATACAACACATAACCAGGTAGTACATACATCTAGGACTACATACAACACATAACCAGGTAATACATACATCTAGGACTACATACAACACACAAGCAGGTAATACACACATCTAGGACCACATACAACAACAGACAGGTTATAACAACATCTAGGACCACATACAACACATAACCAAGTAATACATACATCTAGGACCACATACAACACTCAAGCAGGTAATACATACATCTAGGACTACATACAACACATAACCAGGTAATACATACATCTAGGACTACATAGAACACACAACCAGGTAATACATATATCTAGGACCACATACAACACACAAGCAGGTAATACATACATCTAGGACCACATACAACACATAACCAGGTAGTACATACATCTAGGACTACATACAAAACATAACCAGGTAATACATACATCTAGGACCACATACAACACATAACCAGGTAATACATACATCTAGAACCACATACAACACACAAGCAGGTATTACATACATCCAGGACCACATACAACACACCAGCAGGTAATACATACATCTAGGACTACATAGAACACACAAGCAAGTAATACACACATCTAGGACCACATAAAACATACAAGCAGGTAATAACACATCTAGGACAACATACAACACATAACCAGGTAATACATACATCTAGGACCACATACAACACACAGGCTGGTAATACATACATCTAGGACAACATACAACACATAACCAGGTAATACATACATCTAGGACTACATACAACACACAGGCAGGTAATACACACTTCTAGGACCACATACAACAACAGGCAGGTTATAACAACATCTAGGACCACATACAACACATAACCAGGTAATACATACATCTAGGACTACATACAACACATAACCAGGTAATACATACATCTAGGACCACATACAACACACAAGCAGGTAATACACACATCTAGGACCACATACAACACACCAGTAGGTAATACATACATCTAGGACCACATACAACACACAGGCAGGTAATACATACATCTTGGACCACATACAACACATAAGCAGGTAATACATACATCTATGACCACATACAACACACAAGCAGGGAATTTCACACATCTAGGACCACATACAACACACAAGCAGGTAATACACACATCTAAGGCCACATACAACACAGAAGCAGGTAAGACACACATCTACGACTACATACAACACACAAGCAGGTAATACATACATCTAGGACTATATACAACATACAAGCAGGTAATACACACATCTAGGACTACATACAACACATAACCAGGTAATACACACATCTAGGGCCACATACAACACACAAGCAGGTAATACACACATCTAGGGCCACATACAACACACAAGCAGGTAATACACACATCTAGGACTACATACAACACACAAGCAGGTAATACATACATCAAGGACTACATACAACACACAAGCAGGTAATACATACATCTAGGACTACATACAACACACAAGCAGGTAATACACACATATAGGAACACATACAACACACAAGCAGGTAATACATTATTTAGGACACACAAGCAGGTAATACACACATCTAGGACCACATACAACACATAACCAAGTAATACATACATCTATCACTACATACAACACATAACCAGGTAATACATACATCTAGGACTACATAGAACACACAAGCAAGTAATACACACATCTAGGACCACATACAACACACAAGCACGTAATAAATACACATAAGACTACATACAACACATAACCAGGTAATACACACATCTAGGGCCACATGCAACACACAAGCAGGTAATACACACATCTAAGGCCACATAGAACCCACAAGCAGGTAATACACACATCTAGGACTACATACAACACACAAGCAGGTAATACATACATCCAGGACTATATACAACATACAAGCGGGTAATACACACATCTAGGACTACATACAACACATAACCAGGTAATACACACATCTAAGGCCACATACAACACACCAGTAGGTAATACATACATCTAGGACCGCATACAACACACTGGCAGGTAATACATACATCTTCGACCACATACAACACATAAGCAGGTAATACATACATCTAGGACCACATGAAACACACAAGCAGGAAATACACACATCTAGGACAACATACAACACACTAGCAGGTAATACACACATCTAAGGCCACATACAACACACAAGCAGGTAATACACACATCTAAGGCCACATACAACACACAAGCAGGTAATACACACATCTAGGACCACATACAACACATAACCAGGTAATACATACATCTAGGACCACATACAACACACAAGCAGGTAATACACACATCTAGGACCACATACAACACATAACCAAGTAATACATACATCTAGGACCACTTACAACACACAAGCAGGTAATACATACATCTTGGACTACATACACCACATAATCAGGTAATACACAGATCTAGGACTACATACAACACATAACCAGGTAATACATACATCTAGGACCACATACAACACACAAGCAGGTAATACATACATCTAGGACCACATACAACACACAAGCAGGCAATACATACATCTATGACTACATACACCACATAACCAGGTAATACACACATCTAGGACTACATACAACACATAACCAGGTAATACATACATCTAGGACTACATAGAACACACAACCAGGTAATACATACATCTAGGACCACATACAACACATAACCAGGTAGTATATACATCTAGGACTACATACAACACACAAGCAGGTAATACACCATCTAGGACCACATACAACAACAGACAGGTTATAACAACATCTAGGACCACATACAACACATAACCAAGTAATACATACATCTAGGACCACATACAACACACAAGCAGGTAATACATACATCTAGGACTACATACAACACATAACCAGGTAATACATACATCTAGGACTACATAGAACACACAACCAGGTAATACATATATCTAGGACCACATACAACACACAAGCAGGTAATACACACATATAGGGCCACATACAACACACAAGCAGGTAATACATACATCTAGGACCACATACAACACATAACCAGGTAGTACATACATCTAGGACTACATACAACACATAACCAGGTAATACATACATCTAGGACCACATACAACACACAGGCTGGGAATACATACATCTAGGACCACATACAACACATAACCAGGTAATACATACATCTAGGACTACATACAACACACAGGCAGGTAATACACACTTCTAGGACCACATACAACAACAGGCAGGTTATAACAACATCTAGGACCACATACAACACATAACCAA
Source organism: Eledone cirrhosa (assembly GCA_964016885.1). Classification (NCBI taxonomy): domain Eukaryota; kingdom Metazoa; phylum Mollusca; class Cephalopoda; order Octopoda; family Eledonidae; genus Eledone; species Eledone cirrhosa. Next base: position 9,381,235 of record OZ024744.1, on the reverse strand, counting down.
GTAATACATACATCTAGGACCACATACGACACACAAGCAGGTAATACATACATCTAGGACTACATACACCACATAACCACGTAATACACACATATAGGACTACATACAACACATAACCAGGTAATACATACATCTAGGACTACATAGAACACACAAGCAGGTAATACATACATCTAGGACCACATACAACACATAACCAGGTAGTACATACATCTAGGACCACATACAACACACAGGCAGGTAATACATACATCCAGGACTACATACAACACATAACCAGGTATTACATACATCTAGGACTACATAGAACACACAAGCAGGTAATACATACATCTAGGACCACATACAACACATAACCAGGTAGTACATACATCTAGGACCACATACAACACACAACCAAGTAATACATACATCTAGGACCACATACAACACATAACCAGGTAATACATACATCTTGGACCACATACACCACATAATCAGGTAATACATACATCTAGGATTACATACAACACATAACCAGATAATACATACATCTAGGACCACATACAACACACAAGCAGGTAATACACACATATAGGGCCACATACAACACACAAGCAGGTAATACATACATCTAGCACCACATACAACACATAACCAGGTAATACATGCATCTAGGACCACGTACAACACAGAAACAGGTAATACATACATCTAGGACCACATACAACACATAACCAGGTAATACATACATCTAGGACTACATAGAACACACAACCAGGTAATACATACATCTAGGACCACATACAACACACAAGCAGGTAATACACACATCTAGGGCCACATACAACACACAAGCAGGTAATACACACATCTAAGGCCACATACAACACACAAGCAGGTAATACACACATCTAGGACTACATACAACACGCAAGCAGGTAATACATACATCTAGGACTATATACAACATACAAGCGGCTAATACACACATCTAGGACTACATACAACACATAACCAGGTAATACACACATCTAGGGCCACATACAACACACAAGCAGGTAATACACACATCTAGGGCCACATACAACACACAAGCAGGTAATACACACATCTAGGACTACATACAACACACAAGCAGGTAATACATACATCAAGGACTACATGCAACACACAAGCAGGTAATACATACATCTAGGACCACATACAACACACAGGCAGGTAATACATACATCTAACACTACATACAACACACAAGCAGGTAATACACACATATAGGAACACATACAACACACAAGCAGGTAATACATACATCTAGGACACACAAGCAGGTAATACACACATCTAGGAACACATACAACACATAACCAAGTAATACATACATCTATGACTACATACAACACATAACCAGGTAATACATACATCTAGGACTACATAGAACACACAAGCAAGTAATACACACATCTAGAACCACATATAACATACAAGCAGGTAATAACACATCTAGGACCACATACAACACATAACCAGGTAATACATACATCTAGGACCACATACAACACACAAGCAGGTAATACACACATCTAGGACCACATACAACAACAGACAGGTTATAACAACATCTAGGACCACATACAACACATAACCAAGTAATACATACATCTAGGACCACATACAACACACAAGCAGGTAATACATACATCTATGACTACATACACCACATAACCAGGTAATACACACATCTAGGACTACATACAACACATAACCAGGTAATACATACATCTAGGACTACATAGAACATACAACCTGTTAATACATACATCTAGGACCACATACAACACATAACCAGGTAGTACATACATCTAGGACTACATACAACACATAACCAGGTAATACATACATCTAGGACTACATACAACACACAAGCAGGTAATACACACATCTAGGACCACATACAACAACAGACAGGTTATAACAACATCTAGGACCACATACAACACATAACCAAGTAATACATACATCTAGGACCACATACAACACTCAAGCAGGTAATACATACATCTAGGACTACATACAACACATAACCAGGTAATATATACATCTAGGACTACATAGAACACACAACCAGGTAATACATATATCTAGGACCACATACAACACACAGGCAGGTAATACATACATCTAACACTACATACAACACACAAGCAGGTAATACACACATATAGGAACACATACAACACACAAGCAGGTAATACATACATCTAGGACACACAAGCAGGTAATACACACATCTAGGAACACATACAACACATAACCAAGTAATACATACATCTATGACTACATACAACACATAACCAGGTAATACATACATCTAGGACTACATAGAACACACAGGCAAGTAATACACACATCTAGAACCACATATAACATACAAGCAGGTAATAACACATCTAGGACCACATACAACACATAACCAGGTAATACATACATCTAGGACCACATACAACACACAAGCAGGTAATACACACATCTAGGACCACATACAACAACAGACAGGTTATAACAACATCTAGGACCACATACAACACATAACCAAGTAATACATACATCTAGGACCACATACAACACACAAGCAGGTAATACATACATCTATGACTACATACACCACATAACCAGGTAATACACACATCTAGGACTACATACAACACATAACCAGGTAATACATACATCTAGGACTACATAGAACATACAACCTGTTAATACATACATCTAGGACCACATACAACACATAACCAGGTAGTACATACATCTAGGACCACATACAACACATAACCAGGTAATACATACATCTAGGACTACATACAACACACAAGCAGGTAATACACACATCTAGGACCACATACAACAACAGACAGGTTATAACAACATCTAGGACCACATACAACACATAACCAAGTAATACATACATCTAGGACCACATACAACACTCAAGCAGGTAATACATACATCTAGGACTACATACAACACATAACCAGGTAATACATACATCTAGGACTACATAGAACACACAACCAGGTAATACATATATCTAGGACCACATACAACACACAAGCAGGTAATACATACATCTAGGACAACATACAACACATAACCAGGTAGTACATACATCTAGGACTACATACAAAACATAACCAGGTAATACATACATCTAGGACCACATACAACACATAACCAGGTAATACATACATCTTGGACCACATACACCACATAATCATGTAATACATACATCTAGGATTACATACAACACATAACCAGATAATACATACATCTAGGACCACATACAACACACAAGCAGGTAATACACACATATAGGGCCACATACAACACACAAGCAGGTAATACATACATCTAGCACCACATACAACACATAACCAGGTAATACATGCATCTAGGACCACGTACAACACAGAAACAGGTAATACATACATCTAGGACCACATACAACACATAACCAGGTAATACATACATCTAGGACTACATAGAACACACAACCAGGTAATACATACATCTAGGACCACATACAACACACAAGCAGGTAGTACACACATCTAGGGCCACATACAACACACAAGCAGGTAATACACACATCTAAGGCCACATACAACACACAAGCAGGTAATACACACATCTAGGACTACATACAACACACAAGCAGGTAATACATACATCTAGGACTATATACAACATACAAGCGGGTAATACACACATCTAGGACTACATACAACACATAACCAGGTAATACACACATCTAGGGCCACATACAACACACAAGCAGGTAATACACACATCTAGGGCCACATACAACACACAAGCAGGTAATACACACATCTAGGACTACATACAACACACAAGCAGGTAATACATACATCAAGGACTACATACAACACACAAGCAGGTAATACATACATCTAGGACCACATACAACACACAGGCAGGTAATACATACATCTAACACTACATACAACACACACATATAGGAACACATACAACACACAAGCAGGTAATACATACATCTAGGACACACAAGCAGGTAATACACACATCTAGGAACACATACAACACATAACCAAGTAATACATACATCTATGACTACATACAACACATAACCAGGTAATACATACATCTAGGACTACATAGAACACACAAGCAAGTAATACACACATCTAGGACCACATGTAACATACAAGCAGGTAATAACACATCTAGGACCACATACAACACATAACCAGGTAATACATACATCTAGGACCACATACAACACACAAGCAGGTAATACACACATCTAGGACCACATACAACAACAGACAGGTTATAACAACATCTAGGACCACATACAACACATAACCAAGTAATACATACATCTAGGACCACATACAACACACAAGCAGGTAATACATACATCTATGACTACATACACCACATAACCAGGTAATACACACATCTAGGACTACATACAACACATAACCAGGTAATACATACATCTAGGACTACATAGAACATACAACCTGGTAATACATACATCTAGGACCACATACAACACATAACCAGGTAGTACATACATCTAGGACTACATACAACACATAACCAGGTAATACATACATCTAGGACTACATACAACACACAAGCAGGTAATACACACATCTAGGACCACATACAACAACAGACAGGTTATAACAACATCTAGGACCACATACAACACATAACCAAGTAATACATACATCTAGGACCACATACAACACTCAAGCAGGTAATACATACATCTAGGACTACATACAACACATAACCAGGTAATACATACATCTAGGACTACATAGAACACACAACCAGGTAATACATATATCTAGGACCACATACAACACACAAGCAGGTAATACATACATCTAGGACCACATACAACACATAACCAGGTAGTACATACATCTAGGACTACATACAAAACATAACCAGGTAATACATACATCTAGGACCACATACAACACATAACCAGGTAATACATACATCTAGAACCACATACAACACACAAGCAGGTATTACATACATCCAGGACCACATACAACACACCAGCAGGTAATACATACATCTAGGACTACATAGAACACACAAGCAAGTAATACACACATCTAGGACCACATAAAACATACAAGCAGGTAATAACACATCTAGGACAACATACAACACATAACCAGGTAATACATACATCTAGGACCACATACAACACACAGGCTGGTAATACATACATCTAGGACCACATACAACACATAACCAGGTAATACATACATCTAGGACTACATACAACACACAGGCAGGTAATACACACTTCTAGGACCACATACAACAACAGGCAGGTTATAACAACATCTAGGACCACATACAACACATAACCAGGTAATACATACATCTAGGACTACATACAACACATAACCAGGTAATACATACATCTAGGACCACATACAACACACAAGCAGGTAATACACACATCTAGGACCACATACAACACACCAGTAGGTAATACATACATCTAGGACCACATACAACACACAGGCAGGTAATACATACATCTTGGACCACATACAACACATAAGCAGGTAATACATACATCTAGGACCACATACAACACACAAGCAGGGAATACACACATCTAGGACCACATACAACACACAAGCAGGTAATACACACATCTAAGGCCACATACAACACAGAAGCAGGTAATACACACATCTAGGACTACATACAACACACAAGCAGGTAATACATACATCTAGGACTATATACAACATACAAGCAGGTAATACACACATCTAGGACTACATACAACACATAACCAGGTAATACACACATCTAGGGCCACATACAACACACAAGCAGGTAATACACACATCTAGGGCCACATACAACACACAAGCAGGTAACACACACATCTAGGACTACATACAACACACAAGCAGGTAATACATACATCAAGGACTACATACAACACACAAGCAGGTAATACATACATCTAGGACTACATACAACACACAAGCAGGTAATACACACATATAGGAACACATACAACACACAAGCAGGTAATACATTATCTAGGACACACAAGCAGGTAATACACACATCTAGGACAACATACAACACATAACCAAGTAATACATACATCTATCACTACATACAACACATAACCAGGTAATACATACATCTAGGACTACATAGAACACACAAGCAAGTAATACACACATCTAGGACCACATACAACACACAAGCACGTAATAAATACACATAAGACTACATACAACACATAACCAGGTAATACACACATCTAGGGCCACATGCAACACACAAGCAGGTAATACACACATCTAAGGCCACATAGAACACACAAGCAGGTAATACACACATCTAGGACTACATACAACACACAAGCAGGTAATACATACATCCAGGACTATATACAACATACAAGCGGGTAATACACACATCTAGGACTACATACAACACATAACCAGGTAATACACACATCTAGGGCCACATACAACACACCAGTAGGTAATACATACATCTAGGACCGCATACAACACACTGGCAGGTAATACATACATCTTCGACCACATACAACACATAAGCAGGTAATACATACATCTAGGACCACATGAAACACACAAGCAGGGAATACACACATCTAGGACAACATACAACACACAAGCAGGTAATACACACATCTAGGGCCACATACAACACACAAGCAGGTAATACACACATCTAAGGCCACATACAACACATAAGCAGGTAATACACACATCTAGGACCACATACAACACATAACCAAGTAATACATACATCTAGGACCACTTACAACACACAAGCAGGTAATACATACATCTTGGACTACATACACCACATAATCAGGTAATACACAGATCTAGGACTACATACAACACATAACCAGGTAATACATACATCTAGGACCACATACAACACACAAGCAGGTAATACATACATCTAGGACCACATACAACACACAAGCAGGTAATACATACATCTATGACTACATACACCACATAACCAGGTAATACACACATCTAGGACTACATACAACACATAACCAGGTAATACATACATCTAGGACTACATAGAACACACAACCAGGTAATACATACATCTAGGACCACATACAACACATAACCAGGTAGTATATACATCTAGGACTACATACAACACATAACCAGGTAATACATACATCTAGGACTACATACAACACACAAGCAGGTAATACACACATCTAGGACCACATACAACAACAGACAGGTTATAACAACATCTAGGACCACATACAACACATAACCAAGTAATACATACATCTAGGACCACATACAACACACAAGCAGGTAATACATACATCTAGGACTACATACAACACATAACCAGGTAATACATACATCTAGGACTACATAGAACACACAACCAGGTAATACATATATCTAGGACCACATACAACACACAAGCAGGTAATACATACATCTAGGACCACATACAACACATAACCAGGTAGTACATACATCTAGAACTACATACAACACATAACCAGGTAATACATACATCTAGGACCACATACAACACACAGGCTGGGAATACATACATCTAGGACCACATACAACACATAACCAGGTAATACATACATCTAGGACTACATACAACACACAGGCAGGTAATACACACTTCTAGGACCACATACAACAACAGGCAGGTTATAACAACATCTAGGACCACATACAACACATAACCAAGTAATACATACATCTAGGACCACATACGACACACAAGCAGGTAATACATACATCTAGGACTACATACACCACATAACCACGTAATACACACATATAGGACTACATACAACACATAACCAGGTAATACATACATCTAGGACTACATAGAACACACAAGCAGGTAATACATACATCTAGGACCACATACAACACATAACCAGGTAGTACATACATCTAGGACCACATACAACACACAGGCAGGTAATACATACATCCAGGACTACATACAACACATAACCAGGTATTACATACATCTAGGACTACATAGAACACACAAGCAGGTAATACATACATCTAGGACCACATACAACACATAACCAGGTAGTACATACATCTAGGACCACATACAACACACAACCAAGTAATACATACATCTAGGACCACATACAACACATAACCAGGTAATACATACATCTTGGACCACATACACCACATAATCAGGTAATACATACATCTAGGATTACATACAACACATAACCAGATAATACATACATCTAGGACCACATACAACACACAAGCAGGTAATACACACATATAGGGCCACATACAACACACAAGCAGGTAATACATACATCTAGCACCACATACAACACATAACCAGATAATACATGCATCTAGGACCACGTACAACACAGAAACAGGTAATACATACATCTAGGACCACATACAACACATAACCAGGTAATACATACATCTAGGACTACATAGAACACACAACCAGGTAATACATACATCTAGGACCACATACAACACACAAGCAGGTAATACACACATCTAGGACCATATACAACACAGCAGTAGGTAATACATACATCTAGGACCACATACAACAAAGAAGCAGGTAATACACACATCTAGGACAACATACAACACATAACCAGGTAGTATATACATCTAGGACTACATACAACACACAAGCAAGTAATACACACATCTAGGACCACATACAACACACAAGCAGGTAATACATACATCTATCACAATATACAACACATAACCAGGTAATACACACATCTAGGACTACATACAACACACAAGTAGGTAATACACATATCTAGGACCACATACAACACACAAGCACGTAATAAATACACATAAGACTACATACAACACACAAGCAGGTAATACATACATCTAGGACTACATACAACACACAAGGCAAGCAGGTAATACATACATCTAGGACTACATACAACACACAAGCAGGTAATACATACATCTAGGACCACATACAACACACAGGCAGGTAATACACACATCTAGGACCACATACAACACACAAGCAGGTAATACATACATCTAGGACTACATACAACACACAAGCAGGGAATACATACATCTAGGACTACATACAACACACAAGCAGGTAATACATACATCTAGGACCACATACAACACACAAACAGGTAATACATACATCTAGGACAACATACAACACACAAGCAGGTAATACACACATATAGGGCCACATACAACACACAAGCAGGTAATACATACATCTAGGACCACATACAACACACAAACAGGTAATACATACATCTAGGACCACATACAACACACAAGCAGGTAATACACACATATAGGGCCACATACAACACACAAGCAGGTAATACATACATCTAGCACCACATACAACACATAACCAGGTAATACATGCATCTAGGACCACGTACAACACAGAAACAGGTAATACATACATCTAGGACGACATACAACACATTACCAGGTAATACATACATCTAGGACTACATAGAACACACAACCAGGTAATACATACATCTAGGACCACATACAACACACAAGCAGGTAATACACACATCTAGGACCATATACAACACAGCAGTAGGTAATACATACATCTAGGACCACATACAACAAAGAAGCAGGTAATACACACATCTAGGACTACATACAACACATAACCAGGTAGTATATACATCTAGGACTACATACAACACACAAGCAAGTAATACACACATCTAGGACCACATACAACACACAAGCAGGTAATACACACATCTATGACAATATATAACACATAACCAGGTAATACACACATCTAGGACTACATACAACACACAAGCAGGTAATACACACATCTAGGACCACACACAACACACAAGCACGTAATAAATACACATAAGACTACATACAACACATAACCAGGTAATACACACATCTAAGACCACATACAACACACAAGCAGGTAATACATACATCTAGGACCACATACAACACATAACCAGGTAGCACATACATCTAGGACCACATACAACACAGAAACAGGTAATACATACATCTAGGACCAGATACAACACATAACCAGGTAATACATACATCTAGGACCACATACAACACATAACCAGGTAATACATACATCTAGGACCACATACAACACACAAGCAGGTAATACATACATCTAAGACCACATACAACACATAGCCAGGTAATACATACATCTAGGACTACATACAACACACAAGCAGTTAATACATACATCTAGGACCACATACAACACACAGGCAGGTAATACACACATCTAGGACCACATACAACACACAAGCAGGTAATACATACATCCAGGACCACATACAACACACCAGCAGGTAATACATACATCTAGGACTACATAGAACACACAAGCAAGTAATACACACATCTAGGACCACATATAACATACAAGCAGGTAATAACACATCTAGGACCACATACAACACATAACCAGGTAATACATACATCTAGGACCACATACAACACACAGGCTGGTAATACATACATCTAGGACCACATACAACACATAACCAGGTAATACATACATCTAGGACTACATACAACACATAACCAGGTAATACACACATCTAGGACTACATAGAACACACAACCAGGTAATACATACATCTAGGAGCACATACAACACACAAGCAGGTAATACATACATCTAGGACCACATACAACACATAACCAGGTAGTACGTACATCTAGGATTACATACAACACATAACCAGGTAATACATACATCTAGGACCACATACAACATACAAGCAGGTAATACACACATATAGGGCCACATACAACACACAAGCAGGTAATACATACATCTAGCACCACATACAACACATAACCAGGTAATACACACATCTAGGACCACATACATCACACAAGCAGTTAATACACACATCCAGGACCATATACAACACACAAGCAGGTAATACACACATCTAGGACCACATACAACACACAGGCAGGTAATACATACATCTAGGACCACATACAACACACAACCAGGTAATACACACATCTAGGACCACATACAACACATAACCAGGTAATACATACATCTAGGACTACATACAACACATTACCAGGTAATACATACATCTAGGACCACATACAACACACAGGCAGGTAGCAGGTACATCTAGGACCACATACAACACAGAAACAGGTAATACATACATCTAGGACCAGATACAACACATAACCAGGTAATACATACATCTAGGACCACATACAACACATAACCAGGTAATACATACATCTAGGACCACATACAACACACAAGCAGGTAATACATACATCTAGGACCACATACAACACATAACCAGGTAATACATACATCTAGGACTACATACAACACACAAGCAGGTAATACATACATCTAGGACCACATAGAACACACAACCAGGTAATACATACATCTAGGACCACATACAACATACAGGCAGGTAATACACACATCTAGGACCACATACAACACATAACCAGGTAATACATACATCCAGGACCACATACAACTCACAGGCAGGTAATACATACATCTAGGACCACATACAACACACAGGCAGGTAATACATACATCTAGGACTACATACAACACACAGGCAGGTAATACATACATCTAGGACTACATAAACACATAACCAGGTAATATATACATCCTGGACCACATACAACACACAAGCAGGTAATACATACATCTAGGACCACATACAACACAAAACCAGGTAATACACACATCTAGGACTACATACAACACATAACCAGGTAATACATACATCTAGGACCACATACAACACACAGGCAGGTAATACATACATCTAGGACCACATACAAAACTTAACCAGGTAATACATTCATCTAGGACCACATACAACACACAGGCAGGTAATACATACATCTAGGACCACATACAACACACAAGCAGGTAATACATACATCTAGGACCACATACAACACATAACCAGGTAATACATACATCTAGGACCACATACAACACACAAGCAGGTAATACATACATCTAGGACCACATACAACACATAACCAGGTAATACACACATCTAGGACCACATGCAACACACAAGCAGGTAATACATACATCTAGGACCACATACAATACATAACCAGGTAATACACACATCTAGGACCACATACAACGCACAAGCAGGTAATATATACATCTAGGAACACATACAATACATAACCAGGTAATACACACATCTAGGACCTCATACAACACATAACCACGTAATACATACATCTAGGACCACATACAACACATAACCAGGTAATACATACATCTAGGACCACATACAACACACAAGCAGGTAATACATACATCTAGGACCACATACAACACATAACCAGGTAATACATACATCTAGGACTACATACAACACACAAGCAGGTAATACATACATCTAGGACCACATACAACACACAAGCAGGTAATACATACATCTAGGACCACATACAACACATAGGCAGGTAATACACACATCTAGGACCACATACAACACATAACCAGGTAATACATACATCCAGGACCACATACAACACACGAGCAGGTAATACATACATCTAGGACCACATACAACACATAACCAGGTAGCATATACATCTAGGACCACATACAACACACAAGCAGGTAATACATTCATCTAGGACCACATACAACACACAGGCAGGTAATACACACATCTAGGACCACATACAACACACAGGCAGGTAATTCATACATCCAGGACCACATACAACACACAAGCAGGTAATACATACATCTAGGACCACATAAAACACATAACCAGGTAATACATACATCCAGGACCACATACAACACACAAGCAGGTAATACATACATCTAGGACCACATACAACACATAACCAGGTAATACATACATCTAGGACCACATACAACACACAACCAGGTAATACACATATCTAGGACCACATACAACACATAACCAGGTAATACATATATCTAGGACCACATACAACACACAAGCAGGTAATACATACATCTAGGACCACATACAACACACAGGGAGGTAATACATACATCTAGGACCACATACAACACATAACCAGGTAATACATACATCTAGGGCCACATATAACATACAAGCAGGTAATACATACATCTAGGACTACATACAACACACAAGCAGGTAATACATACATCTAGGACTACATACAACACATAACCAGGTAATACAGACATCTAGGACTACATACAACACATAACCAGGTAATACATACATCTAGGACCACATACAACACACAGGCAGGTAATACATACATCCAGGACTACATACAACACACAGGCAGGTAATACATACATCTAGGACTACATACAACACATAACCAGGTAATACATACATCTAGGACCACATACAACTCACAGGCAGGTAATACATACATCTAGGACCACATACAACACACAAGCAGGTAATACATACATCTAGGACTACATAAAACACATAACCAGGTAATACATACATCTAGGACTACATACAATACACAAGCAGGTAATACACACATATAGGGCCACATACAACACATAACCAGGTAATACATACATCTAGGACTACATACAACACATAACCAGGTAATACATACATCTAGGACCACATACAACACACAGGCAGGTAATACATACATCTAGGACCACATACAACACATAACCAGGTAATACATACATCTAGGACCACATACAACACACAGGCAGGTAATACATACATCTAGGACCACATACAACACACAGGCAGGTAATACATACATCCAGGACCACATACAACACATAACCAGGTAATACATACATCTAGGACTACATACAATACACAGGCAGGTAATACACACATCTAGGACCACATACAATACACAAGCAGGTAATACATACATCTAAGACCTCATACAACACACAAGCAGGTAATACTCACATCTAGGACTACATACAACACACAGGCAGGTAATACACACATCTAGGACCACATACAACACATAACCAGGTAATACATACATCCAGGACTACATACAACACACAGGCAGGTAATACATAGATCTAGGACTACATACACCACATAAGCAGTTAATACATACATCTAGGACTACATACGACACATAACCAGGTAATAGATACATCTAGGACCACATACAACACATAACCAGGTAATACATACATCTAGGACCACATACAACACACAGGCAGGTAATACATACATCTAGGACCACATACAACACACAAGCAGGTAATACAACACACAAGCAGGTAATACACACATATAGGGCCACATATAACATACAAGCAGGTAATACACACATCTAGGACTACATACAACACACAGGCAGGTAATACATACATCTAGGACTACATACAACACACAGGCAGGTAATACATGGATCTAGGACTACATACAACACACAGGCAGGTAATACATACATCTAGGACCACATACAACACACAAGCAGGTAATACATACATCTAGGACTACATACAGCACACAGGCAGGTAATACATACATGTAGGACCACATACAACACACAGGCAGGTAATGCATACATCCAGGACTACATACAACAAAGAGGCAGGTAATACATACATCCAGGACCACATACAACACACAACCAGGTAATACATACATCTAGGACCACATACAACACACAAGCAGGTAATACATACATCTAGGACCACATACAACACATAACCAGGTAGTACATACATCTAGGATTACATACAACACATAACCAGGTAATACATACATCTAGGACCACATACAACACACAAGCAGGTAATACACACATATAGGGCCACATACAACACACAAGCAGGTAATACATACATCTACCACCACATACAACACATAACCAGGTAATACATGCATCTAGGACCACGTACAACACAGAAACAGGTAATACATACATCTAGGACCACATACAACACATAACCAGGTAATACATACATCTAGGACTACATAGAACACACAACCAGGTAATACATACATTTAGGACCACATACAACACACAAGCAGGTAATACACACATCTAGGACCATATACAACACAGCAGTAGGTAATACATACATCTAGGACCACATACAACAAAGAAGCAGGTAATACACACATCTAGGACTACATACAACACATAACCAGGTAGTATATACATCTAGGACTACATACAACACACAAGCAAGTAATACACACATCTAGGACCACATACAACACACAAGCAGGTAATACACACATCTATGACAATATACAACACATAACCAGGTAATACACACATCTAGGACTACATACAACACACAAGCAGGTAATACACACATCTAGGACCACATACAACACACAAGCACGTAATAAATACACCTAAGACTACATACAACACACAAGCAGGTAATACATACATCTTTGACTACATACAACACACAAGGCAAGCAGGTAATACATACATCTAGGACTACATACAACACACAAGCAGGTAATACATACATCTAGGACCACATACAACACACAGGCAGGTAATACACACATCTAGGACCACATACAACACACAAGCAGGTAATACATACATCTAGGACGACATACAACATACAAGCAGGGAATACATACATCTAGGACTACATACAACACACAAGCAGGTAATACATACATCTAGGACCACATACAACACACAGGCAGGTAATACATAGATCTAGGACTACATACAACACACAAGGCAAGCAGGTAATACATACATCTAGGACTACATACAACACACAAGGCAAGCAGGTAATACATACATCTAGGACTACATACAACACACAAGCAGGTAATACATACATCTAGGACTACATACAACACACAAGCAGGTAATACATACATCTAGGACTACATACAACACACAAGCAGGTAATACATACATCTAGGACTACATACAACACACAAGGCAAGCAGGTAATACATACATCTAGGACTACATACAACACACAAGCAGGGAATACATACATCTAGGACTACATACAACACACAAGCAGGGAATACATACATCTAGGACTACATACAACACACAAGCAGGTAATACATACATCTAGGACCACATACAACACATAACCAGGTAGCACATACATCTAGGACCACATACAACACAGAAACAGGTAATACATACATCTAGGACCAGATACAACACATAACCAGGTAATACATACATCTAGGACCACATACAACACATAACCAGGTAATACATACATCTAGGACCACATACAACACACAAGCAGGTAATACATACATCTAGGACCACATACAACACATAGCCAGGTAATACATACATCTAGGACTACATACAACACACAAGCAGTTAATACATACATCTAGGACCACATAGAACACACAACCAGATAATACATACATCTAGGACCACATTCAACACACAGGCAGGTAATACACACATCTAGGACCACATACAACACACAAGCAGGTAATACATACATCCAGGACCACATACAACACACCAGCAGGTAATACATACATCTAGGACTACATAGAACACACAAGCAAGTAATACACACATCTAGGACCACATATAACATACAAGCAGGTAATAACACATCTAGGACCACATACAACACATAACCAGGTAATACATACATCTAGGACCACATACAACACACAGGCTGGTAATACATACATCTAGGACCACATACAACACATAACCAGGAAATACATACATCTAGGACTACATACAACACACAGGCAGGTAATACACACATCTAGGACCACATACAACAACAGGCAGGTTATAACAACATCTAGGACCACATACAACACATAACCAAGTAATACATACATCTAGGACCACATACAACACACAGGCAGGTAATACATACATCTAGGACCACATACAACACACAAGCAGGTAATACATACATCTAGGACCACATACAACACATAACCAGGTAATACATACATCTAGGACCACATACAACACACAAGCAGGTAATACATACATCTAGGACTACATACACCACATAACCAGGTAATACACACATCTAGGACTACATAGAACACACAACCAGGTAATACATACATCTAGGAGCACATACAACACACAAGCAGGTAATACATACATCTAGGACCACATACAACACATAACCAGGTAGTACATACATCTAGGATTACATACAACACATAACCAGGTAATACATACATCTAGGACCACATACAACATACAAGCAGGTAATACACACATATAGGGCCACATACAACACACAAGCAGGTAATACATACATCTAGCACCACATACAACACATAACCAGGTAATACACACATCTAGGACCACATACATCACACAAGCACTTAATACACACATCCAGGACCATATACAACACACAAGCAGGTAATACACACATCTAGGACCACATACAACACACAGGCAGGTAATACATACATCTAGGACCACATACAACACACAACCAGGTAATACACACATCTAGGACCACATACAACACATAACCAGGTAATACATACATCTAGGACTACATACAACACATTACCAGGTAATACATACATCTAGGACCACATACAACACACAGGCAGGTAGCACATACATCTAGGACCACATACAACACAGAAACAGGTAATACATACATCTAGGACCAGATACAACACATAACCAGGTAATACATACATCTAGGACCACATATAACACATAACCAGGTAATACATACATCTAGGACCACATACAACACACAAGCAGGTAATACATACATCTAGGACCACATACAACACATAACCAGGTAATACATACATCTAGGACTACATAAAACACACAAGCAGGTAATACATACATCTAGGACCACATAGAACACACAACCAGGTAATACATACATCTAGGACCACATACAACACACAGGCAGGTAATACACACATCTAGGACCACATACAACACATAACCAGGTAATACATACATTCAGGACCACATACAACACACAAGCAGGTAATACATACATCTAGGACCACATACAACACACAGGCAGGTAATACATACATCTAGGACTACATACAACACACAGGCAGGTAATACATACATCTAGGACTACATAAACACATAACCAGGTAATACATACATCCTGGACCACATACAACACACAAGCAGGTAATACATACATCTAGGACCACATACAACACAAAACCAGGTAATACACACATCTAGGACTACATACAACACATAACCAGGTAATACATACATCTAGGACCACATACAACACACAGGCAGGTAATACATACACCTAGGACCACATACAAAACTTAACCAGGTAATACATTCATCTAGGACCACATACAACACACAGGCAGGTAATACATACATCTAGGACCACATACAACACACAAGCAGGTAATACATACATCTAGGACCACATACAACACATAACCAGGTAATACATACATCTAGGACCACATACAACACACAAGCAGGTAATACATACATCTAGGACCACATACAACACATAACCAGGTAATACACACATCTAGGACTACATGCAACACACAAGCAGGTAATACATACATCTAGGACCACATACAATACATAACCAGGTAATACACACATCTAGGACCACATACAACACACAAGCAGGTAATATATACATCTAGGAACACATACAATACATAACCAGGTAATACACACATCTAGGACCTCATACAACACATAACCACGTAATACATACATCTAGGACCACATACAACACATAACCAGGTAATACATACATCTAGGACCACATACAACACACAAGCAGGTAATACATACATCTAGGACCACATACAACACATAACCAGGTAATACATACATCTAGGACTACATACAACACACAAGCAGTTAATACATACATCTAGGACCACATACAACACACAAGCAGGTAATACATACATCTAGGACCACATACAACACATAGGCAGGTAATACACACATCTAGGACCACATACAACACATAACCAGGTAATACATACATCCAGGACCACATACAACATACGAGCAGGTAATACATACATCTAGGACCACATACAACACATAACCAGGTAGCATATACATCTAGGACCACATACAACACACAAGCAGGTAATACATACATCTAGGACCACATACAACACACAGGCAGGTAATACACACATCTAGGACCACATACAACACAGAGGCAGGTAATACATACATCCAGGACCACATACAACACACAAGCAGGTAATACATACATCTAGGACCACATAAAACACATAACCAGGTAATACATACATCCAGGACCACATACAACACACAAGCAGGTAATACATACATCTAGGACCACATACAACACATAACCAGGTAATACATACATCTAGGACCACATACAACACACAACCAGGTAATACACATATCTAGGACCACATACAACACATAACCAGGTAATACATACATCTAGGGCCACATATAACATACAAGCAGGTAATACACACATCTAGGACTACATACAACACACAAGCAGGTAATACATACATCTAGGACTACATACAACACATAACCAGGTAATACAGACATCTAGGACCACATACAACACACAGGCAGGTAATACATAGATCCAGGACTACATACAACACACAGGCAGGTAATACATACATCTAGGACTACATACAACACATAACCAGGTAATACATACATCTAAGACCACATACAACACACAGGCAGGTAATACATACATCCAGGACTACATACAACACACAGGCAGGTAATACATACATCTAGGACTACATACAACACATAACCAGGTAATACATACATCTAGGACCACATACAACTCACAGGCAGGTAATACATACATCTAGGACCACATACAACACACAAGCAGGTAATACATAGATCTAGTACTACATAAAACACATAACCAGGTAATACATACATCTAGGACTACATACAATACACAAGCAGGTAATACACA
Source organism: Eledone cirrhosa (assembly GCA_964016885.1). Classification (NCBI taxonomy): domain Eukaryota; kingdom Metazoa; phylum Mollusca; class Cephalopoda; order Octopoda; family Eledonidae; genus Eledone; species Eledone cirrhosa. Next base: position 9,361,174 of record OZ024744.1, on the reverse strand, counting down.
CATATAGGGCCACATACAACACATAACCAGGTAATACATACATCTAGGACTACATACAACACATAACCAGGTAATACATACATCTAGGACCACATACAACACACAGGCAGGTAATACATACATCTAGGACCACATACAACACACAGGCAGGTAATACATACATCCAGGACCACATACAACACATAACCAGGTAATACATATATCTAGGACTACATACAATACACAGACAGGTAATACACACATCTAGGACCACATACAATACACAAGCAGGTAATACATACATCTAAGACCTCATACAACACACAAGCAGGTAATACTCACATCTAGGACTACATACAACACACAGGCAGGTAATACACACATCTAGGACCACATACAACACATAACCAGGTAATACATACATCCAGGACTACATACAACACACAGGCTGGTAATACATAGATCTAGGACTACATACACCACATAAGCAGGTAATACATACATCTAGGACTACATACAACACATAACCAGGTAATAGATACATCTAGGACCACATACAACACATAACCAGGTAATACATACATCTAGGACCACATACAACACACAGGCAGGTAATACACACATCTAGGACCACATACAATACATAACCAGGTAATACACACATCTAGGACTACATAGAACACATAACCAGGTAATACATACATCTAGGACCACATACAACACACAAGCAGGTAATACAACACACAAGCAGGTAATACACACATCTAGGACCACATACAACACATAACCAGGTAATACATACATCTAGGACTACATACAACACATTACCAGGTAATACATACATCTAGGACCACATACAACACACAGGCAGGTAGCACATACATCTAGGACCACATACAACACAGAAACAGGTAATACATACATCTAGGACCAGATACAACACATAACCAGGTAATACATACATCTAGGACCACATACAACACATAACCAGGTAATACATACATCTAGGACCACATACAACACACAAGCAGGTAATACATACATCTAGGACCACATACAACACATAACCAGGTAATACATAGATCTAGGACTACATAAAACACACAAGCAGGTAATACATACATCTAGGACCACATAGAACACACAACCAGGTAATACATACATCTAGGACCACATACAACACACAGGCAGGTAATACACACATCTAGGACCACATACAACACATAACCAGGTAATACATACATTCAGGACCACATACAACACACAAGCAGGTAATACATACATCTAGGACCACATACAACACACAGGCAGGTAATACATACATCTAGGACTACATACAACACACAGGCAGGTAATACATACATCTAGGACTACATAAACACATAACCAGGTAATACATACATCCTGGACCACATACAACACACAAGCAGGTAATACATACATCTAGGACCACATACAACACAAAACCAGGTAATACACACATCTAGGACTACATACAACACATAACCAGGTAATACATACATCTAGGACCACATACAACACACAGGCAGGTAATACATACACCTAGGACCACATACAAAACTTAACCAGGTAATACATTCATCTAGGACCACATACAACACACAGGCAGGTAATACATACATCTAGGACCACATACAACACACAAGCAGGTAATACATACATCTAGGACCACATACAACACATAACCAGGTAATACATACATCTAGGACCACATACAACACACAAGCAGGTAATACATACATCTAGGACCACATACAACACATAACCAGGTAATACACACATCTAGGACTACATGCAACACACAAGCAGGTAATACATACATCTAGGACCACATACAATACATAACCAGGTAATACACACATCTAGGACCACATACAACACACAAGCAGGTAATATATACATCTAGGAACACATTCAATACATAACCAGGTAATACACACATCTAGAACCTCATACAACACATAACCACGTAATACATACATCTAGGACCACATACAACACATAACCAGGTAATACATACATCTAGGACCACATACAACACACAAGCAGGTAATACATACATCTAGGACCACATACAACACATAACCAGGTAATACATACATCTAGGACTACATACAACACACAAGCAGTTAATACATACATCTAGGACCACATACAACACACAAGCAGGTAATACATACATCTAGGACCACATACAACACATAGGCAGGTAATACACACATCTAGGACCACATACAACACATAACCAGGTAATACATACATCCAGGACCACATACAACACACGAGCAGGTAATACATACATCTAGGACCACATACAACACATAACCAGGTAGCATATACATCTAGGACCACATACAACACACAAGCAGGTAATACATACATCTAGGACCACATACAACACACAGGCAGGTAATACACACATCTAGGACCACATACAACACAGAGGCAGGTAATACATACATCCAGGACCACATACAACACACAAGCAGGTAATACATACATCTAGGACCACATAAAACACATAACCAGGTAATACATACATCCAGGACCACATACAACACACAAGCAGGTAATACATACATCTAGGACCACATACAACACATAACCAGGTAATACATACATCTAGGACCACATACAACACACAACCAGGTAATACACATATCTAGGACCACATACAACACATAACCAGGTAATACATACATCTAGGGCCACATATAACATACAAGCAGGTAATACACACATCTAGGACTACATACAACACACAAGCAGGTAATACATACATCTAGGACTACATACAACACATAACCAGGTAATACAGACATCTAGGACCACATACAACACACAGGCAGGTAATACATAGATCCAGGACTACATACAACACACAGGCAGGTAATATATACATCTAGGACTACATACAACACATAACCAAGTAATACATACATCTAGGACCACATACAACACACAGGCAGGTAATACATACATCCAGGACTACATACAACACACAGGCAGGTAATACATACATCTAGGACTACATACAACACATAACCAGGTAATACATACATCTAGGACCACATACAACTCACAGGCAGGTAATACATACATCTAGGACCACATACAACACACAAGCAGGTAATACATACATCTAGGACTACATAAAACACATAACCAGATAATACATACATCTAGGACTACATACAATACACAAGCAGGTAATACACACATATAGGGCCACATACAACACATAACCAGGTAATACATACATCTAGGACTACATACAACAGATAACCAGGTAATACATACATCTAGGACCACATACAACACACAGGCAGGTAATACATACATCTAGGACCACATACAACACACAGGCAGGTAATACACACATCCAGGACCACATACAACACATAACCAGGTAATACATACATCTAGGACTACATACAATACACAGGCAGGTAATACACACATCTAGGACCACATACAATACACAAGCAGGTAATACATACATCTAAGACCTCATATAACACACAAGCAGGTAATACTCACATCTAGGACTACATACAACACACAGGCAGGTAATACACAGATCTAGGACCACATACAACACATAACCAGGTAATACATACATCCAGGACTACATACAACACACAGGCTGGTAATACATAGATCTAGGACTACATACACCACATAAGCAGGTAATACATACATCTAGGACTACATACAACACATAACCAGGTAATAGATACATCTAGGACCACATACAACACATAACCAGGTAATACATACATCTAGGACCACATACAACACACAGGCAGGTAATACACACATCTAGGACCACATACAATACATAACCAGGTAATACACACATCTAGGACTAGATAGAACACATAACCAGGTAATACATACATCTAGGACCACATACAACACACAAGCAGGTAATACAACACACAAGCAGGTAATACACACATCTAGGACCACATACAATACATAACCAGGTAATACACACATCTAGGACTACATACAACACATAACCAGGTAATAGATACATCTAGGACCACATACAACACATAACCAGGTAATACATACATCTAGGACCACATATAACATACAAGCAGGTAATACACACATCTAGCACTACATACAACACACAGGCAGGTAATACATACATCTAGGACTACATACAACACACAGGCAGGTAATACATAGATCTAGGACTACATACAACACACAGGCAGGTAATACATACATCTAGGACCACATACAACACACAAGCAGGTAATACATACATCTAGGACTACATACAACACACAAGCAGGTAATACATACATCTAGGACTACATACAACACACAGGCAGGTAATACATACATGTAGGACCACATACAACACACAGGCAGGTAATACATACATCCAGGACTACATACAACACACAGGCAGGTAATACATACATCCAGGACCACATACAACACACAACCAGGTAATACATACATCTAGGACCACATACAACACACAAGCAGGTAATACATACATCTAGGACCACATACAACACATAACCAGGTAGTACATACATCTAGGATTACATACAACACATAACCAGGTAATACATACATCTAGGACCACATACAACACACAAGCAGGTAATACACACATATAGGGCCACATACAACACACAAGCAGGTAATACATACATCTAGCACCACATACAACACATAACCAGGTAATACATGCATCTAGGACCACGTACAACACAGAAACAGGTAATACATACATCTAGGACCACATACAACACATAACCAGGTAATACATACATCTAAGACTACATAGAACACACAACCAGGTAATACATACATCTAGGACCACATACAACACACAAGCAGGTAATACACACATCTAGGACCATATACAACACAGCAGTAGGTAATACATACAACTAGGACCACATACAACAAAGAAGCAGGTAATACACACATCTAGGACTACATACAACACATAACCAGGTAGTATATACATCTAGGACTACATACAACACACAAGCAAGTAATACACACATCTAGGACCACATACAACACACAAGCAGGTAATACACACATCTATGACAATATACAACACATAACCAGGTAATACACACATCTAGGACTACATACAACACACAAGCAGGTAATACACACATCTAGGACCACATACAACACACAAGCACTTAATAAATACACCTAAGACTACATACAACACACAAGCAGGTAATACATACATCTAGGACTACATACAACACACAAGGCAAGCAGGTAATACATACATCTAGGACTACATACAACACACAAGCAGGTAATACATACATCTAGGACCACATACAACACACAGGCAGGTAATACACACATCTAGGACCACATACAACACACAAGCAGGTAATACATACATCTAGGACGACATACAACACACAAGCAGGGAATACATACATCTAGGACTATATACAACACACAAGCAGGTAATACATACATCTAGGACCCCATACAACACACAGGCGGGTAATACATAGATCTAGGACTATATACAACACACAAGGCAAGCAGGTAATACATACATCTAGGACTACATACAACACACAAGGCAAGCAGGTAATACATACATCTAGGACTACATACAACACACAAGCAGGTAATACATACATCTAGGACTACATACAACACACAAGGCAAGCAGGTAATACATACATCTAGGACTACATACAACACACAAGCAGGGAATACATACATCTAGGACTACATACAACACACAAGCAGGGAATACATACATCTAGGACTACATACAACACACAAGCAGGTAATACATACATCTAGGACCACATACAACACACAGGCAGGTAATACATAGATCTAGGACCACATACAACACACAGGCAGGTAATACATACATCTAGGACGACATACAACACACAGGCAGGTAATACATACATCCAGGACTACATACAACACACAGGCAGGTAATACATTCATCTAGGACTACATACAACACACAGAGAGGTAATACATAGATCTAGGACTACATACAACACACAAGCAGGTAATACATACATCTAGGACCAAATACAACACACAAGCAGGTAATACATACATCTAGGTCCACATACAACACATAACCAGGTAATACATACATCTAGAAACACATACAACACACAGGCAGGTAATACATACATCCAGGACCACATACAACACATAACCAGGTAATAGATACATCTAGGACCACATACAACACATAACCATATAATACATACATCTAGGACCACATACAACACACAAGCAGGTAATACACACATCTAGGACCACATACAACACACCAGTAGGTAATACATACATCTAGGACCGCATACAACACACTGGCAGGTAATACATACATCTTCGACCACATACAACACATAAGCAGGTAATACATACATCTAGGACCACATACAACACACAAGCAGGGAATACACACATCTAGGACCACATACAACACACAAGCAGGTAATACACACATCTAGGGCCACATACAACACACAAGCAGGTAATACACACATCTAAGGCCACATACAACACACAAGCAGGTAATACACACATCTAGGACTACATACAACACACAAGCAGGTAATACATACATCTAGGACTATATACAACATACAAGCGGGTAATACACACATGTAGGACTACATACAACACATAACCAGGTAATACACACATCTAGGGCCACATACAACACACAAGCAGGTAATACACACATCGAGGGCCACATACAACACACAAGCAGGTAATACATTCATCTAGGACCACATACAACACACAGGCAGGTAATACATACATCTAGCACTACATACAACACACAAGCAGGTAATACACACATATAGGAACACATACAACACACAAGTAGGTAATACATACATGTAGGACACACAAGCAGGTAATACACACATCTAGGACCACATACAACAGATAACCAAGTAATACATACATCTATGACTACATACAACACATAACCAGGTAATACATACATCTAGGACTACATAGAACACACAAGCAAGTAATACACACATCTAGGGCCACATATAACATACAAGCAGGTAATAACACATCTAGGACCACATACAACACATAACCAGGTAGTACATACATCTAGGACAACATACAACACATAACCAGGTAATACATACATCTAGGACTACATACAACACACAAGCAGGTAATACACACATCTAGGACCACATACAACAACAGACAGGTTATAACAACATCTAGGACCACATACAACACATAACCAAGTAATACATACATCTAGGACCACATACAACACACAAGCAGGTAATACATACATCTAGGATTACATACAACACATAACCAGGTAATACATACATCTAGGACTACATAGAACACACAACCAGGTAATACATATATCTAGGACCACATACAACACACAAGCAGGTAATACATACATCTAGCACCACATACAACACATAACCAGGTAGTACATACATCTAGGACTACATACAACACATAACCAGGTAATACATACATCTAGGACCACATACAACACATAACCAGGTAATACATACATCTAGAACCACATACAACACACAAGCAGGTAATTCATACATCCAGGACCACATACAACACACCAGCAGGTAATACATACATCTAGGACTACATAGAACACACAAGCAAGTAATACACACATCCAGGACCACATAAAACATACAAGCAGGTAATAACACATCTAGGACCACATACAACACATAACCAGGTAATACATACATCTAGGACCACATACAACACACAGGCTGGTAATACATACATCTAGGACCACATACAACACATAACCAGGTAATACATACATCTAGGACTACATACAACACACAAGACAAGCAGGTAATACATACATCTAGGACTACATACAACACACAAGCAGGTAATACATACATCTAGGACCACATACAACACACAGGCAGGTAATACACACATCTAGGACCACATACAACACACAAGCAGGGAATACATACATCTAGGACTACATACAACACACAAGCAGGTAATACATACATCTAGGACCACATACAACACACAGGCAGGTAATACATAGATCTAGGACTACATACAACACACAAGGCAAGCAGGTAATACATACATCTAGGACTACATACAACACACAAGCACGTAATAAATACACCTAAGACTACATACAACACACAAGCAGGTAATACATACATCTAGGACTACATACAACACACAAGGCAAGCAGGTAATACATACATCTAGGACTACATACAACACACAAGCAGGGAATACATACATCTAGGACTACATACAACACACAAGCAGGGAATACATACATCTAGGACTACATACAACACGCAAGCAGGTAATACATACATCTAGGACCACATACAATACACAGGCAGGTAATACATAGATCTAGGACCACATACAACACACAGGCAGGTAATACATACATCTAGGACGACATACAACACACAGGCAGGTAATACATACATCCAGGACTACATACAACACACAGGCAGGTAATACATTCATCTAGGACTACATACAACACACAGGCAGGTAATACATACACCTAGGACCACATACAAAACTTAACCAGGTAATACATTCATCTACGACCACATACAACACACAGGCAGGTAATACATACATCTAGGACCACATACAACACACAAGCAGGTAATACATACATCTAGGACCACATACAACACATAACCAGGTAATACATACATCTAGGACCACATACAACACACAAGCAGGTAATACATACATCTAGGACAACATACAACACATAACCAGGTAATACACACATCTAGGACTACATGCAACACACAAGCAGGTAATACATACATCTAGGACCACATACAATACATAACCAGGTAATACACACATCTAGGACCACATACAACACACAATCAGGTAATATATACATCTAGGAACACATACAATACATAACCAGGTAATACACACATCTAGGACCTCATACAACACATAACCACGTAATACATACATCTAGGACCACATACAACACATAACCAGGTAATACATACATCTAGGACCACATACAACACACAAGCAGGTAATACATACATCTAGGACTACATACAACACACAAGCAGTTAATACATACATCTAGGACCACATACAACACACAAGCAGGTAATACATACATCTAGGACCACATACAACACATAGGCAGGTAATACACACATCTAGGACCACATACAACACATAACCAGGTAATACATACATCCAGGACCACATACAAAACACGAGCAGGTAATACATACATCTAGGACCACATACAACACATAACCAGGTAGCATATACATCTAGGACCACATACAACACACAAGCAGGTAATACATACATCTAGGACCACATACAACACACAGGCAGGTAATACACACATCTAGGACCACATACAACACAGAGGCAGGTAATACATACATCCAGGACCACATACAACACACAAGCAGGTAATACATACATCTAGGACCACATAAAACACATAACCAGGTAATACATACATCCAGGACCACATACAACACACAAGCAGGTAATACATACATCTAGGACCACATACAACACATAACCAGGTAATACATACATCTAGGACCACATACAACACACAACCAGGTAATACACATATCTAGGACCACATACAACACATAACTAGGTAATACATACAACTAGGGCCACATATAACATACAAGCAGGTAATACACACATCTAGGACTACATACAACACACAAGCAGGTAATACATACATCTAGGACTACATACAACACATAACCAGGTAATACAGACATCTAGGACCACATACAACACACAGGCAGGTAATACATAGATCCAGGACTACATACAACACACAGGCAGGTAATACATACATCTAGGACTACATACAACACATAACCAGGTAATACATACATCTAGGACCACATACCACACACAGGCAGGTAATACATACATCCAGGACTACATACAACACACAGGCAGGTAATACATACATCTAGGACTACATACAACACATAACCAGGTAATACATACATCTAGGACCACATACAACTCACAGGCAGGTAATACATACATCTAGGACCACATACAACACACAAGCAGGTAATACATACATCTAGGACTACATAAAACACATAACCAGGTAATACATACATCTAGGACTACATACAATACACAAGCAGGTAATACACACATATAGGGCCACATACAACACATAACCAGGTAATACATACATCTAGGACCAAATACAACACACAGGCAGGTAATACATACATCTAGGACCACATAAAACACACAGGCAGGTAATACATACATCCAGGACCACATACAACACATAACCAGGTAATACATACATCTAGGACTACATACAATACACAGGCAGGTAATACACACATCTAGGACCACATACAATACACAAGCAGGTAATACATACATCTAAGACCTCATACAACACACAAGCAGGTAATACTCACATCTAGGACTACATACAACACACAGGCAGGTAATACACACATCTAGGACCACATACAACACATAACCAGGTAATACATACATCCAGGACTACATACAACACACAGGCAGGTAATACATAGATCTAGGACTACATACACCACATAAGCAGGTAATACATACATCTAGGACTACATACAACACATAACCAGGTAATAGATACATCTAGGACCACATACAACACACAGGCAGGTAATACACTCATCTAGGACCACATACAATACATAACCAGGTAATACACACATCTAGGACTACATAGAACACATAACCAGGTAATACATACATCTAGGACCACATACAACACACAAGCAGGTAATACAACACACAAGCAGGTAATACACACATATAGGGCCACATATAACATACAAGCAGGTAATACACACATCTAGGACTACATACAACACACAGGCAGGTAATACATACATCTAGGACTACATACAACACACAGGCAGGTAATACATAGATCTAGGACTACATACAACACACAGGCAGGTAATACATACATCTAGGACCACATACAACACACAAGCAGGTAATACATACATCTAGGACTACATACAACACACAATCAGGTAATACATACATCTAGGACTACATACAACACACAGGCAGGTAATACATACATGTAGGACCACATACAACACACAGGCAGGTAATACATACATCCAGGACTACATACAACACACAGGCAGGTAATACATACATCCAGGACCACATACAACACACAACCAGGTAATACATACATCTAGGACCACATACAACACACACGCAGGTAATACATACATCTAGGACCACATACAACACATAACCAGGTAGTACATACATCTAGGATTACATACAACACATAACCAGGTAATATATACATCTAGGACCACATACAACACACAAGCAGGTAATACACACATATAGGGCCACATACAACACACAAGCAGGTAATACATACATCTAGCACCACATACAACACATAACCAGGTAATACATGCATCTAGGACCACGTACAACACAGAAACAGGTAATACATACATCTAGGACCACATACAACACATAACCAGGTAATACATACATCTAGGACTACATAGAACACACAACCAGGTAATACATACATCTAGGACCACATACAACACACAAGCAGGTAATACACACATCTAGGACCATATACAACACAGCAGTAGGTAATACATACATCTAGGACCACATACAACAAAGAAGCAGGTAATACACACATCTAGGACTACATACAACACATAACCAGGTAGTATATACATCTAGGACTACATACAACACACAAGCAAGTAATACACACATCTAGGACCACATACAACACACAAGCAGGTAATACACACATCTATGACAATATACAACACATAACCAGGTAATACACACATCTAGGACTACATACAACACACAAGCAGGTAATACACACATCTAGGACCACATACAACACACAAGCACGTAATAAATACACCTAAGACTACATACAACACACAAGCAGGTAATACATACATCTAGGACTACATACAACACACAAGGCAAGCAGGTAATACATACATCTAGGACTACATACAACACACAAGCAGGTAATACATACATCTAGGACCACATACAACACACAGGCAGGTAATACACACATCTAGGACCACATACAACACACAAGCAGGTAATACATACATCTAGGACGACATACAACACACAAGCAGGGAATACATACATCTAGGACTACATACAACACACAAGCAGGTAATACATACATCTAGGACCCCATACAACACACAGGCAGGTAATACATAGATCTAGGACTACATACAACACACAAGGCAAGCAGGTAATACATACATCTAGGACTACATACAACACACAAGGCAAGCAGGTAATACATACATCTAGGACTACATACAACACACAAGCAGGTAATACATACATCTAGGACTACATACAACACACAAGGCAAGCAGGTAATACATACATCTAGGACTACATACAACACACAAGCAGGGAATACATACATCTAGGACTACATACAACACACAAGCAGGGAATACACACATCTAGGGCCACATATAACATACAAGCAGGTAATAACACATCTAGGACCACATACAACACATAACCAGGTAATACATACATCTAGGACTACATACAACACACAAGCAGGTAATACACACATCTAGGACCACATACAACAACAGACAGGTTATAACAACATCTAGGACCACATACAACACATAACCAAGTAACACATACATCAAGGACCACATACAACACACAAGCAGGTAATACATACATCTAGGATTACATACAACACATAACCAGGTAATACATACATCTAGGACTACATAGAACACACAACCAGGTAATACATATATCTAGGACCACATACAACACACAAGCAGGTAATACATACATCTAGCACCACATACAACACATAACCAGGTAGTACATACATCTAGGACTACATACAACACATAACCAGGTAATACATACATCTAGGACCACATACAACACATAACCAGGTAATACATACATCTAGAACCACATACAACACACAAGCAGGTAATTCATACATCCAGGACCACATACAACACACCAGCAGGTAATACATACATCTAGGACTACATAGAACACACAAGCAAGTAATACACACATCCAGGACCACATAAAACATACAAGCAGGTAATAACACATCTAGGACCACATACAACACATAACCAGGTAATACATACATCTAGGACCACATACAACACACAGGCTGGTAATACATACATCTAGGACCACATACAACACATAACCAGGTAATACATACATCTAGGACTACATACAACACACAAGACAAGCAGGTAATACATACATCTAGGACTACATACAACACACAAGCAGGTAATACATACATCTAGGACCACATACAACACACAGGCAGGTAATACACACATCTAGGACCACATACAACACACAAGCAGGGAATACATACATCTAGGACTACATACAACACACAAGGAGGTAATACATACATCTAGGACCACATACAACACACAGGCAGGTAATACATAGATCTAGGACTACATACAACACACAAGGCAAGCAGGTAATACATACATCTAGGACTACATACAACACACAAGCACGTAATAAATACACCTAAGACTACATACAACACACAAGCAGGTAATACATACATCTAGGACTACATACAACACACAAGGCAAGCAGGTAATACATACATCTAGGACTACATACAACACACAAGCAGGGAATACATACATCTAGGACTACATACAACACACAAGCAGGGAATACATACATCTAGGACTACATACAACACGCAAGCAGGTAATACATACATCTAGGACCACATACAATACACTGGCAGGTAATACATAGATCTAGGACCACATACAACACACAGGCAGGTAATACATACATCTAGGACGACATACAACAGACAGGCAGGTAATACATACATCCAGGACTACATACAACACACAGGCAGGTAATACATTCATCTAGGACTACATACAACACACAGGCAGGTAATACATAGATCTAGGACAACATACAACACACAAGCAGGTAATACATACATCTAGGACCACATACAACACACAAGCAGATAATACATACATCTAGGACCAAATACAACACACAAGCAGGTAATACATACATCTAGGACCACATACAACACATAACCAGGTAATACATACATCTAGAAACACATACAACACACAGGCAGGTAATACATACATCCAGTACCACATACAACACATAACCAGGTAATAGATACATCTAGGACCACATACAACACATAACCATGTAATACATACATCTAGGACCACATACAACACACAAGCAGGTAATACACACATCTAGGACCACATACAACACACCAGTAGTTAATACATACATCTAGGACCGCATACAACACACTGGCAGGTAATACATACATCTTCGACCACATACAACACATAAGCAGGTAATACATACATCTAGGACCACATACAACACACAAGCTGGGAATACACACATCTAGGACCACATACAACACACAAGCAGGTAATACACACATCTAGGGCCACATTCAACACACAAGCAGGTAATACACACATCTAAGGCCACATACAACACACAAGCAGGTAATACACACATCTAGGACTACATACAACACACAAGCAGGTAATACATACATCTAGGACTATATACAACATACAAGCGGGTAATACACACATCTAGGACTACATACAACACATAACCAGGTAATACACACATCTAGGGTCACATACAACACACAAGCAGGTAATACACACATCTAGGGCCACATACAACACACAAGCAGGTAATACACACATCTAGGACTACATACAACACACAAGCAGGTAATACATACATCAAGGACTACATACAACACACAAGCAGGTAATACATACATCTAGGACCACATACAACACACAGGCAGGTAATACATACATCTAACACTACATACAACACACAAGCAGGTATTACACACATATAGGAACACATACAACACACAAGCAGGTAATACATACATCTAGGACACACAAGCAGGTAATACACACATCTAGGAACACATACGACACATAACCAAGTAATACATACATCTATGACTACATACAACACATAACCAGGTAATACATACATCTAGGACTACATAGAACACACAAGCAAGTAATACACACATCTAGGACCACATATAACATACAAGCAGGTAATAACACATCTAGGACCACATACAACACATAACCAGGTAATACATACATCTAGGACCACATACAACACACAAGCAGGTAATACACACATCTAGGACCACATACAACAACAGACAGGTTATAACAACATCTAGGACCACATACAACACATAACCAAGTAATACATACATCTAGGACCACATACAACACACAAGCAGGTAATACATACATCTATGACAACATACACCACATAACCAGGTAATACACACATCTAGGACTACATACAACACATAACCAGGTAATACATACATCTAGGACTACATAGAACATACAACCTGGTAATACATACATCTAGGACCACATACAACACATAACCAGGTAGTACATACATCTAGGACTACATACAACACATAACCAGGTAATACATACATCTAGGACTACATACAACACACAAGCAGGTAATACACACATCTAGGACCACATACAACAACAGACAGGTTATAACAACATCTAGGACTACATACAACACATAACCAGGTAATACATACATCTAGGACTACATACAAAACATAACCAGGTAATACATACATCTAGGACCACATACAACACATAACCAGGTAATATATACATCTAGAACCACATACAACACACAAGCAGGTAATACATACATCCAGGACCACATACAACACACCAGCAGGTAATACATACATCTAGGACTACATAGAACACACAAGCAAGTAATACACACATCTAGGACCACATAAAACATACAAGCAGGTAATAACACATCTAGGACCACATACAACACATAACCAGGTAATACATACATCTAGGACCACATACAACACACAGGCTGGTAATACATACATCTTGGACCACATACAACACATAAGCAGGTAATACATACATCTAGGACCACATACAACACACAATCAGGGAATACACACATCTAGGACCACATACAACACACAAGCAGGTAATACACACATCTAAGGCCACATACAACACAGAAGCAGGTAATACACACATCTAAGACTACATACAACACACAAGCAGGTAATACATACATCTAGGACTATATACAACATACAAGCAGGTAATACACACATCTAGGACTACATACAACACATAAACAGGTAATACACACATCTAGGGCCACATACAACACACAAGCAGGTAATACACACATCTAGGGCCACATACAACACACAAGCAGGTAATACACACATCTAGGACTACACACAACACACAAGCAGGTAATACATACATCAAGGACTACATACAACACACAAGCAGGTAATACATACATCTAGGACTACATACAACACACAAGCAGGTAATACACACATATAGGAACACATACAACACACAAGCAGGTAATACATTATCTAGGACACACAAGCAGGTAATACACACATCTAGGACCACGTACAACACATAACCAAGTAATACATACATCTATGACTACATACAACACATAACCAGGTAATACATACATCTAGGACTACATAGAACACATAAGCAAGTAATACACACATCTAGGACCACATACAACACACAAGCACGTAATAAATACACATAAGACTACATACAACACATAACCAGGTAATACACACATCTAGGGCCACATGCAACACACAAGCAGGTAATACACACATCTAAGGCCACATACAACACACAAGCAGGTAATACACACATCTAGGACTACATACAACACACAAGCAGGTAATACATACATCTAGGACTATATACAACATACAAGCGGGTAATACACACATCTAGGACTACATACAACACATAACCAGGTAATACACACATCTAGGGCCACATACAACACACCAGTAGGTAATACATACATCTAGGACCGCATACAACACACTGGCAGGTAATACATACATCTTCGACCACATACAACACATAAGCAGGTAATACATACATCTAGGACCACATAAAACACACAAGCAGGGAATACACACATCTAGGACAACATACAACACACAAGCAGGTAATACACACATCTAGGGCCACATACAACACACAAGCAGGTAATACACACATCTAAGGCCACATACAACACACAAGCAGGTAATACACACATCTAGGACCACATACAACACATAACCAGGTAATACATACATCTAGGACCGCATACAACACACAAGCAGTTAATACACACATCTAGGACCACATACAACAGCAGGCAGGTTATAACAACATCTAGGACCACATACAACACATAACCAAGTAATACATACATCTAGGACCACTTACAACACACAAGCAGGTAATACATACATCTTGGACTACATACACCACATAATCAGGTAATACACAGATCTAGGACTACATACAACACATAACCAGGTAATACATACATCTAGGACCACATACAACACACAAGCAGGTAATACATACATCTAGGAGCACATACAACACACAAGCAGGTAATACATACATCTATGACTACACACACCACATAACCAGGTAATACACACATCTAGGACTACATACAACACATAACCAGGTAATACATACATCTAGGACCACATACAACACATAACCAGGTAGTATATACATCTAGGACTACATACAACACATAACCAGGTAATACATACATCTAGGACTACATACAACACACAAGCAGGTAATACACACATCTAGGACCACATACAACAACAGACAGGTTATAACAACATCTAGGACCACATACAACACATAACCAAGCAATACATACATCTAGGACCACATACAACACACAAGCAGGTAATACATACATCTAGGACTACATACAACACACAAGCAGGGAATACATACATCTAGGACTACATACAACACGCAAGCAGGTAATACATACATCTAGGACCACATACAATACACAGGCAGGTAATACATAGATCTAGGACCACATACAACACACAGGCAGGTAATACATACATCTAGGACGACATACAACACACAGGCAGGTAATATATACATCCAGGACTACATACAACACACAGGCAGGTAATACATTCATCTAGGACTACATACAACACACAGGCAGGTAATACATAGATCTAGGACAACATACAACACACAAGCAGGTAATACATACATCTAGGACCACATACAACACACAAGCAGATAATACATACATCTAGGACCAAATACAACACACAAGAAGGTAATACATACATCTAGGACCACATACAACACATAACCAGGTAATACATACATCTAGAAACACATACAACACACAGGCAGGTAATACATACATCCAGGACGACATACAACACATAACCAGGTAATAGATACATCTAGGACCACATACAACACATAACCATGTAATACATACATCTAGGACCACATACAACACACAAGCAGGTAATACACACATCTAGGACCACATACAACACACCAGTAGGTAATACATACATCTAGGACCGCATACAACACACTGGCAGGTAATACATACATCTTCGACCACATACAACACATAAGCAGGTAATACATACATCTAGGACCACATACAACACACAAGCTGGGAATACACACATCTAGGACCACATACAACACACAAGCAGGTAATACACACATCTAGGGCCACATTCAACACACAAGCAGGTAATACACACATCTAAGGCCACATACAACACACAAGCAGGTAATACACACATCTAGGACTACATACAACACACAAGCAGGTAATACATACATCTAGGACTATATACAACATACAAGCGGGTAATACACACATCTAGGACTACATACAACACATAACCAGGTAATACACACATCTAGGGTCACATACAACACACAAGCAGGTAATACACACATCTAGGGCCACATACAACACACAAGCAGGTAATACACACATCTAGGACTACATACAACACACAAGCAGGTAATACATACATCAAGGACTACATACAACACACAAGCAGGTAATACATACATCTAGGACCACATACAACACACAGGCAGGTAATACATACATCTAACACTACATACAACACACAAGCAGGTAATACACACATATAGGAACACATACAACACACAAGCAGGTAATACATACATCTAGGACACACATGCAGGTAATACACACATCTAGGAACACATACAACACATAACCAAGTAATACATACATCTATGACTACATACAACACATAACCAGGTAATACATACATCTAGGACTACATAGAACACACAAACAAGTAATACACACATCTAGGACCACATATAACATACAAGCAGGTAATAACACATCTAGGACCACATACAACACATAACCAGGTAATACATACATCTAGGACCACATACAACACACAAGCAGGTAATACACACATCTAGGACCACATACAACAACAGACAGGTTATAACAACATCTAGGACCACATACAACACATAACCAAGTAATACATACATCTAGGACCACATACAACACACAAGCAGGTAATACATACATCTATGACAACATACACCACATAACCAGGTAATACACACATCTAGGACTACATACAACACATAACCAGGTAATACATACATCTAGGACTACATAGAACATACAACCTGGTAATACATACATCTAGGACCACATACAACACATAACCAGGTAGTACATACATCTAGGACTACATACAACACATAACCAGGTAATACATACATCTAGGACTACATACAACACACAAGCAGGTAATACACACATCTAGGACCACATACAACAACAGACAGGTTATAACAACATCTAGGACTACATACAACACATAACCAGGTAATACATACATCTAGGACTACATACAAAACATAACCAGGTAATACATACATCTAGGACCACATACAACACATAACCAGGTAATATATACATCTAGAACCACATACAACACACAAGCAGGTAATACATACATCCAGGACCACATACAACACACCAGCAGGTAATACATACATCTAGGACTACATAGAACACACAAGCAAGTAATACACACATCTAGGACCACATAAAACATACAAGCAGGTAATAACACATCTAGGACCACATACAACACATAACCAGGTAATACATACATCTAGGACCACATACAACACACAGGCTGGTAATACATACATCTTGGACCACATACAACACATAAGCAGGTAATACACACATCTAGGACCACATACAACACACAAGCAGGTAATACACACATCTAAGGCCACATACAACACAGAAGCAGGTAATACACACATCTAAGACTACATACAACACACAAGCAGGTAATACATACATCTAGGACTATATACAACATACAAGCAGGTAATACACACATCTAGGACTACATACAACACATAAACAGGTAATACACACATCTAGGGCCACATACAACACACAAGCAGGTAATACACACATCTAGGGCCACATACAACACACAAGCAGGTAATACACACATCTAGGACTACACACAACACACAAGCAGGTAATACATACATCAAGGACTACATACAACACACAAGCAGGTAATACATACATCTAGGACTACATACAACACACAAGCAGGTAATACACACATATAGGAACACATACAACACACAAGCAGGTAATACATTATCTAGGACACACAAGCAGGTAATACACACATCTAGGACCACGTACAACACATAACCAAGTAATACATACATCTATGACTACATACAACACATAACCAGGTAATACATACATCTAGGACTACATAGAACACATAAGCAAGTAATACACACATCTAGGACCACATACAACACACAAGCACGTAATAAATACACATAAGACTACATACAACACATAACCAGGTAATACACACATCTAGGGCCACATGCAACACACAAGCAGGTAATACACACATCTAAGGCCACATACAACACACAAGCAGGTAATACACACATCTAGGACTACATACAACACACAAGCAGGTAATACATACATCTAGGACTATATACAACATACAAGCGGGTAATACACACATCTAGGACTACATACAACACATAACCAGGTAATACACACATCTAGGGCCACATACAACACACCAGTAGGTAATACATACATCTAGGACCGCATACAACACACTGGCAGGTAATACATACATCTTCGACCACATACAACACATAAGCAGGTAATACATACATCTAGGACCACATAAAACACACAAGCAGGGAATACACACATCTAGGACAACATACAACACACAAGCAGGTAATACACACATCTAGGGCCACATACAACACACAAGCAGGTAATACACACATCTAAGGCCACATACAACACACAAGCAGGTAATACACACATCTAGGACCACATACAACACATAACCAGGTAATACATACATCTAGGACCGCATACAACACACAAGCAGTTAATACACACATCTAGGACCACATACAACAGCAGGCAGGTTATAACAACATCTAGGACCACATACAACACATAACCAAGTAATACATACATCTAGGACCACTTACAACACACAAGCAGGTAATACATACATCTTGGACTACATACACCACATAATCAGGTAATACACAGATCTAGGACTACATACAACACATAACCAGGTAATACATACATCTAGGACCACATACAACACACAAGCAGGTAATACATACATCTAGGAGCACATACAACACACAAGCAGGTAATACATACATCTATGACTACACACACCACATAACCAGGTAATACACACATCTAGGACTACATACAACACATAACCAGGTAATACATACATCTAGGACCACATACAACACATAACCAGGTAGTATATACATCTAGGACTACATACAACACATAACCAGGTAATACATACATCTAGGACTACATACAACACACAAGCAGGTAATACACACATCTAGGACCACATACAACAACAGACAGGTTATAACAACATCTAGGACCACATACAACACATAACCAAGCAATACATACATCTAGGACCACATACAACACACAAGCAGGTAATACATACATCTAGGACTACATACAACACATAACCAGGTAATACATACATCTAGGACTACATAGAACACACAACCAGGTAATACATATATCTAGGACCACATACAACACACAAGCAGGTAATACATACATCTCGGACCACATACAACACATAACCAGGTAGTACATACATCTAGGACTACATACACCACATAACCAGGTAATACATACATCTAGGACCACATACAACACACAAGCAGGTAATACATACATCTAGGACTACATACAACACACAGGCAGGTAATACACACTTCTAGGACCACATACAACAACAGGTAGGTTATAACAACATCTAGGACCACATACATCATAACCAAGTAATACATACATCTAGGACCACATACGACACACAAGCAGGTAATACATACATCTAGGACTACATACACCACATAACCACGTAATACACACATATAGGACTACATACAACACATAACCAGGTAATACATACATCTAGGACTACATAGAACACACAACCAGGTAATACATACATCTAGGACCACATACAACACACAAGCAGGTAATACATACATCTAGGACCACATACAACACATAACCAGGTAGTACATACATCTAGGATTACATACAACACATAACCAGATAATACATACATCTAGGACCACATACAACACACAAGCAGGTAATACACACATATAGGGCCACATACAACACACAAGCAGGTAATACATACATCTAGCACCACATACAACACATAACCAGGTAATACATGCATCTAGGACCACGTACAACACAGAAACAGGTAATACATACATCTAGGACCACATACAACACATAACCAGGTAATACATACATCTAGGACTACATAGAACACACAACCAGGTAATACATACATCTAGGACCACATACAACACACAAGCAGGTAATACACACATCTAGGACCATATACAACACAGCAGTAGGTAATACATACATCTAGGACCACATACAACAAAGAAGCAGGTAATACACACATCTAGGACTACATACAACACATAACCAGGTAGTATATACATCTAGGACTACATACAACACACAAGCAAGTAATACACACATCTAGGACCACATACAACACACAAGCAGGTAATACACACATCTATGACAATATACAACACATAACCAGGTAATACACACATCTAGGACTACATACAACACACAAGCAGGTAATACACACATCTAGGACCACATACAACACACAAGCACGTAATAAATACACATAAGACTACATACAACACATAACCAGGTAATACACACATCTAAGACCACATACAATACACAAGCAGGTAATACATACATCTAGGACCACATACAACACATAACCAGGTAGCACATACATCTAGGACCACATACAACACAGAAACAGGTAATACATACATCTAGGACCAGATACAACACATAACCAGGTAATACATACATCTAGGACCACATACAACACATAACCAGGTAATACATACATCTAGGACCACATACAACACACAAGCAGGTAATACATACATCTAGGACCACATACAACACATAGCCAGGTAATACATACATCTAGGACTACATACAACACACAAGCAGTTAATACATACATCTAGGACCACATAGAACACACAACCAGATAATACATACATCTAGGACCACATACAACACACAGGCAGGTAATACACACATCTAGGACCACATACAACACACAAGCAGGTAATACATACATCCAGGACCACATACAACACACCAGCAGGTAATACATACATCTAGGACTACATAGAACACAGAAGCAAGTAATACACACATCTAGGACCACATATAACATACAAGCAGGTAATAACACATCTAGGACCACATACAACACAAAACCAGGTAATACATACATCTAGGACCACATACAACACACAGGCTGGTAATACATACATCTAGGACCACATACAACACATAACCAGGTAATACATACATCTAGGTCTACATACAACACACAGGCAGGTAATACACACATCTAGGACCACATACAACAACAGGCAGGTTATAACAACATCTAGGACCACATACAACACATAACCAAGTAATACATACATCTAGGACCACATACAACACACAGGCAGGTAATACATACATCTAGGACCACATACAACACACAAGCAGGTAATACATACATCTAGGACCACATACAACACCAAACCAGGTAATACATACATCTAGGACCACATACAACACACAAGCAGGTAATACATACATCTAGGACTACATACACCACATAACCAGGTAATACACACATCTAGGACTACATAGAACACACAACCAGGTAATACATACATCTAGGAGCACATACAACACACAAGCAGGTAATACATACATCTAGGACCACATGCAACACATAACCAGGTAGTACATACATCTAGGATTACATACAACACATAACCAGGTAATACATACATCTAGGACCACATACAACATACAAGCAGGTAATACACACATATAGGGCCACATACAACACACAAGCAGGTAATACATACATCTAGCACCACATACAACACATAACCAGGTAATACACACATCTAGGACCACATACATCACACAAGCAGTTAATACACACATCCAGGACCATATACAACACACAAGCAGGTAATACACACATCTAGGACCACATACAACACACAGGCAGGTAATACATACATCTAGGACCACATACAACACACAACCAGGTAATACACACATCTAGGACCACATACAAGACATAACCAGGTAATACATACATCTAGGACTACTTTAAACACATTACCAGGTAATACATACATCTAGGACCACATACAACACACAGGAATGTAGCACATACATCTAGGACCACATACAACACAGAAACAGGTAATACATACATCTAGGACCAGATACAACACATAACCAGGTAATACATACATCTAGGACCACATACAACACATAACCAGGTAATACATACATCTAGGACCACATACAACACACAAGCAGGTAATACATACATCTAGGACCACATACAACACATAACCAGGTAATACATACATCTAGGACCACATACAACACACAAGCAGGTAATACATACATCTAGGACCACATACAACACATAACCAGGTAGTACATACATCTAGGATTACATACAACACATAACCAGATAATACATACATCTAGGACCACATACAACACACAAGCAGGTAATACACACATATAGGGCCACATACAACACACAAGCAGGTAATACATACATCTAGCACCACATACAACACATAACCAGGTAATACATGCATCTAGGACCACGTACAACACAGAAACAGGTAATACATACATCTAGGACCACATACAACACATAACCAGGTAATACATACATCTAGGACTACATAGAACACACAACCAGGTAATACATACATCTAGGACCACATACAACACACAAGCAGGTAATACACACATCTAGGACCATATACAACACAGCAGTAGGTAATACATACATCTAGGACCACATACAACAAAGAAGCAGGTAATACACACATCTAGGACTACATACAACACATAACCAGGTAGTATCTACATCTAGGACTACATACAACACACAAGCAAGTAATACACACATCTAGGACCACATACAACACACAAGCAGGTAATACACACATCTATGACAATATACAACACATAACCAGGTAATACACACATCTAGGACTACATACAACACACAAGCAGGTAATACACACATCTAGGACCACATACAACACACAAGCACGTAATAAATACACATAAGACTACATACAACACATAACCAGGTAATACACACATCTAAGACCACATACAATACACAAGCAGGTAATACATACATCTAGGACCACATACAACACATAACCAGGTAGCACATACATCTAGGACCACATACAACACAGAAACAGGTAATACATACATCTAGGACCAGATACAACACATAACCAGGTAATACATACATCTAGGACCACATACAACACATAACCAGGTAATACATACATCTAGGACCACATACAACACACAAGCAGGTAATACATACATCTAGGACCACATACAACACATAGCCAGGTAATACATACATCTAGGACTACATACAACACACAAGCAGTTAATACATACATCTAGGACCACATAGAACACACAACCAGATAATACATACATCTAGGACCACATACAACACACAGGCAGGTAATACACACATCTAGGACCACATACAACACACAAGCAGGTAATACATACATCCAGGACCACATACAACACACCAGCAGGTAATACATACATCTAGGACTACATAGAACACACAAGCAAGTAATACACACATCTAGGACCACATATAACATACAAGCAGGTAATAACACATCTAGGACCACATACAACACAAAACCAGGTAATACATACATCTAGGACCACATACAACACACAGGCTGGTAATACATACATCTAGGACCACATACAACACATAACCAGGTAATACATACATCTAGGACTACATACAACACACAGGCAGGTAATACACACATCTAGGACCACATACAACAACAGGCAGGTTATAACAACATCTAGGACCACATACAACACATAACCAAGTAATACATACATCTAGGACCACATACAACACACAGGCAGGTAATACATACATCTAGGACCACATACAACACACAAGCAGATAATACATACATCTAGGACCACATACAACACCAAACCAGGTAATACATACATCTAGGACCACATACAACACACAAGCAGGTAATACATACATCTAGGACTACATACA
Source organism: Eledone cirrhosa (assembly GCA_964016885.1). Classification (NCBI taxonomy): domain Eukaryota; kingdom Metazoa; phylum Mollusca; class Cephalopoda; order Octopoda; family Eledonidae; genus Eledone; species Eledone cirrhosa. The sequence goes on along the minus strand of OZ024744.1, from coordinate 9,334,224 downwards.
CCACATAACCAGGTAATACACACATCTAGGACTACATAGAACACACAACCAGGTAATACATACATCTAGGAGCACATACAACACACAAGCAGGTAATACATACATCTAGGACCACATGCAACACATAACCAGGTAGTACATACATCTAGGATTACATACAACACATAACCAGGTAATACATACATCTAGGACCACATACAACATACAAGCAGGTAATACACACATATAGGGCCACATACAACACACAAGCAGGTAATACATACATCTAGCACCACATACAACACATAACCAGGTAATACACACATCTAGGACCACATACATCACACAAGCAGTTAATACACATATCCAGGACCATATACAACACACAAGCAGGTAATACACACATCTAGGACCACATACAACACACAGGCAGGTAATACATACATCTAGGACCACATACAACACACAACCAGGTAATACACACATCTAGGACCACATACAACACATAACCAGGTAATACATACATCTAGGACTACATTAAACACATTACCAGGTAATACATACATCTAGGACCACATACAACACACAGGCATGTAGCACATACATCTAGGACCACATACAACACAGAAACAGGTAATACATACATCTAGGACCAGATACAACACATAACCAGGTAATACATACATCTAGGACCACATACAACACATAACCAGGTAATACATACATCTAGGACCACATACAACACACAAGCAGGTAATACATACATCTAGGACCACATACAACACATAACCAGGTAATACATACATCTAGGACTACATACAACACACAAGCAGGTAATACATACATCTAGGACCACATAGAACACACAACCAGGTAATACATACATCTAGGACCACATACAACACACAGGCAGGTAACACACACATCTAGGACCACATACAACACATAACCAGGTAATACATACATCCAGGACCACATACAACACACAAGCAGGTAATACATACATCTAGGACCACATACAACACACAGGCAGGTAATACACACATCTAGGACTACATACAACACACAGGCAGGTAATACATACATCTAGGACTACATAAACACATAACCAGGTAATACATACATCCTGGACCACATACAACACACAAGCAGGTAATACATACATCTAGGACCACATACAACACAAAACCAGGTAATACACACATCTAGGACTACATACAACACATAACCAGGTAATACATACATCTAGTACCACATACAACACACAGGCAGGTAATACATACATCTAGGACCACATACAAAACTTAACCAGGTAATACATTCATCTAGGACCACATACAACACACAGGCAGGTAATACATGCATCTAGGACCACATACAACACATAACCAGGTAATACATACATCTAGGACCACATACACCACACAAGCAGGTAATACATACATCTAGGACCACATACAACACATAACCAGGTAATACACACATCTAGGACCACATGCAACACACAAGCAGGTAATACATACATCTAGGACCACATACAATACATAACCAGGTAATACACACATCTAGGACCACATACAACACACAAGCAGGTAATATATACATCTAGGAACACATACAATACATAACCAGGTAATACACACATCTAGGACCTCATACAACACATAACCACGTAATACATACATCTAGGACCACATACAACACATAACCAGGTAATACATACATCTAGGACCACATACAACACACAAGCAGGTAATACATACATCTAGGACCACATACAACACATAACCAGGTAATACATACATCTAGGACTACATACAACACACAAGCAGGTAATACATACATCTAGGACCACATACAACACACAAGCAGGTAATACATACATCTAGGACCACATACAACACATAGGTAGGTAATACACACATCTAGGACCACATACAACACATAACCAGGTAATACATACATCCAGGACCACATACAACACACGAGCAGGTAATACATACATCTAGGACCACATACAACACATAACCAGGTAGCATATACATCTAGGACCACATACAACACACAAGCAGGTAATACATACATCTAGGACCACATACAACACACAGGCAGGTAATACACACATCTAGGACCACATACAACACACAGGCAGGTAATACATACATCCAGGACCACATACAACACACAAGCAGGTAATACATACATCTAGGACCACATAAAACACATAACCAGGTAATACATACATCCAGGACCACATACAACACACAAGCAGGTAATACATACATCTAGGACCACATACAACACATAACCAGGTAATACATACATCTAGGACCACATACAACACACAACCAGGTAATACACATATCTAGGACCACATACAACACATAACCAGGTAATACATATATCTAGTACCACATACAACACACAAGCAGGTAATACATACATCTAGGACCACATACAACACACAGGGAGGTAATACATACATCTAGGACCACATACAACACATAACCAGGTAATACATACATCTAGGGCCACATATAACATACAAGCAGGTAATACACACATCTAGGACTACATACAACACACAAGCAGGTAATACATACATCTAGGACTACATACAACACATAACCAGGTAATACAGACATCTAGGACCACATACAACACACAGGCAGGTAATACATAGATCCAGGACTACATACAACACACAGGCAGGTAATACATACATCTAGGACTACATACAACACATAACCAGGTAATACATACATCTAGGACTACATACAACACACAGGCAGGTAATACATACATCCAGGACTACATACAACCAACAGGCAGGTAATACATACATCTAGGACTACATACAACACATAACCAGGTAATACATACATCTAGGACCACATACAACTCACAGGCAGGTAATACATACATCTAGGACCACATACAACACACAAGCAGGTAATACATACATCTAGGACTACATAAAACACATAACCAGGTAATACATACATCTAGCACTACATACAATACACAAGCAGGTAATACACACATATAGGGCCACATACAACACATAACCAGGTAATACATACATCTAGGACTACATACAACACATAACCAGGTAATACATACATCTAGTACCACATACAACACACAGGCAGGTAATACATACATCTAGGACCACATACAACACACAGGCAGGTAATACATACATCGAGGACCACATACAACACATAACCAGGTAATACATACATCTAGGACTACATACAATACACAGGCAGGTAATACACACATCTAGGACCACATACAATACACAAGCAGGTAATACATACATCTAAGACCTCATACAACACACAAGCAGGTAATACTCACATCTAGGACTACATACAATACACAGGCAGGTAATATACACATCTAGGACCACATACAACACATAACCAGGTAATACATACATCCAGGACTACATACAACACACAGGCAGGTAATACATAGATCTAGGACTACATACACCACATAAGCAGGTAATACATACATCTAGGACTACATACAACACATAACCAGGTAATAGATACATCTAGGACCACATACAACACATAACCAGGTAATACATACATCTAGGACCACATACAACACACAGGCAGGTAATACACACATCTAGGACCACATACAATACATAACCAGGTAATACACCCATCTAGGACTACATAGAACACATAACCAGGTAATACATACATCTAGGACCACATACAACACACAAGCAGGTAATACAACACACAAGCAGGTAATACACACATATAGGGCCACATATAACATACAAGCAGGTAATACACACATCTAGGACTACATCCAACACACAGGCAGGTAATACATACATCTAGGACTACATACAACACACAGGCAGGTAATACATAGATCTAGGACTACATAAAACAAACAGGCAGGTAATACATACATCTAGGACCACATACAACACACAAGCAGGTAATACATACATCTAGGACTACATACAACACACAAGCAGGTAATACATACATCTAGGACTACATACAACACACAGGCAGGTAATACATACATGTAGGACCACATACAACACACAGGCAGGTAATACATACATCCAGGACTACATACAACACACAGGCAGGTAATACTTACATCCAGGACCACATACGACACACAAGCAGGTAATACATACATCTAGGACTACATATAACACACAAGCAGATAATACATACATCTAGGACCAGATACAACACACATGCAGGTAATACATACATCTAGGACCACATACAACACACAAGCAGGTAATACATACATCTAGGACCACATACAACACATAGGCAGGTAATACATACATCTAGGACTACATACAACACATAACCAGGTAATACATACATCTAGGACTACATACAACACATAACCAGGTAATACATACAACCAGGACCACATACAACACATAACCAGGTAATACATACATCTAGGGCCACATACAACACACAAGCAGGTAATACATACATCTAGGACTACATATAACACACAAGCAGGTAATACATACATCTAGGACTACATAGAACACACAAGCAAGTAATACACACATCTAGGACCACATAAAACATACAAGCAGGTAATAACACATCTAGGACCACATACAACACATAACCAGGTAATACATACATCTAGGACCACATACAACACACAGGCTGGTAATACATACATCTAGGACCACATACAACACATAACCAGGTAATACATACATCTAGGACTACATACAACACACAAGACAAGCAGGGAATACATACATCTAGGACTACATACAACACACAAGCAGGTAATACATACATCTAGGACCACATACAACACACAGGCAGGTAATACACACATCTAGGACCACATAAAACACACAAGCAGGTAATACATACATCTAGGACGACATACAACACGCAAGCAGGGAATACATACATCTAGGACTACATACAACACACAAGCAGGTAATACATACATCTAGGACCACATACAACACACAGGCAGGTAATACATAGATCTAGGACTACATACAACACACAAGGCAAGCAGGTAATACATACATCTAGGACTACATACAACACACAAGCACGTAATAAATACACCTAAGACTACATACAACACACAAGCAGGTAATACATACATCTAGGACTACATACAACACACAAGGCAAGCAGGTAATACATACATCTAGGACTACATACAACACACAAGCAGGGAATACATACATCTAGGACTACATACAACACACAAGCAGGGAATACATACATCTAGGACTACATACAACACGCAAGCAGGTAATACATACATCTAGGACCACATACAACACACAGGCAGGTAATACATAGATCTAGGACCACATACAACACACAGGCAGGTAATACATACATCTAGGACGACATACAACACACAGGCAGGTAATACATACATCCAGGACTACATACAACACACAGGCAGGTAATACATTCATCTAGGACTACATACAACACACAGGCAGGTAATACATAGATCTAGGACTACATACAACACACAAGCAGGTAATACATACATCTAGGACCACATACAACACACAAGCAGGTAATACATACATCTAGGACCAAATACAACACACAGGCAGGTAATACATACATCCAGCACCACATACAACACACAAGCAGGTAATACATACATCTAGGACCACATACAACACATAACCAGGTAATACATACATCTAGGACCACATACAACACACAACCAGGTAATACACATATCTAGGACCACATACAACACATAACCAGGTAATACATATATCTAGTACCACATACAACACACAAGCAGGTAATACATACATCTAGGACCACATACAACACACAGGGAGGTAATACATACATCTAGGACCACATACAACACATAACCAGGTAATACATACATCTAGGGCCACATATAACATACAAGCAGGTAATACACACATCTAGGACTACATACAACACACAAGCAGGTAATACATACATCTAGGACTACATACAACACATAACCAGGTAATACAGACATCTAGGACCACATACAACACACAGGCAGGTAATACATAGATCCAGGACCACATACAACACACAGGCAGGTAATACATACATCGAGGACCACATACAACACATAACCAGGTAATACATACATCTAGGACTACATACAATACACAGGCAGGTAATACACACATCTAGGACCACATACAATACACAAGCAGGTAATACATACATCTAAGACCTCATACAACACACAAGCAGGTAATACTCACATCTAGGACTACATACAATACACAGGCAGGTAATATACACATCTAGGACCACATACAACACATAACCAGGTAATACATACATCCAGGACTACATACAACACACAGGCAGGTAATACATAGATCTAGGACTACATACACCACATAAGCAGGTAATACATACATCTAGGACTACATACAACACATAACCAGGTAATAGATACATCTAGGACCACATACAACACATAACCAGGTAATACATACATCTAGGACCACATACAACACACAGGCAGGTAATACACACATCTAGGACCACATACAATACATAACCAGGTAATACACCCATCTAGGACTACATAGAACACATAACCAGGTAATACATACATCTAGGACCACATACAACACACAAGCAGGTAATACAACACACAAGCAGGTAATACACACATATAGGGCCACATATAACATACAAGCAGGTAATACACACATCTAGGACTACATCCAACACACAGGCAGGTAATACATACATCTAGGACTACATACAACACACAGGCAGGTAATACATAGATCTAGGACTACATAAAACAAACAGGCAGGTAATACATACATCTAGGACCACATACAACACACAAGCAGGTAATACATACATCTAGGACTACATACAACACACAAGCAGGTAATACATACATCTAGGACTACATACAACACACAGGCAGGTAATACATACATGTAGGACCACATACAACACACAGGCAGGTAATACATACATCCAGGACTACATACAACACACAGGCAGGTAATACTTACATCCAGGACCACATACGACACACAAGCAGGTAATACATACATCTAGGACTACATATAACACACAAGCAGATAATACATACATCTAGGACCAGATACAACACACATGCAGGTAATACATACATCTAGGACCACATACAACACACAAGCAGGTAATACATACATCTAGGACCACATACAACACATAGGCAGGTAATACATACATCTAGGACTACATACAACACATAACCAGGTAATACATACATCTAGGACTACATACAACACATAACCAGGTAATACATACATCCAGGACCACATACAACACATAACCAGGTAATACATACATCTAGGGCCACATACAACACACAAGCAGGTAATACATACATCTAGGACTACATATAACACACAAGCAGGTAATACATACATCTAGGACTACATAGAACACACAAGCAAGTAATACACACATCTAGGACCACATAAAACATACAAGCAGGTAATAACACATCTAGGACCACATACAACACATAACCAGGTAATACATACATCTAGGACCACATACAACACACAGGCTGGTAATACATACATCTAGGACCACATACAACACATAACCAGGTAATACATACATCTAGGACTACATACAACACACAAGACAAGCAGGGAATACATACATCTAGGACTACATACAACACACAAGCAGGTAATACATACATCTAGGACCACATACAACACACAGGCAGGTAATACACACATCTAGGACCACATAAAACACACAAGCAGGTAATACATACATCTAGGACGACATACAACACGCAAGCAGGGAATACATACATCTAGGACTACATACAACACACAAGCAGGTAATACATACATCTAGGACCACATACAACACACAGGCAGGTAATACATAGATCTAGGACTACATACAACACACAAGGCAAGCAGGTAATACATACATCTAGGACTACATACAACACACAAGCACGTAATAAATACACCTAAGACTACATACAACACACAAGCAGGTAATACATACATCTAGGACTACATACAACACACAAGGCAAGCAGGTAATACATACATCTAGGACTACATACAACACACAAGCAGGGAATACATACATCTAGGACTACATACAACACACAAGCAGGGAATACATACATCTAGGACTACATACAACACGCAAGCAGGTAATACATACATCTAGGACCACATACAACACACAGGCAGTTAATACATAGATCTAGGACCACATACAACACACAGGCAGGTAATACATACATCTAGGACGACATACAACACACAGGCAGGTAATACATACATCCAGGACTACATACAACACACAGGCAGGTAATACATTCATCTAGGACTACATACAACACACAGGCAGGTAATACATAGATCTAGGACTACATACAACACACAAGCAGGTAATACATACATCTAGGACCACATACAACACACAAGCAGGTAATACATACATCTAGGACCAAATACAACACACAGGCAGGTAATACATACATCCAGGACCACATACAACACACAAGCAGGTAATACATACATCTAGGACCACATACAACACATAACCAGGTAATACATACATCTAGGACCACATACAACACACAACCAGGTAATACACATATCTAGGACCACATACAACACATAACCAGGTAATACATATATCTAGTACCACATACAACACACAAGCAGGTAATACATACATCTAGGACCACATACAACACACAGGGAGGTAATACATACATCTAGGACCACATACAACACATAACCAGGTAATACATACATCTAGGGCCACATATAACATACAAGCAGGTAATACACACATCTAGGACTACATACAACACACAAGCAGGTAATACATACATCTAGGACTACATACAACACATAACCAGGTAATACAGACATCTAGGACCACATACAACACACAGGCAGGTAATACATAGATCCAGGACTACATACAACACACAGGCAGGTAATACATACATCTAGGACTACATACAACACATAACCAGGTAATACATACATCTAGGACCACATACAACACACAGGCAGGTAATACATACATCCAGGACTACATACAACCAACAGGCAGGTAATACATACATCTAGGACTACATACAACACATAACCAGGTAATACATACATCTAGGACCACATACAACTCACAGGCAGGTAATACATACATCTAGGACCACATACAACACACAAGCAGGTAATACATACATCTAGGACTACATAAAACACATAACCAGGTAATACATACATCTAGGACTACATACAATACACAAGCAGGTAATACACACATATAGGGCCACATACAACACATAACCAGGTAATACATACATCTAGGACTACATACAACACATAACCAGGTAATACATACATCTAGTACCACATACAACACACAGGCAGGTAATACATACATCTAGGACCACATACAACACACAGGCAGGTAATACATACATCGAGGACCACATACAACACATAACCAGGTAATACATACATCCAGGACTACATACAACACACAGGCAGGTAATACATAGATCTAGGACCACATACAATACACAAGCAGGTAATACATACATCTAAGACCTCATACAACACACAAGCAGGTAATACTCACATCTAGGACTACATACAATACACAGGCAGGTAATATACACATCTAGGACCACATACAACACATAACCAGGTAATACATACATCCAGGACTACATACAACACACAGGCAGGTAATACATAGATCTAGGACTACATACACCACATAAGCAGGTAATACATACATCTAGGACTACATACAACACATAACCAGGTAATAGATACATCTAGGACCACATACAACACATAACCAGGTAATACATACATCTAGGACCACATACAACACACAGGCAGGTAATACACACATCTAGGACCACATACAATACATAACCAGGTAATACACCCATCTAGGACTACATAGAACACATAACCAGGTAATACATACATCTAGGACCACATACAACACACAAGCAGGTAATACAACACACAAGCAGGTAATACACACATATAGGGCCACATATAACATACAAGCAGGTAATACACACATCTAGGACTACATCCAACACACAGGCAGGTAATACATACATCTAGGACTACATACAACACACAGGCAGGTAATACATAGATCTAGGACTACATAAAACAAACAGGCAGGTAATACATACATCTAGGACCACATACAACACACAAGCAGGTAATACATACATCTAGGACTACATACAACACACAAGCAGGTAATACATACATCTAGGACTACATACAACACACAGGCAGGTAATACATACATGTAGGACCACATACAACACACAGGCAGGTAATACATACATCCAGGACTACTTACAACACACAGGCAGGTAATACTTACATCCAGGACCACATACAACACACAAGCAGGTAATACATACATCTAGGACTACATATAACACACAAGCAGATAATACATACATCTAGGACCAGATACAACACACATGCAGGTAATACATACATCTAGGACCACATACAACACACAAGCAGGTAATACATACATCTAGGACCACATACAACACATAGGCAGGTAATACATACATCTAGGACTACATACAACACATAACCAGGTAATACATACATCTAGGACTACATACAACACATAACCAGGTAATACATACATCCAGGACCACATACAACACATAACCAGGTAATACATACATCTAGGGCCACATACAACACACAAGCAGGTAATACATACATCTAGGACTACATATAACACACAAGCAGGTAATACATACATCTAGGACTACATAGAACACACAAGCAAGTAATACACACATCTAGGACCACATAAAACATACAAGCAGGTAATAACACATCTAGGACCACATACAACACATAACCAGGTAATACATACATCTAGGACCACATACAACACACAGGCTGGTAATACATACATCTAGGACCACATACAACACATAACCAGGTAATACATACATCTAGGACTACATACAACACACAAGCAGGTAATACATACATCTAGGACCACATAAAACACACAAGCAGGTAATACATACATCTAGGACGACATACAACACGCAAGCAGGGAATACATACATTTAGGACTACATACAACACACAAGCAGGTAATACATACATCTAGGACCACATACAACACACAGGCAGGTAATACATAGATCTAGGACTACATACAACACACAAGGCAAGCAGGTAATACATACATCTAGGACTACATACAACACACAAGCACGTAATAAATACACCTAAGACTACATACAACACACAAGCAGGTAATACATACATCTAGGACTACATACAACACACAAGGCAAGCAGGTAATACATACATCTAGGACTACATACAACACACAAGCAGGGAATACATACATCTAGGACTACATACAACACACAAGCAGGGAATACATACATCTAGGACTACATACAACACGCAAGCAGGTAATACATACATCTAGGACCACATACAACACACAGGCAGGTAATACATAGATCTAGGACCACATACAACACACAGGCAGGTAATACATACATCTAGGACGACATACAACACACAGGCAGGTAATACATACATCCAGGACTACATACAACACACAGGCAGGTAATACATTCATCTAGGACTACATACAACACACAGGCAGGTAATACATAGATCTAGGACTACATACAACACACAAGCAGGTAATACATACATCTAGGACCACATACAACACACAAGCAGGTAATACATACATCTAGGACCAAATACAACACACAAGCAGGTAATACATACATCTAGGACCACATACAACACATAACCAGGTAATACATACATCTAGAAACACATACAACACACAGGCAGGTAATACATACATCCAGGACCACATACAACACATAACCAGGTAATAGATACATCTAGGACCACATACAACACATAACCATGTAATACATACATCTAGGACCACATACAACACACAAGCAGGTAATACACACATCTAGGACCACATACAACACACCAGTAGGTAATACATACATCTAGGACCGCATACAACACACTGGCAGGTAATACATACATCTTCGACCACATACAACACATAAGCAGGTAATACATACATGTAGGACCACATACAACACACAAGCAGGGAATACACACATCTAGGACCACATACAACACACAAGCAGGTAATACACACATCTAGGGCCACATACAACACACAAGCAGGTAATACACACATCTAAGGCCACATACAACACACAAGCAGGTAATACACACATCTAGGACTACATACAACACACAAGCAGGTAATACATACATCTAGGACTATATACAACATACAAGCGGGTAATACATACATCTAGGACTACATACAACACATAACCAGGTAATACACACATCTAGAGCCACATACAACACACAAGCAGGTAATACACACATCTAGGGCCACATACAACACACAAGGAGGTAATACACACATCTAGGACTACATACAACACACAAGCAGGTAATACATACATCAAGGACTACATACAACACACAAGCAGGTAATACATACATCTAGGACCACATACAACACACAGGCAGGTAATACATACATCTAACACTACATACAACACACAAACAGGTAATACACACATATAGGAACACATACAACACACAAGCAGGTAATACATACATCTAGGACACACAAGCAGGTAATACACACATCTAGGAACACATACAACACATAACCAAGTAATACATACATCTATGACTACATACAACACATAACCAGGTAATACATACATCTAGGACTACATAGAACACACAAGCAAGTAATACACACATCTAGGACCACATATAACATACAAGCAGGTAATAACACATCTAGGACCACATACAACACATAACCAGGTAATACATACATCTAGGACCACATACAACACACAAGCAGGTAATACACACATCTAGGACCACATACAACAACAGACAGGTTATAACAACATCTAGGACCACATACAACACATAACCAAGTAATACATACATCTAGGACCACATACAACACACAAGCAGGTAATACATACATCTATGACTACATACACCACATAACCAGGTAATACACACATCTAGGACTACATACAACACATAACCAGGTAATACATACATCTAGGACTACATAGTACATACAACCTGGTAATACATACATCTAGGACCACATACAACACATAACCAGGTAGTACATACATCTAGGACTACATACAACACATAACCAGGTAATACATACATCTAGGACTACATACAACACACAAGCCGGTAATACACACATCTAGGACCACATACAACAACAGACAGGTTATAACAACATCTAGGACCACATACAACACATAACCAAGTAATACATACATCTAGGACCACATACAACACTCAAGCAGGTAATACATACATCTAGGACTACATACAACACATAACCAGGTAATACATACATCTAGGACTACATAGAACACACAACCAGGTAATACATATATCTAGGACCACATACAACACACAAGCAGGTAATACATACATCTAGGACCACATACAACACATAACCAGGTAGTACATACATCTAGGACTACATACAAAACATAACCAGGTAATACATACATCTAGGACCACATACAACACATAACCAGGTAATACATACATCTAGAACCACATACAACACACAAGCAGGTAATACATACATCCAGGACCACATACAACACACCAGCAGGTAATACATACATCTAGGACTACATAGAACACACAAGCAAGTAATACACACATCTAGGACCACATAAAACATACAAGCAGGTAATAACACATCTAGGACCACATACAACACATAACCAGGTAATACATACATCTAGGACCACATACAACACACAGGCTGGTAATACATACATCTAGGACCACATACAACACATAACCAGGTAATACATACATCTAGGACTACATACAACACACAGGCAGGTAATACACACTTCTAGGACCACATACAAAAACAGGCAGGTTATAACAACATCTAGGACCACATACAACACATAACCAGGTAATACATACATCTAGGACTACATACAACACATAACCAGGTAATACATACATCTAGGACCACATACAACACACAAGCAGGTAATACACACATCTAGGACCACATACAACACACCAGTAGGTAATACATACATCTAGGACCACATACAACACACAGGCAGGTAATACATACATCTTGCACCACATACAACACATAAGCAGGTAATACATACATCTAGGACCACATACAACACACAAGCAGGGAATACACACATCTAGGACCACATACAACACACAAGCAGGTAATACACACATCTAAGGCCACATACAACACAGAAGCAGGTAATACACACATCTAGGACTACATACAACACACAAGCAGGTAATACATACATCTAGGACTATATACAACATACAAGCAGGTAATACACACATCTAGGACTACATGGAACACATAACCAGGTAATACACACATCTAGGGTCACATACAACACACAAGCAGGTAATACACACATCTAGGGCCACATACAACACACAAGCAGGTAATACACACATCTAGGACTACATACAACACACAAGCAGGTAATACATACATCAAGGACTACATACAACACACAAGCAGGTAATACATACATCTAGGACTACATACAACACACAAGCAGGTAATACACACATATAGGAACACATACAACACACAAGCAGGTAATACATTATCTAGGACACACAAGCAGGTAATACACACATCTAGGACCACATACAACACATAACCAAGTAATACATACATCTATCACTACATACAACACATAACCAGGTAATACATACATCTAGGACTACATAGAACACATAAGCAAGTAATACACACATCTAGGACCACATACAACACACAAGCACGTAATAAATACACATAAGTCTACATACAACACATAACCAGGTAATACACACATCTAGGGCCACATGCAACACACAAGCAGGTAATACACACATCTAAGGCCACATACAACACACAAGCAGGTAATACACACATCTAGGACTACATACAACACACAAGCAGGTAATACATACATCTAGGACTATATACAACATACAAGCGGGTAATACACACATCTAGGACTACATACAACACATAACCAGGTAATACACACATCTAGGGCCACATACAACACACCAGTAGGTAATACATACATCTAGGACCGCATACAACACACTGGCAGGTAATACATACATCTTCGACCACATACAACACATAAGCAGGTAATACATACATCTAGGACCACATAAAACACACAAGCAGGGAATACACACATCTAGGACAACATACAACACACAAGCAGGTAATACACACATCTAGGGCCACATACAACACACAAGCAGGTAATACACACATCCAAGGCCACATACAACACACAAGCAGGTAATACACACATCTAGGACCACATACAATACATAACCAGGTAATACATACATCTAGGACCACATACAACACACAAGCAGTTAATACACACATCTAGGACCACATACAACAGCAGGCAGGTTATAACAACATCTAGGACCACATACAACACATAACCAAGTAATACATACATCTATCACCACTTACAACACACAAGCAGGTAATACATACATCTTGGACTACATACACCACATAATCAGGTAATACACAGATCTAGGACTACATACAACACATAACCAGGTAATACATACATCTAGGACCACATACAACACACAAGCAGGTAATACATACATCTAGGACCACATACAACACACAAGCAGGTAATACATACATCTATGACTACATACACCACATAACCAGGTAATACACACATCTAGCACTACATACAACACATAACCAGGTAATACATACATCTAGGACCACATACAACACATAACCATGTAGTATATACATCTAGGACTACATCCAACACATAACCAGGTAATACATACATCTAGGACTACATACAACACACAAGCAGGTAATACACACATCTAGGACCACATACAACAACAGACAGGTTATAACAACATCTAGGACCACATACAACACATAACCAAGTAATACATACATCTAGGACCACATACAACACACAAGCAGGTAATACATACATCTAGGACTACATACAACACATAACCAGGTAATACATACATCTAGGACTACATAGAACACACAACCAGGTAATACATATATCTAGGACCACATACAACACACAAGCAGGTAATACATACATCTAGGACCACATACAACACATAACCAGGTAATACATACATCTAGGACTACATAGAACACACAACCAGGTAATACATACATCTAGGACCACATACAACACACAAGCAGGTAATACACACATCTAGGACCATATACAACACAGCAGTAGGTAATACATACATCTAGGACTACATACAACACACAGGCAGGTAATACACACTTCTAGGACCACATACAACAACAGGCAGGTTATAACAACATCTAGGACCACATACAACACATAACCAAGTAATACATACATCTAGGACCACATACGACACACAAGCAGGTAATACATACATCTAGGACTACATACACCACATAACCACGTAATACACACATATAGGACTACATACAACACATAACCAGGTAATACATACATCTAGGACTACATAGAATACACAACCAGGTAATACATACATCTAGGACCACATACAACACACAAGCAGGTAATACATACATCTAGGACCACATACAACACATAACCAGGTAGTACATACATCTAGGATTACATACAACACATAACCAGATAATACATACATCGAGGACCACATACAACACACAAGCAGGTAATACACACATATAGGGCCACATACAACACACAAGCAGGTAATACATACATCTAGCACCACATACAACACATAACCAGGTAATACATGCATCTAGGACCACGTACAACACAGAAACAGGTAATACATACATCTAGGACCACATACAACACATAACCAGGTAATACATACATCTAGGACTACATAGAACACACAACCAGGTAATACATACATCTAGGACCACATACAACACACAAGCAGGTAATACACACATCTAGGACCATATACAACACAGCAGTAGGTAATACATACATCTAGGACCACATACAACAAAGAAGCAGGTAATACAGACATCTAGGACTACATACAACACATAACCAGGTAGTATATACATCTAGGACTACATACAACACACAAGCAAGTAATACACATATCTAGGACCACATACAACACACAAGCAGGTAATACACACATCTATGACAATATACAACACATAACCAGGTAATACACACATCTAGGACTACATACAACACACAAGCAGGTAATACACACATCTAGGACCACATACAACACACAAGCACGTAATAAATACACATAAGATAACATACAACACACAAGCAGGTAATACATACATCTAGGACTACATACAACACACAAGGCAAGCAGGTAATACATACATCTAGGACTACATACAACACACAAGCAGGTAATACATACATCTAGGACCACATACAACACACAGACAGGTAATACACACATCTAGGACCACATACAACACACAAGCAGGTAATACATACATCTAGGACTACATACAACACACAAGCAGGGAATACATACATCTAAGACTACATACAACACACAAGCAGGTAATACATACATCTAGGACCACATACAACACACAGGCAGGTAATACATAGATCTAGGACTACATACAACACACAAGGCAAGCAGGTAATACATACATCTAGGACTACATACAACACACAAGCAGGTAATACATACATCTAGGACCACATACAACACACAAGCAGGTAATACACACATATAGGGCCACATACAACACACAAGCAGGTAATACATACATCTAGCACCACATACAACACATAACCAGGTAATACATGCATCTAGGACCACGTACAACACAGAAACAGGTAATACATACATCTAGGACCACATACAACACATAACCAGGTAATACATACATCTAGGACTACATAGAACACACAACCAGGTAATACATACATCTAGGACCACATACAACACACAAGCAGGTAATACACACATCTAGGACCATATACAACACAGCAGTAGGTAATACATACATCTAGGACCACATACAACAAAGAAGCAGGTAATACACACATCTAGGACTACATACAACACATAACCAGGTAGTATATACATCTAGGACTACATACAACACACAAGCAAGTAATACACACATCTAGGACCACATACAACACACAAGCAGGTAATACACACATCTATGACAATATACAACACATAACCAGGTAATACACACATCTAGGACTACATACAACACACAAGCAGGTAATACACACATCTAGGACCACATACAACACACAAGCACGTAATAAATACACATAAGACTACATACAACACATAACCAGGTAATACACACATCTAAGACCACATACAATACACAAGCAGGTAATACATACATCTAGGACCACATACAACACATAACCAGGTAGCACATACATCTAGGACCACATACAACACAGAAACAGGTAATACATACATCTAGGACCAGATACAACACATAACCAGGTAATACATACATCTAGGACCACATACAACACATAACCAGGTAATACATACATCTAGGACCACATACAACACACAAGCAGGTAATACATACATCTAGGACCACATAAAACACACAAGCAGGGAATACACACATCTAGGACAACATACAACACACAAGCAGGTAATACACACATCTAGGGCCACATACAACACACAAGCAGGTAATACACACATCTAAGGCCACATACAACACACAAGCAGGTAATACACACATCTAGGACCACATACAATACATAACCAGGTAATACATACATCTAGGACCACATACAACACACAAGCAGTTAATACACACATCTAGGACCACATACAACAGCAGGCAGGTTATAACAACATCTAGGACCACATACAACACATAACCAAGTAATACATACATCTATCACCACTTACAACACACAAGCAGGTAATACATACATCTTGGACTACATACACCACATAATCAGGTAATACACAGATCTAGGACTACATACAACACATAACCAGGTAATACATACATCTAGGACCACATACAACACACAAGCAGGTAATACATACATCTAGGACCACATACAACACACAAGCAGGTAATACATACATCTATGACTACATACACCACATAACCAGGTAATACACACATCTAGCACTACATACAACACATAACCAGGTAATACATACATCTAGGACCACATACAACACATAACCATGTAGTATATACATCTAGGACTACATCCAACACATAACCAGGTAATACATACATCTAGGACTACATACAACACACAAGCAGGTAATACACACATCTAGGACCACATACAACAACAGACAGGTTATAACAACATCTAGGACCACATACAACACATAACCAAGTAATACATACATCTAGGACCACATACAACACACAAGCAGGTAATACATACATCTAGGACTACATACAACACATAACCAGGTAATACATACATCTAGGACTACATAGAACACACAACCAGGTAATACATATATCTAGGACCACATACAACACACAAGCAGGTAATACATACATCTAGGACCACATACAACACATAACCAGGTAATACATACATCTAGGACTACATAGAACACACAACCAGGTAATACATACATCTAGGACCACATACAACACACAAGCAGGTAATACACACATCTAGGACCATATACAACACAGCAGTAGGTAATACATACATCTAGGACTACATACAACACACAGGCAGGTAATACACACTTCTAGGACCACATACAACAACAGGCAGGTTATAACAACATCTAGGACCACATACAACACATAACCAAGTAATACATACATCTAGGACCACATACGACACACAAGCAGGTAATACATACATCTAGGACTACATACACCACATAACCACGTAATACACACATATAGGACTACATACAACACATAACCAGGTAATACATACATCTAGGACTACATAGAATACACAACCAGGTAATACATACATCTAGGACCACATACAACACACAAGCAGGTAATACATACATCTAGGACCACATACAACACATAACCAGGTAGTACATACATCTAGGATTACATACAACACATAACCAGATAATACATACATCTAGGACCACATACAACACACAAGCAGGTAATACACACATATAGGGCCACATACAACACACAAGCAGGTAATACATACATCTAGCACCACATACAACACATAACCAGGTAATACATGCATCTAGGACCACGTACAACACAGAAACAGGTAATACATACATCTAGGACCACATACAACACATAACCAGGTAATACATACATCTAGGACTACATAGAACACACAACCAGGTAATACATACATCTAGGACCACATACAACACACAAGCAGGTAATACACACATCTAGGACCATATACAACACAGCAGTAGGTAATACATACATCTAGGACCACATACAACAAAGAAGCAGGTAATACAGACATCTAGGACTACATACAACACATAACCAGGTAGTATATACATCTAGGACTACATACAACACACAAGCAAGTAATACACATATCTAGGACCACATACAACACACAAGCAGGTAATACACACATCTATGACAATATACAACACATAACCAGGTAATACACACATCTAGGACCACATACAACACACAAGCAGGTAATACACACATCTAGGACCACATACAACACACAAGCACGTAATAAATACACATAAGATAACATACAACACACAAGCAGGTAATACATACATCTAGGACTACATACAACACACAAGGCAAGCAGGTAATACATACATCTAGGACTACATACAACACACAAGCAGGTAATACATACATCTAGGACCACATACAACACACAGACAGGTAATACACACATCTAGGACCACATACAACACACAAGCAGGTAATACATACATCTAGGACTACATACAACACACAAGCAGGGAATACATACATCTAAGACTACATACAACACACAAGCAGGTAATACATACATCTAGGACCACATACAACACACAGGCAGGTAATACATAGATCTAGGACTACATACAACACACAAGGCAAGCAGGTAATACATACATCTAGGACTACATACAACACACAAGCAGGTAATACATACATCTAGGACCACATACAACACACAAGCAGGTAATACACACATATAGGGCCACATACAACACACAAGCAGGTAATACATACATCTAGCACCACATACAACACATAACCAGGTAATACATGCATCTAGGACCACGTACAACACAGAAACAGGTAATACATACATCTAGGACCACATACAACACATAACCAGGTAATACATACATCTAGGACTACATAGAACACACAACCAGGTAATACATACATCTAGGACCACATACAACACACAAGCAGGTAATACACACATCTAGGACCATATACAACACAGCAGTAGGTAATACATACATCTAGGACCACATACAACAAAGAAGCAGGTAATACACACATCTAGGACTACATACAACACATAACCAGGTAGTATATACATCTAGGACTACATACAACACACAAGCAAGTAATACACACATCTAGGACCACATACAACACACAAGCAGGTAATACACACATCTATGACAATATACAACACATAACCAGGTAATACACACATCTAGGACTACATACAACACACAAGCAGGTAATACACACATCTAGGACCACATACAACACACAAGCACGTAATAAATACACATAAGACTACATACAACACATAACCAGGTAATACACACATCTAAGACCACATACAATACACAAGCAGGTAATACATACATCTAGGACCACATACAACACATAACCAGGTAGCACATACATCTAGGACCACATACAACACAGAAACAGGTAATACATACATCTAGGACCAGATACAACACATAACCAGGTAATACATACATCTAGGACCACATACAACACATAACCAGGTAATACATACATCTAGGACCACATACAACACACAAGCAGGTAATACATACATCTAGGACCACATACAACACATAGCCAGGTAATACATACATCTAGAACTACGTACAAAACAAAATAAGTTAATACATACATCTAGGACCACATAGAACACACAACCAGATAATACATACATCTAGGACCACATACAACACACAGGCAGGTAATACACACATCTAGGACCACATACAACACACAAGCAGGTAATACATACATCCAGGACCACATACAACACACCAGCAGGTAATACATACATCTAGGACTACATAGAACACACAAGCAAGTAATACACACATCTAGGACCACATATAACATACAAGCAGGTAATAACACATCTAGGACCACATACAACACAAAACCAGGTAATACATACATCTAGGACCACATACAACACACAGGCTGGTAATACATACATCTAGGACCACATACAACACATAACCAGGTAATACATACATCTAGGACTACATACAACACACAGGCAGGTAATACACACATCTAGGACCACATACAACGACAGGCAGGTTATAACAACATCTAGGACCACATACAACACATAACCAAGTAATACATACATCTAGGACCACATACAACACACAGGCAGGTAATACATACATCTAGGACCACATACAACACACAAGCAGGTAATACATACATCTAGGACCACATACAACACATAACCAGGTAATACATACATCTAGGACCACATACAACACACAAGCAGGTAATACATTCATCTAGGACTACATACACCACATAACCAGGTAATACACACATCTAGGACTACATAGAACACACAACCAGGTAATACATACATCTAGGAGCACATACAACACACAAGCAGGTAATACATACATCTAGGACCACATACAACACATAACCAGGTAGTACATACATCTAGGATTACATACATCACACAAGCAGTTAATACACACATCCAGGACCATATACAACACACAAGCAGGTAATACACACATCTAGGACAACATACAACACACAGGCAGGTAATACATACATCTAGGACCACATACAACACACAACCAGGTAATACACACATCTAGGACCACATACAACACATAACCAGGTAATACATACATCTAGGACTACATACAACACATTACCAGGTAATACATACATCTAGGACCACATACAACACACAGGCAGGTAGCACATACATCTAGGACCACATACAACACAGAAACAGGTAATACATACATCTAGGATCAGATACAACACATAACCAGGTAATACATACATCTAGGACCACATACAACACATAACCAGGTAATACATACATCTAGGACCACATACAACACATAACCAGGTAATACATACATCTAGGACTACATACAACACACAAGCAGGTAATACATACATCTAGGACCACATAGAACACACAACCAGGTAATACATACATCTAGGACCACATACAACACACAGGCAGGTAATACACACATCTAGGACCACATACAACACATAACCAGGTAATACATACATCCAGGACCACATACAACACACAAGCAGGTAATACATACATCTAGGACCACATACAACACACAGGCAGGTAATACACACATCTAGGACTACATACAACACACAGGCAGGTAATACATACATCTAGGACTACATAAACACATAACCAGGTAATACATACATCCTGGACCACATACAACACACAAGCAGGTAATACATACATCTAGGACCACATACAACACAAAACCAGGTAATACACACATCTAGGACTACATACAACACATAACCAGGTAATACATACATCTAGGACCACATACAACACACAGGCAGGTAATACATACATCTAGGACCACAGACAAAACTTAACCAGGTAATACATTCATCTAGGACCACATACAACACACAGGCAGGTAATACATACATCTAGGACCACATACAACACACAAGCAGGTAATACATACATCTAGGACCACATACAACACATAACCAGGTAATACATACATCTAGGACCACATACAACACACAAGCAGGTAATACATACATCTAGGACCACATACAACACATAACCAGGTAATACACACATCTAGGACCACATGCAACATACAAGCAGGTAATACATACATCTAGGACCACATACAATACATAACCAAGTAATACACACATCTAGGACCACATACAACACACAAGCAGGTAATATATACATCTAGGAACACATACAATACATAACCAGGTAATACACACATCTAGGACCTCATACAACACATAACCACGTAATACATACATCTAGGACCACATACAACACATAACCAGGTAATACATACATCTAGGACCACATACAACACACAAGCAGGTAATACATACATCTAGGACCACATACAACACACGAGCAGGTAATACATACATCTAGGACCACATACAACACACAAGCAGGTAATACATACATCTAGGACCACATACAACACATAGGCAGGTAATACACACATCTATGACCACATACAACACATAACCAGGTAATACATACATCCAGGACCACATACAACACACGAGCAGGTAATACATACATCTAGGACCACATACAACACATAACCAGGTAGCATATACATCTAGGACCACATACAACACACAAGCAGGTAATACATACATCTAGGACCACATACAACACACAGGCAGGTAATACACACATCTAGGACCACATACAACACACAGGCAGGTAATACATACATCCAGGACCACATACAACACACAAGCAGGTAATACATA
Organism: Eledone cirrhosa; assembly: GCA_964016885.1. NCBI lineage: Eukaryota > Metazoa > Mollusca > Cephalopoda > Octopoda > Eledonidae > Eledone > Eledone cirrhosa. Next base: position 9,309,361 of record OZ024744.1, on the reverse strand, counting down.
CATCTAGGACCACATAAAACACATAACCAGGTAATACATACATCCAGGACCACATACAACACACAAGCAGGTAATACATACATCTAGGACCACATACAACACATAACCAGGTAATACATACATCTAGGACCACATACAACACACAACCAGGTAATACACATATCTAGGACCACATACAACACATAACCAGGTAATACATATATCTAGGACCACATACAACACACAAGCAGGTAATACATACATCTAGGACCACATACAACACATAACCAGGTAATACATACATCTAGGGCCACATATAACATACAAGCAGGTAATACACACATCTAGGACTACATACAACACACAAGCAGGTAATACATACATCTAGGACTACATACAACACATAACCAGGTAATACAGACATCTAGGACCACATACAACACACAGGCAGGTAATACATAGATCCAGGACTACATACAACACACAGGCAGGTAATACATACATCTAGGACTACATACAACACATAACCAGGTAATACATACATCTAGGACCACATACAACACACAGGCAGGTAATACATACATCCAGGACTACATACAACACACAGGCAGGTAATACATACATCTAGGACTACATACAACACATAACCAGGTAATACATACATCTAGGACCACATACAACTCACAGGCAGGTAATACATACATCTAGGACCACATACAACACACAAGCAGGTAATACATACATCTAGGACTACATAAAACACATAACCAGGTAATACATACATCTAGGACTACATACAATACACAAGCAGGTAATAAACACATATAGGGCCACATACAACACATAACCAGGTAATACATACATCTAGGACTACATACAACACATAACCAGGTAATACATACATCTAGGACCACATACAACACACAGGCAGGTAATACATACATCTAGGACCACATACAACACACAGGCAGGTAATACATACATCCAGGACCACATACAACACATAACCAGTTAATACATACATCTAGGACTACATACAATACACAGGCAGGTAATACACACATCTAGGGGACATACAATACACAAGCAGGTAATACATACATCTAAGACCTCATACAACACACAAGCAGGTAATACTCACATCTAGGACTACATACAACACACAGGCAGGTAATACACACATCTAGGACCACATACAACACATAACCAGGTAATACATACATCCAGGACTACATACAACACACAGGCAGGTAATACATAGATCTAGGACTACATACACCACATAAGCAGGTAATACATACATCTAGGACTACATACAACACATAACCAGGTAATAGATACATCTAGGACCACATACAACACATAACCAGGTAATACATACATCTAGGACCACATACAACACACAAGCAGGTAATACAACACACAAGCAGGTAATACACACATATAGGGCCACATATAACATACAAGCAGGTAATACACACATCTAGGACTACATCCAACACACAGGCAGGTAATACATACATCTAGGACTACATACAACACACAGGCAGGTAATACATAGATCTAGGACTACATACAACACACAGGCAGGTAATACATACATCTAGGACCACATACAACACACAAGCAGGTAATACATACATCTAGGACTACATACAACACACAAGCAGGTAATACATACATCTAGGACTACATTCAACACACAGGCAGGTAATACATACATGTAGGACCACATACAACACACAGGCAGGTAATACATACATCCAGGACTACATACAACACACAGGCAGGTAATACTTACATCCAGGACCACATACAACACACAAGCAGGTAATACATACATCTAGGACTACATATAACACACAAGCAGATAATACATACATCTAGGACCAGATACAACACACATGCAGGTAATACATACATCTAGGACCACATACAACACACAAGCAGGTAATACATACATCTAGGACCACATACAACACATAGGCAGGTAATACATACATCTAGGACTACATACAACATATAACCAGGTAATACATACATCTAGGACTACATACAACACATAACCAGGTAATACATACATCCAGGACCACATACAACACATAACCAGGTAATACATACATCTAGGGCCACATACAACACACAAGCAGGTAATACATACATCTAGGACTACATATAACACACAAGCAGATAATACATACATCTAGGACCACATACAACACACAAGCAGGTAATACATACATCTAGGACCATATACAACACACAAGCATGTAATACATACATCTAGGGCCACATACAACACACAAGCAGGTAATACATACATCTAGGACTACATAGAACACATAACCAGGTAATACACACATGTAGGACTACATACAACACACAGGCAGGTAATACATACAACTAGGACTACATACAACACATAACCAGGTAATACACACATCTAGGACTACATACAACACACAGGCAGGTAATACATACATCTAGGACCATATACAACACACAAGCAGGTAATACACACATATAGGGCCACATACAACACACAAGCAGGTAATACATACATCTAGGACCACATACAACACATAACCAGGTAATACATACATCTAGGACTACATACAACACATAACCAGGTAATACATACATCTAGGACTACATACAACACACAAGCAGGTAATACACACATATAGGGCCACATATAACATACAAGCAGGTAATACACACATCTAGGACTACATACAACACATAACCAGGTAATACATACATCTAGGACCACATACAACACACAGGCAGGTAATACATACATCTAGGACTACATACAACACATAACCAGGTAATACATACATCTAGGACTACATACAACATACAAGCAGGTAATACACACATATAGGGCCACATATAACATACAAGCAGGTAATACACACATCTAGGACTACATACAACACATAACCAGGTAATACATACATCTAGGACCACATACAACACACAGGCAGGTAATACATACATCTAGGACCACATAGAACACACAACCAGGTAATACATACATCTAGGACCACATACAACACATAACCAGGTAATACATAATCCAGGACTACATACAACACATAACCAGGTAATACATACATCTAGGGCAACATACAACACATAACCAGGTAATACATACATCTAGGACCACATACACCACACAAGCAGGTAATACATACATCTAGGACTACATACAACACACAAGCAGGTAATACATACATCTAGGACCACATACAATACAAAATGGGTGTGTGGTTAAGAAGTTCAATTTGCAACCACATGGTTTCAGGTTCCAATCCATTGTGTGGCACTTTGGGCAAATAAATACAGTTTTCTACTGTACCTTCAGGTCAACCGATGTGTTGTGAATTTGGGGAAGTTCATCATATATACATACATACACACGTATATATACATATACATACATACACACGTGTATATATATATATATCATCATCATCATCATCATTTTACGTTCACTTTTCTCTGCTTGCAAGGGTAGGACAGGTCCTATTCAGCACAGCATCTCTCCACTTGTCATGGTCCTTCGTCATCTCCTCCGTGAGCTCCAGCGATCTGAGGTCTGCTCTCACCACCACCGCTCATGTTTTTCATGTTCTTCCTCTACTGTGTCTTTCTTCTACTGGCATTTGTTGACACTTCTTTACCCAGTGGTCATCCTTCATGCGCATCACATGTCCATACCATCTCAGCCTTCTCTCCCGCACACCACAACTTATCCCTCTTATACACAGTTTCTCTCTCAACTCATCTATGCTTGGTCATTCACACACATTGATATTGCACATACAACGGAGAATGCTTGCTTCATTTCTCTCCAACCATCACATATCACCTGTAGTTACTGCCCATGTCTCACTACCATGCAGCATCGCGCACGTCAGACAGGCATCATATAACCGGCCTTTTGTACGCAAGGAGAAACCCTTCTTTGTCAACAGAGGAGGCAGCTCCCTAAACTTCTTCCAACCTGTCGTTATTCTAGATACTATGGCCTCGGAACACCCCCTCTCCCATGCTAATCCGATCACCTAGGTACTGGAAGCTATCAACCACTTCTATAGAACCCACCTGTATTTGAAAAGTGTGTTTATCACTGTGATTACTACTGCCAACTTTCCCTGTACATCTACTGCATATGTAGTTTTCCCTACCTGTTAGTTTGCCTGCTATCCCACTACATCTCTTGTGTACCCAACATCTGCATTGTGTACATTTTATAGAATTTATATTGAACATGGCCATTTCCCTGATGCATTTATATGCAGCTTAAATACCTTGTGAGTCTATGTAGGACATAAACAAATGTCAATGTTTGCTTTAAACAGTATCAATAGGAAGACACAAGTGGAAACTGCCACACACAAATACACACACACATACATATATATATATACACATAAATACATACATACCTTGCCCCATATATATATATATATATATATATATATATATATATATACATATATATATACATATACATTCACACATATGTACATAAATATATATATATCAGATAGGGTGTAGTAAAAACCAGCTAGACTATAACCCAGCAGAGTACTCAATACTTGGGGTAGTAGAGTGGGTAATATGAAAAGATTCAGGACCCCGATGGCTGAGCTCCAGCCGTATACCAACATTTTTACCAATTTATATAAATAAATTTATACCAAAAATTAGAAATCCTTTTTATTAAACAAAGAATTAATATTGAAGTAATATATATATAATGCTGAAGCTGAAATAAATTAGAATTCTTGACAATATATCAGAGAATGAATATGTTTCTGGCTTCATTTACAAATTCTAAGCCATCAGTTTGGCATTTATTTTGAAATGAATTTCTTTGTGAGACTCTGAATATTTTGGTTCTTAAGAAAACTGATTGAAAGAATATTTTTTATAATGTATCTGATAAAATTTGATTGAAAGATAAAAGCAGTCATTTCTTTTAAAATATCCATTCTTCAATCGATATTCTTTCAGTTTTTTTTTGTTTTTTTTAAGCTCAAAGCAAGTTCTTATTTTGAAGTGCTAGTGTTTAGAGAAGTTGAGTGTCAAACTGCTGTGAAATATTGCAAATAAACCTAGAAGAGTAGTTTTAATAAAATATTCATTCTGTATTGGTGTCTTCTCCTGATTTTACTGATGACAACATATGGAACAGCCCCCAACTCTCCCTTATTCTATACAAGTGGTTCCCACCCTAGTCATACTGAGGACTCCTGTTTACCTAAATGAATTTTCCCACCGATCACAGACTCTTGAAAGATCTGTCTACTATAACAAGTTTATTTTATTAACTAACAAAAATCTCATTTTCTCACTTTTGTTGCCCATATATATATATATATATATATATATATATATATATATATATATATATAACTAAATATTCAGTTAGATAATTGACAATATTAACCCTTCTGCTACCATATTTCAAATGAAATATACTGTGTTTCAGTTTATTTGGAAACTCATCAAAACAGATGGGGGGAATTTAATAACAGGATCAACCTTTTTCATTATTAAGTTGATGTTTGGAACAAAATTTTCTATAAAAAATTTGATTATTTTAAAATGGGAAGCCTTGTGTCATAAAACCAGACCAGTTTCAGGTGGTTTGGTATAAAAAAAAATTACTTATTTAATGAGATAGTCGAAGCTGCTTTGTTGACACCAAGTTCTTCATTTTAAATTTAATGGTAGTCATTTTAACCCTTTCATCACCACCTTTCTAATGAAATACAGTCTATTTCGATTTATTAATGAACAATTTTGAGGGATTTACTAAAATTACTAATTATTTCATTACTAAGGTAGTAACTTAATGTAAGGTTTTTATATGAAATTATGTTGGAAGATTTTAATTTAACTCTTTAGCATTTTACATTACTCTATATTTATTATTATATTTTCATGGTAAAATCATAATCTCATATAATTATCGCACATAGCATCGAATCTATGAGATTTTTATATTATTTATTTTGAGAACAATACCTTAATGTAAGTATGAGCAGCCAGTTACAGTCGGTTTTAACAGAAAGAGGTGAGAGAATTCTGGCCAGATACAGTCGGTTTAAATGCTAAAGGGTTAAATTGGAATCCTTTAAAATGGGTGGTTGTATTTCATAGAACTAGAGCCAGTTTTAGGTGGGTTGGTAATGAAAGGGTTAAATGTAGATCAGGTTCCAAAAAGTATCTAAAAATATTAGATTGTTCCTGTAGATGTAGAAATATGTTCGAAGTTTTGAAAATTTATTTTCATCAGACTTTTCATGAGTAGTTATGCATTTGAAATTTTCAACTTGGTTCAAAGACTTCCAGTAGTATCTTTGTGGAATCCCACCACCAAAAAAGATCCTTGAGCTACAGGTCGGAAACTGCTGTTCTATATCATATAAGGAAACCCTTTAAAAATAAAAACGATTTCTAATCAGAAAATAAGAAAGATATAAGTTTTCAATACTAATTAGATAATGTCTGATCACATTTTAAGAACCAAATTTTATTTTCTTGGTCTCCTCTCTCTCTGTGACTCCCCCCGCCTCTCTCTCTCTCTCTCTCTCTCTCTCTTTAGAAGATCTATATTGTTAACGAAGTAACCCACAATCAGAATCTTCTATTTTATTTATGACATCCTCCCTACTGAAACCATATATAATAATGAATGTTATCTGTTTTGTAGTAATCAATGAATAGTACTATGTCATCGTTATCATCATCACCCTCCCATCCACATCACCCTACTACCACCACCACCACCACCATCATCATCATACATTTGTTTTTCTTGGCTCACATGGGTTGAATGGGTCTTCTATAGTACAGCATCTTGCCACTTGTTAGTTGTTGTCCTTTATCATTTCTTTCATGAGGTTCAGCATCCTGAGATCAACCTTCACCACTTCTTCCCATTTCTTCCTTGGTCTTCCACATCTGCAGGTTTCTTCCACTTGGATTGCTTGATACATTTTTACCCATTTGCCATCACATGTCCATACCAGTTCAGTCTTCTTTCCTACACACTACATCTGCTTCTTCTTATACACAGTTTTTCTCTTAACTCACTTGTGCTTCATCAATCAGGTACACTAAAACTACACATTCAATGGCTCATGTTTGCCTTTGTACATCCTTTGTATTCAATGTCCTTATTTCATAACCATTCAATATTACACAAAGATCATACAATCCACCCTTCACTTGGAGAGAGAATGCACCTATTCCCAGGAGATGTAATAATTGCCTGAATTATTTCACCTTATTCTTACTCTGACTGCTATGCTTTCCAAGCCCTTCTTTCAATGCTAATTAGGTTACCATGATAACAGAAGCTGTCAACTACTTCTCGCAAACTTTCCATGCATTTGATCATGCATACTTTTAATCAGACTCAAAACTTAAGATTTATCATTGAACCTATAGCAGTGGAGACTTCTGGCACTCAGTGTTCCCGAATGACATTACAACACTCTGCACTCAGGAGAGTGATCCATGCAAGTTGGAATGGCTATTTCAATGTATCTCTCTCACTACTTATCCTCCAGAGTAATGCTTTCTCTGTTCTGTCTTCTGGGACCACAAGAGCATACTACCACATTGTCCAGGCATATATCATTGGGGTAATGATGGAAGTAGACTGTGTTTTTATATATGTACAAACGCACACACACACCACCACCACCATCAACAACATTAACGATTATTAGAGGTATTTACCTAATTATAGGTCTATTTCATAAATAGTTCAAACTTCAATCTTCAATCTGTCATTTTCCCAAGAGCATTCATTTCTTAAGCTAAACCCATCTTTAGTTCTTTAGTTCTTTACTGTGTTTTATTCATCATGACTAAAGCCATAATGGAGCATCTTCTTTGACTATTTCATAGTCAGTCCTTTCAGTTGTTAGTAGCTCAGCCAACAGATCAACTAACTAATCCAGTTGTCATCTGTTGTGTTCAAATGTAAGATTAAAGTGGGATTGTTAATTCCATAATGACTGAAAGAATATATTTTCATTTAGAATATTTCTTTGATCTTATATAATGGTTCTGATGTAGAAACTGGAGCCAAGTAAAACTGTCTTTTGTTGTTGTTAGACCTTTATTTAGTCTGATCATGAGTGTTCCAGTTATCTGAACAATGGAACATTCTGCTTGTGAAATTAATGTGCCACTATCTGAGCATTCCACAGTATATGACAAGAATATGTACAGCTTATTTTTGTCAGCTGAGTGGACTGGAGCAATGTGAAATAAAGTCCAAGAACAAAATACACCACTGGGAATTGAACACATGAACTTACATTTATGAGCCAAACACCTTTAATCACTAAGCCACGTGCCTTGTAAAAATATAAAAATAATTGAATTATAACAATGATGATCCTAATATTCATCACAGTGGCAGGATCAATATGTAGAGATATTCTTTCTACTCTTTTATTGGTTTCAGTCATTGGACTGCAGTCATTTTAAGGCGCTACCTTCAAAAGCTTTAGTTACTTATATTGACTTCAGAATTCTAAATTAGAACATATTTTAATTGCTGTGATCTTGTCATAAACTAGCATTACAAATTTAACCTTTTTGTGTACAAATGTCTTACAAAATACACTGCCTGTGATTTTCTAATTTTGAAAACAATTAAGAATTTAGAGGGATTTAGTAATATAATTAACTTTTTCATCATTAAGCTGGTATTGGGAACATAACTTAACAAAGGTTTTTACATAATATTACGATGGAGAATTTTTAGATAACTATAAACATTTTGTATCTTAGAATCAGAGGCAGTTTCTGGCATTTGTTATCAAAAGGGTTAATAAACAATTTTCATTTATTTCATTGGTTCAACAATACAGATTTGTAGGATAGTATTATGTTTGACTGAACAAATATTATTCCATGACTAAGCTTTATTTAGTCAACTCCCAGACAAATTACAGTAAAATTGGAACTCATCATGTAGAAAAATGGAACTAACTATTGTAAAATATTTAACTGTGTTTTGCTGTTTCTACTATTCCACTATCTTAGCTGGGAACTATTTAACCTCTATTTCTTCTCATGCTTATCATATGTCAAGAAAACCTGAAGAGGTTATGAGTCTATTCTTTTCTCATTTAAAATTAACCCATTGATTGCCAAGATGAACATTTCACAGCTTTGATTTTGGTTTGTTGATAAGACTTTCCCAGCCTATTCCATGATATTATCTGGCCATTTCTTTCTCTGATGTCTTTGCCTTCTTTTCTCTTGAACTGTTCCTAGGAGCACGGTCTTGGTCAATCCCTCAGATCATGTTACATTACTGTATAACTGGGTCATATTATTCATAACGAAGGGATGTTCGGCCCTTGTGGTTAATAAATGAAACCATTTATAGGCCACAAGGGAAGTGGATTGGCAGTATCGGTTGAGCGTCGGATACCATGCTTTGCAGCATAAAGTTATGTCCCTTTACATCCTGATTTCAAATCCCATCGAGGTTAGTTTTGCCTATCATCCTGATGGGGTAGCTAAAATAGAACACCAGTAATGTACTGGGAGCAATTTAATTGACTTTCCCCCTCCCCTTCAAATTGCTGGCCTCGTGCCTAAAGTAGAAACAATTATCCATAAGGCTGAATAAGCTGATCCCAGAGACTACACAGGCAGTAGGCACCCATTTTCTCTGTTGTGAAGTAAAAGAAAGGGGTCCAAAATACCTGAAAGCCTGGGGGGCTCGCTATAGGTCAATAAAACCCTGTTGTACCATCTCATTTTTCTTTACTATGGTTACCAGGTTTTCATAGTTGTCCATATAGTGCCTGTCTTGAAAGCTTTCTTTTAATCTCTCAAACATATTTATTAAACCAAAGGAATTAAAGCTTCCCAAGGCACTTCATATAATTGTTTCTACTTTAGGCACAAGGCCAGCAATTACCCAGTGCATTACTGGTACTTTATTTTATCGACCCCGTAAGGATGAAAGGCAAAGTCAACCTCGGCGGGATTTGAACTCAGATCGTAAAGGGACGTAACTATGCTGGAAAGCATGGCGTCCGACTCTCTACCGATACTGCCAATCCACATATAATAAGGGAAATACAGATTTATTGAGCTGATTAAATTGTTGTAATTACAAGTAGGCTTGAATTGAATATCTTAGAATTGGCTACTAAGTAAAAGAATTCTGATTTTGTTTAAATGAAACATATGCGTAAACTAATTAAACATCTGAATGTATGTATGTATATATGTATGTATGTATATGTGATGTGTATATGTATGTATGTGTGTGTGTATGTATGCATGTGTGTATGTATGTGTGTGTGTGTATGTATGACTGTATGTGTATGAGTATGTATGCATGTGTGTATGTGTATGTGTGTGTGTGTATGTATGAATGTATGTATATATATATGTATGTATGTGTATATGTATGTATATATATATGTATGTGTGTGTGTATGTATGTGTATATATATATGTATGTGTGTGTATGTATGTATGTATGTATGTATGCATACATGTATGTGTGTATGTTTGTATGCATGTATGTGTGTGCATGAGTGTGTGTACATATGTATGTATATATTATGTGTATGCATTTATGTATGTCTGCATGCATACATACATACACTCACACACACACACACACACATACATACATACACATATAAATAAATAGATACACATATGTGTGTTGCACATATGTATAGTTGTGTTGTTCTCTTGTATTCCTAATAGTATGGTCTTTTCCTCCTTTTTCTAACAGAGAACTGGAGAGATATGTGAGGCGGGGGAAATAGGGTTAAAGTGAAGGGTTGGTGGGGTAAGCAGCAGAAACCTATCAAATTAGGCAATGTAATGTAATAGAAACTTATTTCCGGTAAATGCCACCATAGAATAACAAATAATAACAATAATAATCAATGTGGCAACTCTGACTGAAACAATACATGATACACGGTAGCGAGGTTATGTACTTGAACTCATCTATGGAGGATTTCTGTTGGTCTAATATAAACACACACACACACACTCTCTCTCTCTCTCCCTCTCTCTCTCTCTCTCTCTCTTTATATTTGTATTAATCTCCAGAGTCTAGCTATTGACCAGTTAATTTTCTTGTTTTTTTTTAGTTAATTCTATTGACTGATTAATAGCTCTTGTTAATTTTAAAACCATTCTGTTGAGAGCTTAATTCGTTTTGTGATATTTTGCAATTTTGCAATAACACACATACTGAATTCATCCGCCAAATCTAAGGGTTGCCCCCCTTGTCAAGCCCCACGTGAGTTTTGATAACGGTCAGTCCTTGGCTTGGCACTGAACTAAAAGCCTGTTGAAAAAGTGACTTCCTTGCTCGATCATCATACAAAAAGCTTAACATTATTTGTCTGAGCAGACAGTACTTGATTTAGGAGTTGCAGAAACCCAATGCTGGATATTACCAACCTTCCAGGGGTCCGGGTATAATTTTCAATCATATTTTATTTGTTTGACCCGAATTACTTGGTCGTTTCTATGGCTGTGCGGATAATGGTTTAACCATTGTCTCAGTGTGTTTGGCCTTTTAACTTATGGTGTTGTTCTAGTTCACTAGCTTCTATGGAGCGCTTGCCACACATCTCGGAAGTTGTTTTTCGTTAATTTCCAATAGCCGAAATACGATTCTCGTTAATTTATATATATATATATATATATATATATATATATATATATATATATATATATATATATATATATATAATGGAAAAATTTGAACAGGGACAAAACAGAGAGGCAGTACAACAAATGTTTATTAATTTCACGCTCTGGAGAGTGGGGTGTTGGTGGGGGACGACGTTTCGGGCATAAGCCCTTCCTCAGGTGGGAAGTGTGTGGGAACAGAGTTCAAAGGGTGTGTAGGGGAGTGGTGGAGAGACATATAGCGAAAGGAAACGGTGCGAATGAAAAAATAAAAAATAAAAATAAAAATAAAGCATGATCAAAATACAAGGAATGAGATAAATTTAAAAATAAAGGCATGATCAAAATAAACTGAAATTAAAAGGGGGTTAAACAGGTGGTGGAAGGGCGTGGGGTGTGTAGGGGTGGTGGCGGGGGGAGTGGGGGAGAGGGAGACGGGGTGTCCGAGCGGGGAGGGCTGAAGGTGGTGTGTGTGTGTAGGTGTGCGTGTGTGTGTGTGTATGTGAAAGTAAGGGTTGGGGGAAGAAGGGGGTTGCATGTTCAGGAAGAGGTGTGTGTGTGTGTGTGGGGGGGGGGGGGAGTTTGTGGGTATAAAGTAAAATAAAAAGACAAATGTTTAAAATTTAGCTTCGTTTATTACTGCTATATATATTTCGGTGACAGCCATCTTTGGCTGTGACCTCTTCAGGCAGTCCGAATTAGTGAGGTATAGACAAGTACATATGTTGTTGAGGTGTATAATTTTGTCAATACTCTGATATGCCCAGTTCCTGGTTGGGTTGTTATTTTACTGAGGAACTGGAATCATATATATACATACATACATCTTCATTCTCCTCTCCATTTTAATTCATTAGTGCATCCATTCGCCATTCTCTATCATGTTTTCCCCGAATCCAATCTTTGCCTTTCTACTCGATACTCTGTCGTATTTTCAAAACCTTACCTTCTCGCTGTCGTATTTTCAAAACAAAACAGATCCTTCTTATATATTTTTTAAATATATTTTGTTATGCTGGCTAAATTTTACCCCAAATGTTGAGGACTGTATTTAAACTCTTAACCTCTGCTCCCTCCTATCTTCTCCCCCCCCCCTATCATGCTGGTCCCCCCCTCTCTATCTATATATATAAGATAAACCCTACCAAGTACGAAAAGATCAGAACCGCCAAATTCCTATTCCGGCATGGCTGCTTTCCTGGTATAATGTAACGTACAAATATTTCTTCATTCTCCTCTCCATTTTAATTCCTTAGTCAATCCATTCGCCATTCTCTATCATTTTTTCCCTGAATCCAATCTTTGCCTTTCTACTCGATACTCTGTCGTATTTTCCAAAACAAATCGTGTATTTTTGTTTATGCTTGTTAAATTATGCCCAAAATACGGGGATCTTATTTAAACCTTACCTTCTCGCTAACTACCCAACAGCCCTCCCCCACGCACCACCATTATTACGTGGACCAATCATAAGTCAGAGGCCTATACTATCGCTTACCTGGTTGCCTTTCGATATGATGGATGGACTACGGAATTCTGGAGAGTTGAAGAGAGAAAAATCTGGACGCTCAGCGACAATGCCAAAGATAAAGACAAATTCACCTCGTGGACGAGAATGCAAGCACTCCTCTTCCTTGTTTCGGCCGCGGATGGCTAACATAACCCCATCTACCCCCGCGCCCCACCGTTCCCACCCTCCAAACGCAATCCAAAACTTCAGAGTTGGTACCATGAATGTAGGCACCTTAAAGGGTCGCTCTAACGAGGTTGTAGAATTGCTTGAACGTAAGGAGGTCGATGTTTGTTGTATTCAAGAGACCAGGTGGAGGGGTGGGTCCGCTAGATTCATCGTGGGTAAAGAACGATGCTATAAGCTTTTCTGGGTGGGAAATGACGATGGGCTGGGTGGAGTAGGAATCATGGTAGCAGAAAAGTGGGCAGATAAGATAATAGACGTAAATAGAGTGAACGACAGAATAATTAAAATAAGACTTGTCCTCAATAGAACTACGGTGACAGTAATATCTGCGTACGCACCCCAATCCGGACTGCCCGGCGCTATAAAAGACAGATTCTATGAGACACTGATGCTCACTACCTCCCAAATAACCGACAGTGACTATATAATTATCGCTTGCGACCTAAATGGTCACGTTGGACAACATTGTGACGGCTATGACGGAATCCATGGAGGCTATGGGTTTGGTACTAGAAATGAGGAAGGCTCCAGAATCCTGGAATTCTGTGACGCAAATAACCTAGCTATCTGTAACACTGACTTCAAAAAACGAGACAATCACTTGATCACCTATAGATCGGGGGAACATACCAGCCAGGTAGATTATATCCTTACCAGGTGATGTGACAGAGTGTCTGTTGTAAACACTAAATCCCTCCCCCATGAAGAATGCACGTCTCAACATAAACTGATAATTAGCGACCTCATAGTCAGGACGAGACGTACTCGACAGCAGAAGAGGACTATCCTCAGGAGAAAAATATGGAAATTAAAGGACCCCACAGCCAGTCATAAATTTAAAAGCATATTACTTGATGCTTTTGATAGTAAGGAAGAGAAATTAGAGTCGCACAATATAGAGGAACAGTGGGAATTCCTGAAAGCTAACCTGCTGAAGGCGACAGATGAAACGTGTGGCTGGAGCAGGCCTATAGGCAGGAGGAGAGTAACTTGGTGGTGGAACAGTAAGGTGGAGAGGT